>JADLZK010012105.1:0-47781 GCA_015847255.1 Hyparrhenia diplandra | reverse complement strand
GTGAAATCAGAATCAGTTTCTCTCTCACCGCCGGTTCTGCTGCGTCAGATCGCGCCCCACCACCCCCATGGCGGCGCTGAGCCTGCTGTGAAGTGGCAGCCTTCGGTAAGCTTCCTCGCCTCCCTCACGATCGACTGATCCCTCCCCGCCCGCCTTCCTGCGTTGTTTTTGATTGATCGCTCCCAGGATCTGGTCGTGCGGATGCTGCACTCTCAACCAGCCGCCGCTGCCGCCTGGTGCACGGCCATGAGCAACAAGAGAGAGGTACAGATCCTGGTGCTGGACACCTTTCTGCCTCTCGCTGCTCTCGCCAGCTGCTCGCGTCGCCGACCTCCGCAAGCACGGCGCTGTCACCCTCTACTTCATCGACAAGCCGCGCCAGCAGGTCGCCGGACGCGCCGTCTACCCTCCGCCCAACCCAAGCCAACGCCGACCGCGTCGCACTTGCAGATGACGCCGCCGCCTCGCTCTCACGCATCCTTCCACCTAAACTCCTCCTCCGCTGCTCCCGCGCCCGCTCCTCGACCGCCTCGCCGCCGCCGCCGCGGCCCCAGGCTCTTGCCCACCGCGTCGCCCGCCCGCCGACCAGTACCGACTTCGTCTCTCGAGGACAACCTCTTCTCCTCGCCCACCCGCGCTCCCTACGTCGCCCTCAACGACCCCAGCGCGGCCGACGCAGACATCGAGGCCCCTGCCGACGCCATCGCGCTCGGTCTCAGGTCGCGCCACGCCTGAACCGTGCCCGGGTCATCAGGTGCCCCGCGGAGGCCCGCCGAGATGGTCGCCGCTGCCTGGACGCCCGCCGCCTCCGACCACCTCCCCGCCAAGCCCAACCTATTCACCGGAGGCCTTGGCCTCAGCCTCCCGTCGCCTCCTTCCAGCGCCCCGTGCTCTGCCTCCTTCGACAGGAACTCGACCTCTCCGTGGGGATACAGCACGATTGGCAGCTACCGCCCCTTGGTCCATGACGTCCTCGGCCCCAAGCTCACCGCAAGCCTGCTAAGATGCCCGCAGACAAGTCTGGCCCGGCCAAGACCTACGATCTCGATGACTCCTGGATGCCTTCTGGGTGGCAACAGCTGGTCACCGTTCCCCCCAGGGTGGCTTCTGAGGAGATCGAGCCTCACACAGCTCGCCAAGTACAAGCAGGGATCGACGAGGTGAACAGCACAGGTGGCAGCAGGGATGGCATCGAGTTTGAAAGGTACAGATCTCATTGGCAACACCAAGCACCTTCATGAATGCCGGCCAACTCCGCTCCCAGAGCCACAGGAACGCTGAAGAAGACGATGACAAGCACACAAATATTGCAACATCGCTGCTTGGGCACACCAAGGAGAGATCACTGGATGGATACTGCGACCGCGAGAACGACATGTCACTACAAGCACCCTAGATAGGAGTGCTGTGCTGGGCCTCCCTCCCGAGTGGAAGGGCACCATGGAGGACAAGTCTTCTGCCTGGCTGTGACACTGCTTTTGAGACGCTCCCATTCGAGCTGGAGCAGGCGAGGTGGCGCTGCGGAGGCAGAAGTGGACATGTCCGCTTTCAGTATGTCAAGAGGTAAAGTCACTCGAACACGCAGTTTAGTGCCTTCGTCAAATCACAGCAACCAGAGCAACATTGTTGGATTGGGCAGAGAAGCTGTAAGTGCGGTGACGGCAGGGGGTAAAGAATCTCTTGTCCACCGGGAGGCAGCTTGTATTGACAAGGACGCTGAAGCTCTCATGGAAGGGTAGCTTCGAACCGAGGTGGACGGCTATCTGGGTTATTTGATCCAAGGGGCCCCTAGATCGAAGTGGTGTGGGCAGTTCAAAGGGCCATTCAGGGAGAAGCAATTGTTTTCATGGATTGGTGGTGGAATTATTATTGAGTACACAGGGAGCTGATGGAGCTGGCAGTTTCGCAGCCTTCAAAGCATGTCATATACGGTGCAACTGAGATTGTCAATGGGGTGGGAGTTTATCGAGCAAACTGTACAAGAGATCCATGAAATTCCTCAAACTGAGAATGCCTTAGATAAGTTATCAATATATAGATTTTCTTTCATATATCCTTTTGAACCTTTTCGGATGATCATCAGCTTCTTCTCTGGTTTTTGTTTGCTCAGAATATGGTAGTAGTGTAATATGGTTTGCAAATCTTGCACTGTTTTCACAGTTAGTGCACAGCTAAAAGTGAACTCAGAGGTTCAGGAGGAGCTGTAAACTGATTGAAATGAATTCATGTTTGCGGCAGATTTATTTGATGAACCTGTTTCACAGAGTGCAAAGAGTTGTGCAGGATTTTCCTCATGGTTTGCTCTTGTGGGGCAGTTGTTGCAGTCTTGGATGAGGGACTGCCATAGAGTTGTGTTGTGATTTTCTCTCATGGTTTGCCCTGTGGGGCAGTTGTTGCAGTTCCTGATGAGGACTGACATGTGACCCAACTCTTGTCACTTTTGATTTTCATATTTTACTTCTGTTCATCTGGTAGTTGTATTGTAGTGGAGTGAGGCGCTGCCCAAGACCCAACTCTTTGTGTTTCTTGTCACTGAATTCCGATTTTCATTTTATTTTTCACGAGGACTGCAAGGATCCACTTAGCTAATCTCAAGAGCCTTCACCAATAACTTCCTCAATACATTGGACCTCATGGTGATCATCAATGCTGGATGATCATTGGGGGAGATGTTCTAGTAGATCACCAGTGTCTCTTCTTCCTCTTATTCGAAGATCCAGACCGGATTCTCGTCACCTTAAGCCTCACCTTTTTTTTTTTTTTTTGGACACCATCCTCCTTGCCGACTTGCAGTGCGGCTGCGCAACCCAGGCCCCAGCAATCGAGCGAGATTTGGGTGATCGTCAACAATTGAGTAAGAGGGAATTGGCTGGAAGCTGCTGGCTGGTAGTTAGGGTTTACTTCCAACAGCTGGACAGGATCCAAACGCGGTACCACTGTTAAAAACTACGTGCCGTGAGTTGAGGCAAGCACTAGCAAAAAGATCTACGAGTTTGTGATGATAATAATAGTGTGGGTGTTGAGCCACCGCAAGCAGTATATATCATCTGTGACGAAGCTGTGTCCAAACAGCTCTAGATGAACAAATCCAAACAGTCCCTAAGCAGGAGTAGCACTGCATGTTTCCAACACAACATCGGATACAAAGAGGAAACCAAACAAACTACACATTCTGGATAGCTGACTTATATTTCAGGATGAAATGAGCAGTACTTTAAAAGCTAATCAAACCATCTAAATCTAACACGCCCGCTCAGCTCCAACAGGGGTAGTTTACTGGTTCCAGCATCCGGCAATGTTTTCTGACGCAGCCCCAAGTTGATGTTACAACTCTTCAGCTAATAAAATGCACATACGAGGTTACTGCCTTGTGTAATCTACTCACAAGACAAACCCATACATTTGTGGAGTTATAAGAAGCTTTATTTCTCTGTAATCACCACAACATGTTAAAATAGAGCCAAGAAGTTCTTGAGTCTGGGGTCAGAAAGTGGAAGTAGTCACTGAAATGATACAAACGCGAATCTGACAGCTACCAAGTCAAGTAATTACACCTACAGAATTAGCACAGACAACATAAATAAAGCAAGCAGAGCTTAGAAACAGACGCCTGCTTTCAGTAACCTCCTTGTGCCGCCAACTGCATATCTAAACATGGCACAGAAGTAGAATGAATCAGACAGCTAAGCAATCCATACTCGAGATCAATCAACATCTCTACCAAAGCTCGCCGACAAGAAACCACTGGGATCAAAAGCAAAGCTCTCTACACCAAAGCAACTAATTAACCGACATTAACATGAGAGAGTTAAACCTCAATAGGGCTGCACTGCAACTAACAAATTAGGATGATCTTCCACGCGGAACCAAGGGGCCGGGGGAAGAAAATGCAGCATCGTCTTTACTTTTTGCCTAGGGAGTCTTCTCTTTCTTTTAACAAATGTATGGAACTTTGATTAAGAATTGGTGGAATAGCAGGCAATCCAAAACTTTCTTTAACTGTGATATTCAAGAGAAAAGGTTACGTAGAATTAGAACTTTGTCTTGACCTAATCAAGCAATGGTGACATGCCTAACATCCTATCCTTCCATGGGGATCTTGGGGGCCATGAAGGACAAGGGGGATCAAACTAAAGCAGTCAACCTTCAATTGAAAAGCTTCAAAACAGAGGAGTAATATGGTTACTCATATTACATGTTAAGATAGCATGCTTTTTGAAAATAAGCAAGAACTGGTCAACTTAAAAAGATCCTAGCATTCACATGGTTACCCTAGGAATGAAAGAATGAAAATCTAACCTTCCAAAGTGAAATATGAACCCATATACTATATGCATTGACCAGCTAGCGCTTGAATTTCATCATGGTTGCACTGTAGAGTAAGCACATGGGGAAAATGTTATGGCCTATGGAAATTTCTGATAAACAGATAGAAGGTCGTGGTCCATATCATCCAAAGAAGAACAGGACACACTGAAAGGTTTCTGATGATGTCACTATCAAGTACTGAAGAATACACAGAAATGGAGTATGCATGTGAACTGCAAGCTCAGTGCCATACATGCATCATGTGATGCAATTCAAACTGAAGTTTATTATAGACATCGAGTCCTTCCATATTCATCCAGTCCTCATACTATCAAGTAAATGTGACAGGCAACATTGTATCATATTTTTGAAAGGTTATTATTGCTATTTCAGTTCCGTAAAAATATATACCAATTACTATTTATACTTAATTAATAATACACTCCTAAGTTACCAAGAATATTATTTAAGGGATAAGTTATTGAGAGAATTTTATAGTACACAGTAACTAGAGGTGGAAGGCAGACAGAAGTTTGACATATATGAATTTTAGCAAATAAACTAAGAATTTAATTATTTTTTGTGTGTAATTTCTGCCATTTTTTATTTAGACTAGAGCCTATAACTGTGTAATCCTTGGTGAACAGGAAACCATCCCTTTTCTCCCAAAGTCAATTTGGCTTACCGCGTACGTAGGCTTTCGCACAGGCACAGCGTCCCACTTGGCTCTCACCTTCCTAGCCCCAAGGAACTGAAACTGAAACTGGAATCTCAGCTTCAAATACACTGATGCTTGAGCTTACCAGCCAGGGTACAATACCTTTCTCTTATAATGAATCAGCATTAGCGAGCTTATCTGTGGGCCAAAACCATCCAACAAACGGGTCAATCACACACAAGAGTTATCAATTTAATTCAATGATGCAGCTTTTGTGTATATATGTGACTCAACCATGACACAAGTCAATCAACTATGGATGCTTATCCCTGAATGAAGCATCCATGTGTTGCTATTACTATAGTACTGTTACTGTACTATGGATTACAAAGCAAAGCAATGGAATGCCACCAGCCAATCGTTGATTCAATCAACAATCTTTCAGAGCCTCTCCTCCTCTCCTGATTCAATCAACAATCTTTCAGAGCCTCCTCTCCCTCCTCTCCTAAGTGGCTACATCTACAATCCCGTTGGTTGGTTCAGACTTCAGAGGCATCCCTCTCTAACTATATGGCCTCCCCAGGTTCCAGGTGGGTAGCTCTGCCACCTTGAGGAGCACCCAGCACCCTCGGCTTCCATGTCAAACCGCACCTCACTTATGCATGTTAAAATGCCCCAACGATCATCAAAACCAGAACAGCAGGTTGGCCAGCTGATTTCGTAAAATCTCCTGCCTCCGAGACTGTTGTCTTCGTACTACACAAAGTACAAGTTCAAATCAAACAAAAGCATCACCACTTCCAACCATGCAGGTAAGGTAAGCATACGATTCTCACCTTCATCTGGGCGTGGGTCAGAGACCGCCAAGACGCTTTATGAAATGCATTCATGGCAAACACACGACGCCCTCCCCCAGCAGTACTCGTGAGTTCCTGAAACAGCTTCTTGTTTGTCAGACACCAGCTCCAACATTGCCAACCACCAGCACAGGTCTTCCCCTTATCAAATTCCTATCTTCTATCTTCAAAAGCAATGTCTTGTAACAGTTTACAAACATATGTGTACCTTAAATTCTGAGGCTCTGACTCTTTCAGATATTCCAACAGCCTATTCACTTCCTTGAGATGACAAACTTGAGACTGCTCAGCTCATCAATTTCTGCTCGTCACCCGCGCGCTGCTCCATATATTTTACAGCATCGATTTTTTCAGGTCCAGTAGCCTTGTTCCAACGGATAACTTCCCGGTTACCTTTTTCTGGGTTCCAGGAGCGTAATCCGGTGAATCCTACAAGCACATCACATGCATATTACTAAACTCTATATATGGTATGAAATAATTATAGAGACCACTGGAGGTCCATCTGCAGATTTATTACTTCATGGGGACTAAAAAGATGAAAAGACATGCCATGTGTTGTTCAAAAATCAAGACATAGGAAGGTTCCCAAAATGATCAAACACCAAAAACAAAAAGAATATGGGTTGGAGGCGTGATTCTTGGAGCTAGGACAGTTGATTAAGATTTTGATAAAGCATAAATAAATGGACTGATAAACCTGGGTTACCAGCGTATCTTCTTCTTCTTCTTCTTTGTAAGATTATAGAGAGATTAACAAGTAAGAAGTGCAAAGGACTAGAACAAAAACCAAGTATGAACTTGATCCAGCACAAGCCAGGCAATCATAGGGCATGCCAAGGTTTCATTTTACAGAACAATCAACTCCAGGATCTCTTTAGGGAGACACAAACACTAGCAACTATTGTATGCACTTGAGTTCAATTTTCCTTTTAAACAATATAATGAATTCTTCCTTTGTTTCCCTAAATAGTCAGAACTCATCTAGAAAGCATAATTCATAGGCAAAAGAGCTTGAATGGACAACATAACAATAGACTGAAGATTGCTTTACTCCCTTTGAATGTATATTCACCAATATTAAAATGCATTTTATAATGCAAACTAATATAGACAACAAGAGAGCTTAATACAGAACAGGATGAGCCATTGAGTTTTTTGACTAGAGTAACCAGAAAGTTCATATTTATTACCAGTCAGTTATTCAAAGGAGATTTTTAGTTAAGGCACTATTGAAAAACAAAAACTTAAAGTTCCAACTTTCTCCGTTTCATATTATTTACTTTACATACCAAAACATCCTAGCGGTCCCTAAACTTGTCCCATGGTGTTGTTTAGGTCATTGCTATCAAAATACACATCTAGCCATAAACTTACTAAGTGTGTCGTCCAAAAACTCTAGTAATCTTTTCCACACATGTGGCAAGAATTCAGCATGAAAATCCATTATGGATCAGTCATGACATACCTAGAGTTTTTTTTAGAATTACTCATTAGAGAGGTACTGACTTTGGTTGTATGAGTACCAAGTTTAGGGGACTTATAACCTGTATTTTAACAGTTTATTGACCCAAATAGTACCGTGCAAGGTAGTTTAAGATCGCCACACATGAACTACTAGGACATATGTACATTGTGATCATAACAGATCAGGTGTCAGCACTGGCGGTCATTCAGTCATATATGCCTATTACAAGCATATGTCAAACAAGCTGGACAACTACCTTTTTTCCTTTTTCTTTTGGTTCAGGAAGAGCAATCTGCTCCAAACTTTGTTGCACCCCAGACGGTACTGTGCATTCCTAAACATGTATCCAGTCATTAGGACGCTGTACATAAGCTGAGCCAGATTCAGCAACCTGTGTTGGATAAAAGACAATCAAACATGCACAAAGCAACAATAAAAAGGGGAAGACAGCCATAGAATTGAGGTTCTCAATACCGTTGAGACAGTTCACAAGTTTAAAAATTGTGGTGGTAAAGTGCCCATCATATTAGTCACTGTTTGGCGCATGGCCTCAACAACCTTTGAGAAAACAGTATGGGAGAGTTGTTAGGGTGTTATTTTACAAGTCATGACCGATATATACACCTAATAAACATATGATATACGCAACCTGGGAAAGAAGATACCAAAATGAAGATATGAATGCATCCTGTGATGGAGCTCTTTATGAAGAGCTCCATAAACTCCTGCTGGACATTTTTGACGTATTCCAGAAGAATATCCCTCCCTGTTCTTGGGCTGTTAGGGGAGGCAGAAACAGCACATAAGCATGATTGCTTGTTGTTGGCAAATTCACATAAACAGGTGAGGAATTTGGTAATAGATTGTACTTTGACCCATCTGCTCCACATCTAGTGGCAAAGTGAAATGTGTAGACATACGTGCTGGAAGTACATCAAACATGTTGGTGAGAATGGAAGACCTTGATCCCATCAAAACCGAAGCTTACTGTACTTGTTTAAAAATACCGATAGCGCTGTATCGATCTCGTCGCTAGGTAAAAACCAAGGCCCCGAGAGAGGAGTGAAGTGACAGGTGAGGGGCGGCCATACGAACTGTGTCCGTTGTTGGTTGTTTGCCGTGGCGTCGCCTCCAGAGCCAGAGCCAGGGGAGGCGGCACCGTTGGGTTGCTCGGCGGCGCACACGAGGTGGGTGCAGTGTCGCGGCCGCAGGGGGGAAGGAGAGGCGCGGCGAGGAAGAAGAGGCAAGCAGCAGCGATGGCGGCAGCCCAAACAAATGCAGAAGTAGTAGTAGAGGAGGGAAGCAGGGAGGAGCGACGGGGACATGGCGGCGGCGGCGACGACAACGGGGAGGCTGAAACGGATTGGGGAGAAGCGAAAGCCCGAACAGGAAACGGGGGAGGAGCGGATACGGCAGGCAGCACAACAGCAGCAGCCTTTTCAACCGCACATCCATGGATGGATGGCCAATTCTTTTAAACTTTTGCTTCTTGTTTCGAGTTTGTTTGATTTGATTTGAGTAACGAATTCTAAATATTTTTTCATTGCAAAAGGTTGTTTTAGCTTGGAGAAATGAGGTGGTTCTCATCATTTATTCATTCTTTACTTTATTGTGTTTGGTTTATAAACAAAAATAGGTTGTGCAGATATCACTGTTTACGAAGAACTAGGGGAAGGTTCCACGCCAAAGACAACGGGGCTTGATCGCCCACGGCTGCCTGCATCAACCAGAGAGCAGCGAGCAACCGCAAATTGATTACGCAAGAACGACGGAGATCGCAGGCCGATGTAGAGCCTCTGGTGATCTACCGGAAAACCTCCGGACCCGACCTCCGAAGACCCGGCTGTCTGAGGACGCACGCGAGGGTTGCCCTAGGACCGCCAGGTCTGTCGCTTCTAGACGCCTGGGCGAGGTTCCCTGGAGAACGCCGACCTTACGCCAGTGGTAGAGAGAGGTTGACCTACAAGAAGACTTCCGTAGATTGGATTTTGTCGATTGATGTAGATGAGATCAACCCGGCCATAAAACCTCTTTATTATATAGAGAGCAGCAGTGGTCTTATCCTTTTAGAAACCGCCCATGCTGCCTTCCAATCTCAAAAACCCACCTTAAGTCCGATTTTACAAGTGATCAAACTTTTGATATGAAAAAAGTCAAACGCCTTATAATTTGAGATGCGTGGAAGTAAAACTTAAGGAATGAACTCATGATGCACCTCATCTAGATTGACATCTTCTCAAACAAAACTATATAACAAAGTTGTGTGATTTCTTTATATTTTTGGAAATGCATATATATGCTATGTTTGTTTGACTACCTGTTTGGGACCTAAATATCTGACCTCGATATTCTCCAAAACAACAAGAATCCGCCGCCCATCGTGCCTGTGAAAACCCACTGCCACTCATCCCGCTTCAAAGAATGCCAACAAAGCATTCTGACAAAGCCAGCAGCCACCTGGGCCAAGATACATGAAGCTCAGCCGCTCCACAAGCGCCCACGTGAGTCGCCGCCACGACGGCGCGACACCGGATCGAGCTCGCTACGCCAAGAATGACAAGGTCGGGAACAACCTTACAAGACGGAGAACCGGGAATGCTCGTCATCACCAACCCACCAGGGCTTCCTGACTCAACCCCAACCTCCGTCTCGTCCGAGGAAGACACTGCCTCTCCGTCCACCGGGCATGGACTCCGCCGCCGCCCGAGGGTGCCTTCCTACCACCCTTTGGGCGTGAAATCTTTCCCGCCCCGGCGAGACCCAAAGTCTCTATCCTCGGGGGGCTCATCCGACTCACCGGGGTCGGCCACCCCGGGCATGGGAGTTCCGTCGAAAAAGGAAGGAAATGGGCCAATTTAATGCGGTTGCCACCAGGCGCCGGGGCCACGATGACGCCCGATCAAATGCTCCTCGCCAAATCGCTCCCCAACTAACCCTGATGGGGATTAAAGGCGAGCCCAAGACGTGTCGCCACCCAACACGGAAACGGACAACACGCTGTTCATTCGAAAAACACGCCAAGGCGCCACGCTGGGCACCCCCTCGGGCTCATGACACGCCACGCCCAGCTCCTGGGACCGCCCCTCCGAAATCTCATGTTTGGTTTTGGAAATTGATGACGACATTTGTGGACTAATCCTTGCTCTAAGTGGATGACTTGAGATAGATTAGGTTGATGACAAGGAGCATGATGATCATGAACATGGACAATGCCTGGGGACTTGTTGGATCGTCAAGCTCTGATCGGCTTGAGAGGAACCCCTGAGATCAAGGCAAGGTATACTTGATAGGGTTTTCCTTTCTATGATCAAGACACGATAGAGCGTGCAGATCACATTATAGATGATAGCCGACTATTAAGAGGATGCCGCGACAATCCTTGGGTATGAAGTGCTTCTAGGTCCCATTGACTTGCATATTGCATTTAGACAATGAGAGCACTAACTTCGATCTGCCTAACTTTCTAATGCGCATAACATGGATGATAACGTGATCATTTCGATGTGTTGGGCACCCATGGCAAAGTGGCAAAAAGCAAGATTGAAGCAAAAGAGCAAAGAAAAAGAAGAAGATGTTGTTTAGGGCAGGACCTTTCGCCGCCGGCCGATCGACGCGGCCGAGTCCGGCTAGGTGCGTCTCGCGAGAGCTCTGCAACCGACTTTACGGACGTTCGGACCGGAAGTCGGGATCGATGCCTCCCGGTGCTCGATCGAACCAGGACCCTGACGCATCCGAGGAGGGGTGCCAGCCAGGGCCCAAGCCTTTGCCGGATGTGACCTGACCCAGATCGATCGGGATCGCACGACCACCGGTGGTTCCGGTCGGCAAGGCCCGGCCACCCCAAAAGAGAGCAATTTGAAGACCAACTGGCTCTATCTCGAGGGGAGGCCTATATATACTTGGATGGCGGGCACATGCTCCCTCTTTTGCACATTTGAAGCTTCCAACTTGCTAGTGGGCATTTGTGTTTGACCCGCACTCATCTCTCCATCCATTAACTCCGAATTCTTGGTGAGATTGAGAGTGATAGAAGTGCATTGCATTGCTTGGTTGCATCTAGAGAACTTCATCCTGAGGCCACAGGATCTGTTACTCTTGGGAATTTGCTTGGTTCCCTAGCGGCTTGGAGCAAGAGGCGGTGTTGAGCTGATTGGAGCTTGTTCGAGAGCCACACCTGGTGTTTGTGAGGGGTCGTTCCCTACCCCGCGGGAGATCGCGAAAGGAGCACTAGTGGATTGCTCGTGGCTTGTTGGACCCTCTCTTGTGATTGTTGCTTGAGCTCCCATAGGGATTTGGCACCGGCCATTAAGCTTGGCAACATCAAGTGAGTGTGTCGCAATAACGAGGGACTAGCGTGTCGGGCAAGCGTGAACCTCGGTGAAAAATCATCGTGTCAACCTTGTTGTGCTCGTTGGAGATTTCTTGTTGATCACGGTGATTGGCTTCCCACCTCTACTCATCGACGTCGCAGTATATCGCTCACTACTCAACGTGTATTTGCTGCTTTATCTTGTGTAGCTTTGTTTAGCTCTCTTGCTTGAGTAGTGTGTTAGGTTGCTTAGTCTTGCTTAGCTCTAGTTGTTGTTTTAGCTAGACTTGCTTGTCCACCTAGGAGTAAACTAAGCGACATAGCCTTTGTTGTGATTAGAGACAATAGAATTGATTTGTGGCTTGCCTAGCTAGTTTGTAGCATCGCTTGATTTGCTTCGCCATCTTATTTACTAACACCGGGTGCTTAGTGTTGTTGCAAGATTTTTAATAGGCTATTCACCCCCCCCTAGCCATTAGGACCTTTCACCCTCGCCATGCGGATTTGTGAGGGACGCCTCACAAATCCTTTCGGGCCGCACCCGGGAAAACGACACGTCCGCCATCGGATCGGGGCGTGTGTCTTCATCAAACGACGTCCAAGCCAACCAACCTCGGCCGCAAGACATGCAACAAGTGTAGCCTCGGAATTAGCCACCTAGGGCACCGCATATGTAAACATTACTTCCCCTTCCTACTATAAAAAGGGGAGTAATGCCCCATTAGCGAGGGGAGGAAGGACCCGACCCAGACCGACCGACCACAAACGTAGCCGACAACCACCACCACCACCACTACCACAATCGTGGGGCTTGAGACCCGGCTTCTCTCCCTCACGCTTGTAACCCCTACTACGAGCTCTCCTTGAGCGAGGTAACACGAAAGCAGCACACCACCCGCTAGGACGTAGGGGCCCCGTTGGCCTGAATAGGAAAACCCACCATGTCCTGTCCATCTTGCGCTACGCCATTGGGGAGGCACACGGCCTAGAAATTCTTTATTGCCGGCACCCAGGGCACCCCGCTCTCGAACGCCGACAGAAGTGTTTCTCGCTACTTAAACATCTTTTAAATTAAGAGCTCATACACTAGTGCCCGCAAGCAACGCAACGGGCGATAATTCGGAGATACAACCAAACAACATTATTTTTCCTTACCCATGCTAACACTGCAGTAAAAAAAACAATATAAATATTTCTTAAAAATAAAGTAAATAGTGAGATAAATTAAGATTCACACAAAAAGATATTCAAGATGAGTTATTATATATTTTTTTGAGCCCATTGCAATTATGGTTAAAGAGCAATATTTAAAATAAATACATCACATCACATCTATTATGTCTTTTTAAGTCATCTAATTCCTAACACGCCTAGTAAGTTCTTGTATATCTTCAGGAATGTTGTCCTCAGATTCGCTGCCCTTGTACTTCAACATTTGTACCAAGAATTTGGTCCTCGGTGCATTCCATTTTTGGACGAATTATTGCACTTCATGCAGCAGGTGCCCACACAATGGAACAACAGGCAAGTGAACAATGTTTAAATTAGTCAATAGAAAAGTAGCAGAAGAGATAAAAATTGTTTATGATCATTGAATACATACAGACTAATAAATCATATATGCAATCATGTGTACCAATCCAATTTATTTATCTGAAAAAACAAAAGATATAAAGCAGGCCAATGCGGCTTCTCTGAAACATATTTTTACAACAGGCTTATTTAGAGGAAGCTAATGCATACCTTGGGGCGACTGCATGGCGAGGGGCGCCTTGTTCACGGGTTACTGGCCACCGATCCGTCTTCTACTCTCTACATGTTGCGCTCCTATTTGGTTGGATTAGATCGTATAGCAACCGATATTCTTTCCCATGTCTCGGACCTACTGTTTTGCACGGAGGAAAAAACCAAGGAGAGACAGAAATCTAACAATGTCAGCACTCAACTTTTTGGTGAACATTTTGCTATGACACCTACTGCGGTATGCACAGGTCGAACATGTCATAAGCTCCTAGAGAAGCTCTGTCAGAACAAAATGAACCTGCAGAACTGCATGTATTTGACATTCAAAAATCGTTTGTTCTATTATCTACTATCCTATAAACAACAACACATGCTTTAATGAAATAATAAATAATCAATGTACCAAATAGCATCACCTGTGAAATATAATTTCTTTGTCCTAGCTATAGGCCTGAGAAATATACAGAAGAAATATACAGGGCATTTTGTCCTAACAAAATGAGAATGGAGCATGCCTGTTCTCTTAAGAAACTTTGTCAAGTACTTCTTGAGCAGACATAGAAGGTTCTCTCCTCTGAGCAGCAAAAGCAACAGACTGGTGGGAGCGGCTTTGAAGTAGGTCTATCTTCCTGCAAGACATTTAGAGTAACCTTTATCGGCAGCATGTCAAAAAAATTGACCCATGAGCAGCCATGAGGAACAGAACCAATAGAATTGTAACCTCTTGAACACTGCTGGCAGGTTTTCCTTGGATCCCTTTGGTGCTTACTTTTTTTTCTTCCTCTTCACAATGATCTCATTTCCTTTCCATATAATCTCTGCCAAACCATCTTCAATATATTTCCATTCACCATCTTCTGACAGGTTTCCTTGGTCATCTTTAGGCTGCAAGAGGGAAGTCAAATTTGTACTCAGATCACTACTCCTATGTTGCAGAGCAAATTCACTTATACACTGTAGCTGGCCTAGCTCTCATAAAACAGTTAAGAAACACTAGTGGTTGCGGACTTGAGAAAAAAAAAAAACAAATAGCCCCAATCCAGAATTAGACAGATAAAAGTCAACAAAATCTGTTGACAAACAAATAGAAAATGTCAATAAACATAAATAAGGTCGAGTACAAGAGATGAGGTAGGAAAAACGATACGATGCGTGTGTGTAAGAACCCTCCACCCCGCAAAAAAAACAAAAGACATGTGTATGCACTGTAGCGAATAGTGATAGGAGATAGCAATACATACAGGTGTGAGCGTGAGTCCAGTGGGCATGTTTGAGCTACCGCAATAATGGTGTGGCTGTGGCTCTGGCTTGTGGCTTTGGAGAGAGAGAGGAGGAAGGGGTCGCATCGCATTCGCCTCGCGTGGTCGCCGCGTCGTGTCCGTCCTCCGTTGGCTCAAGAGGAGCTCTGGCTCTGGCTCTGGCTGAGTGTGAGTCCCCACCTCTCCCCTTGCCCTTCCTCTTCGCTTCATTCCACCACAGTTGCTGCTTGCGGCTGCTGCTGTTCCAACCGAATCCAATCCACCCAGTGAGAGAAGAGAAAGAGAGAGTGATCGAGGAGGAGGAGGATGCCGAGGGAGCCCCCAGCTGAGCCTGAGCGGCTGCAGCTCGCTCTTCTCCCTGTCCAGCACCAGCACGAGCCGGGACAACGACGACGACAGCGCCGCCGCCTTGCCTGTGCCGGCGCCGGCATCTCTTCATCCGTTGCCCACACGGCGCCCTCCTCTTCTGACCTCAGCGTCGGCGTCGGCGGCGGCGGCGTCGAGGAGGAGCAGGACGATGAGGAGGAGTACCTGCTAGGGGCGGGCGGCCTGGATCTGCAGCTGACGGGGGGCGGCGGAAGCAACAGCAGCGGCGGCGGCGGCGACGATGAGCGAAAGAACATCCGGATGATGAAGAACAGGGAGTCTGCGCTGCGCTCCAGGGCAAGGAAGAGGGTAGGTCGTACGACGCACATTTCCATTTCTTGATTTGTTGGACTGTACGTATGTATTTCGAATTCCTTAAAGTTTCTTTATTTATCTCCTTTGATTGATGGCTGCATGGACTCGCTCAAAAATAATTATTTCATTGGATTGGATCCGATCCTACTACAGGCCTATGTGCAGGAGCTGGAGAAGGAGGTTCGTCGCCTGGTTAATGAGAATCTCAAGCTCAAGAGGCAGTGCAAGCAAGTACGTCTACATTCTTTCATTCCTTCCCTTTCTCAGAAAATGTACATACAGCTAACATTCTCAGTCAATGAAAGGATCTCTGTATTCAATCATCATACATGCAGTACAGCTAACATTGTCAGTCAATGAAAAAAAATGTGATGCAGCTGAAAGTGGATATGGCTGCACTGATCCAGCAAAGCAGCAGCAAGAGCAGCTCCCACATCAGAAGAACCTCCTCATCCACTCAGCTCTAGCTCACCCCTTATTAGTCACCACTTGGCTTGGGTGCATGCATGGCCATGGGAGAATTTTGAACGTATCATGTACCACCGGGAGCCAAATTACAACTCTACTACGTAATAGTATTATGTATTATTATGACTATGCCATGGGAGATTGAAGATGGCCATGGGAGTATGTATGTATTATTATCATACACTACAACTAGTAGTAGGGTGCGATACCACTGGAAGCAAACCTTTGGCCTCCGATTCAGCTGCCAATGCATGCGTTCTGCAACTCCTAGTGACAGAAGAAGGAAGATCCGATCCAGCAGCACTCGCACCTACTGTACTGTAACAATGAAGAAATCCATCGATGCATATTGATGACGACGACGAAGAAGAATTAAAAGTCAGACTGCTGTTCCTCTTTTTTTTTGAGCATGAATCCCATGATCATGAATGTGCTTGCCTTGCCGGCCTGCTTTGGTTCAATTGAATTGGCTAGCTTAGTTGATTGTCTCCCAAATTAATACAGTATATATATGGAGTATCTTTGCTCCATCTGTTGTTGGCTTTTAGCTTGCTTCCATTTCCATGCAGTAGGATTGCAAATGTAAAAGTATTTTGTGCTGCATTGAGATTGAGTACTCTACATGGAAATTTTGTGCTATGGATTGGCTTTGAAGTTGGTTTTGCCCATTTGAGTTAGAAAACTACGGAAAGTATTTGATAACGTTTAAAACCAGAGAAAATGTCTCAATGCTTCCTATGTTTTATTGGCAGAGATCCACCATAACACATTACTAGGCCACGATTGACTATACTATATACAAGAACAGAGACAGTAGTAGATAGATTACTCTGTTCCGACCTATGTGAACCAATCTTTTATCGCCAGAGATCCACAACAACACATTTCTTAGGCGGTCGTTGGTTCGAATCGCTTCTCTACCATGTTTGCCAAATTTTCATTGGTGTTTCCTCTGCATCCAGACTTGATTAGGGCTGGGTTTAGTTCCTGAAAAGTGAAGCTGAAAAGCACCGTGAACTTTTTGTTTGTTTGTGCTAAATATTATTCTATCATAGACTAACTAGGCTTAAAAGATTGATCTCACAACGTACATCCAAACTGTATAATTAGTTATTTTGTATAATTGTATAACTACATTTAATACACCTGTGCATGGGTGGGTTAACAGGGTCTCAGTGATTTTTGTGGGTTAGTTTGGTGCAACTAGCTAATTGGATTGTGACTTCTTCGGAGTGGGTAAAATGGGTCATAATTGTGTTTGCTTCTAGGGTGGGTTAGATTGGATTGGGTGGGTTTCACGGGTTGCCTCTGCCAATTGACAGCTAACTAGCTAATGTTAAACAAACACATCACCTTGGTAGTTTTGGGCCAAAGAAACTAAGAATATTTTATCATTTTTCTCACATGCGGGGCCCTGTGCGGCGTGTGACGTGTCATGTGCTAGGAAATAGGGCCCACGAGGCCCGAGGGGGGGCGGCGCACCACCCGGGGGGGCGCGCTGCCGCCACCGCCTCCTCCTCGTTCCAATGGTTTTTCGGTAATTAATGCGGGGAATAAAGTAAGAGTTTGGATAGGATTATCTTAGAACTTTTGGTGTGCAAGGGGATATTCCAATCTATAAGGAAGACCCTTATTAGAAAAATAAATGGGATTGCTTGTAAAATGTATTCGATTCTAGCTATAAGGAAACCTTTAGAGGTTCTTTGGTTTCAAGTCCCATTATTCATTATTTATAAAAGTAAAGCGCCCAGTAATCTCGGGTCAACAAGAAATTAAGAAAATCTATTTCCCTTCCTCCTACTCCCATCAGGCCGCACTTGACCCGCGCTAAACGTCGGAGCGCGTCGAGCCACGTGTCACCTCGAAATCGTCGGGGGACCTAAATATTGGGCCCCGAGACATTCTCCAAACAACGAGAATCCACCGCCCCGGTAAAACCCGGCTTGCCATTATCCCGCTTTGAAGGACGGCCCGGCCGAAAGGGACCGTGCCTAAGGGCCACGACGCGCAAAGAAGGAGGAGCCGCCCACAAGCGGCCCACGTAGTCACCACGACGAAGGACAAAAGTCCAGGACCTTTACGAGATGGAGAGCCAAGGCGTTCCGCGTCAGCGGCCGACCAAGGCTCGGACTAAAACTCCGCCTCCTGAGGGGTGACATAGCTCACCACCCTCGGGCGCGCAAGCTCCGCCTCGCCCGAGGGTGGCCTAGCTCACCACCCTCGGGCGCATGGGCTCCCGCCTCGCCCGGGGGGGCTTAGCTCACCACCCTCGGGCACATAATCTCCGCCTCGCCCGAGCGACCCGCTCTCCATCCTCGGGCGAGGTAGCCCAACCGACTTACCGAGGGTCACGGACCCTCGGGCATGAAGGTTCCGTCACGAAGGAAGGGAAACAACAGCATTCAATGCGGTCACCACGACATACGCGGCGCTAGTGCTGCTCGATTACACCCAGTCAATCGGCTGCGGAATCACTTCCCAAATCCGTGACGGGACATAAAGGGTGAACCCGTGGCGTATTACGCCGCCCGGCCACGAAAACCGTAACAACACCTGTTCATTTCCCGTAAACACCGTCAAGACGCCCGTTGGGCGAACCCTCGGGCTCATGACACACCATAGCCGGCGTACCTGGGGCCGACCCTCGCCATGCAGACTGTGAGGGACGCCTCACAGACCCTCGAGGTTGCGCCGTGGGGGATCGCGGCACGTCGACCATCGGATCGGGACTCGTGTCTTCATCGGGCGACGTCCAAGCGGATCAACCCTCGGCCGCACGCATGCAACAAGTGTAGCCTCGGGAATTAGCCACCTGGGCACCCACAAATGTAAACATTACTTCCCTCTTCTTGCTATAAAAGGGGGAGTAATGCCTCATTAGAAAAGGACTCACGCACACCGGAAGAAAACCGTCGCCACCACCACCACTACCACGATCGTGGGGCTTGAGACCGGCGTCTCTCCCTCACACTTGCTTGTAACTCCTACTACAAGCTCACCTTTGAGCGAGGTAACACGAAGCGAGGACACTACCCCCCGCCGGCGTAGGGCCGGATTGCACCGAACCAGGATAAACCCGCCCAGTGTCCGTGTCCATCTTGCGCTACGCCATTGAGGGTGGAGGCACGCAGCCTACAAATTCTTTATTCTGCGGCACCCCGAGGCACCCCCAGTTCTCGGGCACGCCGACAAGAACGATTCGGTTCGTGACATGACGGCTATGGCTTCGGAGATCCCGACGGTAGGTGGAGGCGGCGCGGGATTGGAGTCCTCCGGCTTCTCGCTTAGCGGTGGGTGCCGGACGGGACGACAACGGCGTCGCTCGAAGTCGAGAGGAACCACAAGTGGATTGGGTTGGAACTGTACTCACCCAAGCGTAGAGAGTTAGATGGGTGGGCTTGACAACCACCCAATCCATGGATTTTTTTGAGGTTTTAAATGGGCCGAGACGCGGTGGATTGAGCGGGTCAAATGACCCATGTACAGGGGCTAACTCCATGTGTCTTTTACTACAATTAATAATTCGATGTGACAAAAAGTTTGAATTCTGTGTTTAAACTTTGGTGAACTAAACACAACCTAGAAAAAGAACTCAAAACGCACTTGGAGATTCAAGCAAACTATGGTCTAACTAGTTAGATCATTCCTTTTAGGGGCATAAGGTAAGATCACATGTTCAAACGCCTTATTTTCAAAGTTTGTTTTTTTTTTTTTATTTTTTTTTTCCTGCAAATCCGAACACAAGACTAGTTTATTTTTCTTAAAAGAAATATAAATAGAGGCTATAAATGTATTTTTGTTACTACAATTAATTGACAAACATATTAAAGAAAATACCTTGACACAACCACAATAGCACTGAACAACTTGTAACTAAGAGATTTATGTAAATGTCACGTCATGTGTTGTTTTAGAACTTGTAATGATGTGCCCCACCGCTGGCACTCGTAGTTTTAACTCGTATGAAGATGAGCTATGAGTTCGGGTCACGTACGTTAAAGAGACACACACGGAGCACTCCGAAAAATTAAGAGGAGAAGAGGTGCAGAAGAATCACATCGCTTTTATCTCTACAGCTAAAACATAGCAAAAGCAATCGTCCCCGGCCCTCCCTTCCCTTCACCCCGACAAATAGTCCCCGGCGGCTCCCTTCCCTTCACCCATCGCCCCGCCCCGCCCGCCCCGCTGCGCGTTCGTGAAACCGCCGCCATCCCACAATGCAGCTCCTGCGATTTCCTCCGGGCCGGTCCTCCCCAATCGTGACTTCCCCGCGCGCCGCCTTGCCCGCTGCCCTCCCCACCGTAACTCCCTCTCTGTGCCTCCTCCGGCCGACGCGCGCGCCGCGAAACAAGTTACTCTGTCCCGCTCGTATCGCTCGATAGAACCGCCGCCAGCGCACGACGCCTACCTCCACAGCTCATCTCGCTCCAAGGACCGCCGCCCCTGCGCCCTCGCCGTCGCCGTCGCCGTCGCTGGCTGCTCCTTGCCCTGCCTCGGTGCACGGCATCTCCTCTTTGCCCTTGCGCTGCCGCTCCATCCCCGCGCTCGCCCCACGCCCACTCTCGCGCCTCCTCTCCCTCCTGCCCTTGCGCCGACACGCCACCATGGAGGAGTCGCGGCTGCGCGTCGCAATGCTTGACGGAGGCCGTCCTAGAGGGGCTAGAGCGCCACAGAGGGGGTCGAGTGCCGGCCCTGGATCCGCTTTCCCTGTTCCCGCCCCCGCCCCAGCCGAGGCGTCTTTCACGATGGGGACCTGATGATGCTCGGCCGCCGCGAGTCCAGCATTGCGTCCACATCTTGGCCCTCGTCCTCCATCCACAGCACCCCCGTGTCCGCGGCCGCCCCCAATCAGCAGCAGCGGGTCAAGGTGAGATCTCTGAACTGCAGCCCTCCTACACGTTGGCAAGCGCTACTTGCGTTGGCTGTGCATCCGTTGCCTTTGATTTTGTTTCTGTCTGTGCAATGTTGTCATTCGTTTTTGACCTTGCAAAGACTGTTCTGGCCTACATTCAGTCTTGAGGTCGTGCTACAAAGCCTGGATCTGACTACATATTGATGCTTGAAAGCTAATCATGTGCCAACAAAATTATTGGTACCATTAAAATATGCATGAACTTATATAAGTTAAAATTGTGCCAGAGAATTGTTTCCCATGAAGCTTTCTTGAGAAATGCTCGGTCATCTTGATGGCACTTCTATGCTCAGCCCTGTTTGATGCTTGAAAGCTAATCATGTGCCAACAAAATTATTGGTACCATTAAAATATGCATGAACTTATATAAGTTAAAATTGTGCCAGAGAATTGTTTCCCATGAAGCTTTCTTGAGAAATGCTCGGTCATCTTGATGGCACTTCTATGCTCAGCCCTGTTGATATTGATGCTTGAAAGCTAATCATATGCCAACAAAATTATCGGTACCATTAAAATATGCATGAACTTATATAAGTTAAAATTGTGCCAGAGAATTGTTTCCCATGAAGCTTTCTTGAGAAATGCTCGGTCATCTTGATGGCACTTCTATGCTCAGCCCTGTTGATACATCAACTCATTCTATGTAACAGGTTGAATCAACGGTGACTCCATCATTTTTATCGCTCCTGCTGCCTGAGTGGCAGGTACATAATTACTCGTGATTTGTTTGGTATACTAGCAAGTGCTTCCTTTAAATTAGAAGATGTTCAGTTAATAATTAATACAGGCCAGGTTCATGAAAATATTAATCAAAGGGTGGTGATGACCGACATTTTCATGTTTCGTATACTAGCAAGTGATGTTCCGTTCCTTAAATTAAAAGATGTTCAGTTTACAATTAGTATGCAGGCTAGGTTCCTTGAAAATATTAATCAAAGGGTGGTGATGACTGACAATATTGTGATTTGCTTTCTTAGCGTTAGCCTTTCATGCTTGGTAATAGTTAAATCTTCCAGTCATCGAAAAAATTCGTGAGTTTGTGTACAAGAGAGAATTCACCATACCCATATAACGTGCTGATATTAAAGGAGAAAAATTCTATTATCCAAGGAGGACCTATTTTTGGAATGCAGTTTATACCATCTTAGAATCGTCGTGAGTGCCGAGAGCACCGCCAATCCAGATGAAAACCTTTGGCTCCATAATTATGTTTTCAGGTAAGATATTGCTCATTAGCATGTTTCAAAAAAAAAAAATCTCAAGCTTTGCTTGCTTCATCCTGTGTGGCATGGCTGCAATTATGATATCATTTGTGGAGGATGGCTTACGCGATATTCACACATTTAAGATTTAACCGTGCTGATGATTTAGACGGATAGCTAAAAATTGTTTGGTGTTTAGACTTTAGAGGTGGCTTCTATTAAGACGCTAAATCTATCCGAAAACATGCTAACTTAAGATATTTTTATTTGTATATACACAGTTTATATGATACACTGTACAAGTTAGCTTTTCAGCTTTGTAGCTTATATTATTTATTATTCCACAAAAATACATGCGGTAATATATATACCTTTTTAATAGCAGATTAGTGTTGCCTACACATACACCTTTTGAACCCTGTTTAATGCTAATTCAATTCATGGTGTTGGTCTGTGGTGTCCATGTTTATTGCATAGGGTAGATATACTATATGGTGGTGAAGGGGTAGTAAGGATTAGTATGCATGGTATGTCGGTGTGGCTGCACTTCTTTGTAATGACAACAGCCCAAGCTGAGAAAAAGAAATCTGCAAAGGCAGGAAATAAACATAGAGTAGAAGCTACTAGACGAGACAGAAGGAACCTCAAAGGTTGATGAGGAACCTGCCCCTGAGTGCAAGAGGTCCTCTGAATATGCAACCCAAGCTGATAAAAAGAAATCTGCAAAGGCATGAAATAAATACAGTAGAAGCTATTGCTGATGACACACAGAAGGAACCTAAAAGTTGATGACACAGAAGGAACCTCAAGAGTTCCAGTTGCACGAGTAATCCTATGTAATTCTGCTGCTGTGATGTGTACTGCTGACATTTACTGTCTTATTCTTGGAACATGGTTCGAGAGAACAAGGTGTTGTTTTTGTTCCTGCAATATGTTTCTTCCTGCCCGCAATAGGTTTCTTCCTGCAGCAAGTTTCAGTTCAGACCGCACTCTGAAACTGCTTGCTTAAGAAATGGGGACCCTGAACAACTGTAAACAAAAGTGCTTAATTATCTAAAAAAACTATAAAAAAAATTGGAACATGCCTCCGTGGTTTTAGCTGGAACACTTATTCCTAATCTCCTATGATTTCTTCTTCTTTTTTTTTAGATGCCTGAAGGCATAATGAAAACGGGCTTACATTGACTGGGTTCCTTTTTCTGCATGCCCTATTTATTGATAAATATTGTTTGGAAACTACATGGACTGTATTAGGGAAATTTGGTTAAGGCAATGACATTAGGGATGATCTCATTGCGATGCTAATTATGTTTGGGTTAAGTTCAGCTTAGGAATTTTATTTTGTCATTTTTGCTCTTCATCTCTGTTAAGAGAGATTTAGGCAAGAAAAGGGCAATGCGGGTGACATGCTGAAGCAACCGTACATGGGGAAAAAGTTTTCATAGGAGAACAAGTAATTTTGTTCTGTGCCTTTCATCATTAATTATGGATCTTAGCTGGTTTTGGAATTGTGATACGTCAGAACCCAGTTAAATATATGTACAATTTTTTTTTGTATTTGTTGAGTACAATATTCTTGTCATTACTAAACTGTAAGGCTTGCAAGTTGAAAATTTTAGTACGCAACTCTGTGGATATGACTTTTGTGTGCATATGACCAATAATTTTAGTTTGCAACTCTGCACGACAAATACTAACTAGCCCATTTAACCAGCAACCATGGAAGAATTTCAGCATGTTTATCAAACAAAAATAATCACTTTCACACTGAAGAACGATGCCTAATTAATTAGCTTCTGTTGTTGGCTGCAGGTTTTGATTCTAGATGAGGTCCTCGTCTGGTTGGTAACAAAAGTGTATTTCTGTTTGTTTTGATTTGGCATAATCTATTGTTATGCACGAACTCCTTTTTTAATACAATGTTTAGATTTCTATGTTCAGAATACGGCTTCCTTGCCTTGCTTGTGGTGAGCATCTTGTGCAGCAACTATTTTTTTTGTTGCAGTAAATATGTTGTATGTAGAGATTATTGTCGGAGTTAGCTGCTTTGTTTCTCTTCCAGTGTCCATTGTTATCTGTGGACACAAATTTTACATCTTTTAGCAATTCTTACTGTTGTTGGTTACATGGCTTCAATTTTATTTAGTTTGATTATATGATGGCACATATCCGTAGGAAATATGTCATCTATATCTTTATTTAAATTTAAATGAATAGATGCCTTGCACATCTATGATGATGTAAAAACAGTGAGGTTGAATCGATATTTTTAGCTGATAATGCATGCACGTTCAGTGAGTAATCTCCCGTAGCAACGTACGGGCACTCGCCTAGTGGTAGGATAGATAGAGATATATAATGAACTATGAATGGTCCCACCCAATTGTGATGCATCGTGTGATGATGCCCGCTCGATCTAGATGCTGCTGCGCCTGCGTGCACCTGCCCTGCATGTCATTTCCTCGGATGCATGCTAATTGTCTGTTTGTGCATGTGCTGTGTGCAACTGAGCATGGCAATGTGCTGTGTGCAACTGAGCATGGCAATGCAAAGCTACAAAGCTTTTTTTCTAAATAAAACATTTCATCTTTTTTTTTTTACTTTTAATCTAGCAGTCAGTAGTATTATTGTAGGACAGACAGCTAGCATTAGAGACGAGCAGCTACTCCCCTCCGTCCCCTTTATGTTTGTCGTCCAAAAGCGTGTTTGTGAGAGAAAACGTGGTTTTGTAGCCACAAACATTTAGGGAGAGGGGTAGCGAGCAGCTAGCGCACGCACCTTGCTTGTTCATTTCGCGCGCATGCACTCACTCCTAGGTATACTTCTCGGGAGTCATGACTTAATAATATAGTATACTACTCCTGTTGCAAGCAGATCGAATTAGATAGCTAATGATATATGGTAGGGAAGGGATGGGTAGCTTTTGCATTTGCACGCCACCGATCGAGCAGCGGTAGCAGCTCTTCTTCTTCTTCTTCATCCACCGCCTGCAATGGCGGCTCTTCTTCTCCTAGTATTATGGGCTCTTGTTGGAAGCGGCGAGGGGCTGAGCCTGGATTTGTATGACGAGAGGTGCCCGGAGGCGGAGGCGGCGGTGACGGCGGCCGTGCGGCAGGCCATGGCCAAGGACCGCACCGTGGCGGCGGGGCTCCTCCGAATGCATTTCCACGACTGCTTCGTCAGGGTACGTTCGATCTCCTTGCATTGGATCCCTGTCTGCCTGCCCGTCCTCGATCGATCTCCAGCAGATACAATGGCATGGCAGGGCTGCGACGGCTCCGTTCTGCTGGACTCGACGGCCAACGTGACGGCGGAGAAGGACGGCCCGCCCAACGTGTCGCTGCACGCCTTCTACGTCATCGACAACGCCAAGCGGGCCGTGGAGGCCCTCTGCCCCGGCGTGGTCTCCTGCGCCGACATCCTCGCGCTCGTCGCAAGGGACGCCGTCGCGCTGGTATGTATATATGTATGTATATAGTTAGATGCTGCTGGAGGGAGACCACTGTTCGACTTACCATTGGCCGGCCTTTTTCACATCAACTTATCCTTATGATTCATGGTAATCTAGGCCGATTAGATAATCCACCAGCTGAATAGACCGACCGACCCGACCACATATCCAGATGATGTACCCTGCTGGTCAGAGGGTATGTATGTACTAGTACAGTACTTCAGATGCATTGGCTAGGTTTGGGTGGTCAGCAATCTTTCTCATGCAACCATCGAGTCACATGCTTTGCGTCTCTAGCGCTACTGATAACTGCTGTTCTGTTCATCGAGCGGCATCGAGTGAGCTGTCTGAACTTGTCGTAACGTACGTGCTCGATCTGAGTCTCGCTCGATGCGTCTCGATCGACAGCTAGCACAGGCGCGCGGCTGCCCGGCACGATGCAGCAGCAGCCGCAGCAGGGATTGTCGTACGTGCAGCACGCACTCATGCTAAGCATACTGTACACATGATCTATTCTATCCTCGACAGGAGATCGAGATTATTAATTAATTATTTGCATTAATTATGCAGTCCGGTGGTCCGTGGTGGGTGGTGGCCGTGGGGCGGCGGGACGGTCGCGTGTCCCTGGCCAACGAGACGACGGCGCTGCCGGGGCCGACGGCCAGCTTCGAGCAGCTCAAGCAGGCGTTCCACGGCCGCGGGCTGTCCACCAAGGACCTGGTGGTGCTGTCGGGCGCCCACACGCTGGGCTTCGCGCACTGCTCCTCCTTCCAGAACCGCCTCCCCGCCGACCCTTCCCTGAGCCCCTCCTTCGCCGCCGCCCTCCGCCGCGCGTGCCCCGCCAACAACACCGTCCACGCCGCCGGCTCCGGCCTCGACGCCACCTCCGCGGCCTTCGACAACACCTACTACCGGATGCTGCAGGCCGGCCGGGGCCTGCTCTCCTCCGACGAGGCGCTGCTCACGCACCCCAAGACACGCGCCTTCGTCGCGCTCTACGCCGCGTCGCAGGAGGCCTTCTTCAGGGCCTTTGCAAAGTCCATGCTGCGGATGGCCGCGCTCAACGGGGGCGACGAGGTGCGAGCCAACTGCAGGCGTGTCAACTCATCATGACCCAACTGCAGACGTACTACGTGTTTCTCTTCTTGGATTGGATTGGATTGGATTGGATTGGACTGGCTGCATGCGTACGTTTCTGTATATTGTACCCCATGCATTCGTCGTCAGTACGTGGTGTTTGATCAATCGCCGACCCAAAGCTAATCTTTCAGAACAATGGAACTACTACTCTTTCAGAAAGTAAAATATATACGCAGTGTACGTGTCTCGACAGTGTGGAAGGCCGGACCCCCAAGGTCCTCATTTTCCTTTATGTCCAGACACTGCTACGTAGCGGGGTTTTTTTACCCCGGTTTGCCGTGACGGTTTTGAAAACCATGGTGCTTTTTTTATTGTTGTGGTGGGTTTTTTTTTCATTTGCCATGGCGGTTTTGAAAACCACCATGAATGAAAGGTTGCGGTTAATCATACAAAAAAAGAGGAAGCCCAGATCTAGGTCCAAACGGGCCCCCGATGCGGGCCGCCGGCAACGGTGGAGGCCGCTCTATGTGTTCAAGCCGCTTGGTGTAAGCCGCCCCGCACGTCGTCGTAGCCGCCCGGCGAGCTACCTAGCAGCGTCCGTCGAGTCCTCCGGATCTAGAGTCGCGGTGTCGGAGAATGTCGCCCCGGCGTTGTGGTTGTCTTGGCCGCGCCTGCGCCGGCGCCACGGTCACCGCCTATGTGTCGTTCGCGCGACGCCTTACACCGTCACCCACGCCTGATGTCGCCATGCACCGCCGCCAGCGTGGCCTTTGCGGCCGGGATGCACGGCACCGCCCGCCACATGCGGCCGAGGGGGAGGAGGCCGAGAGGGCACCTTTGTCGACCACCCGAGAGAGAGAGAGAGAGAGAGAGAGAGAGAGGGCGTCTTCGGGCCGAGGTTGGTGGAGTGAGAGAGTGAGTTAGAGAATGTAGAGAGTGAGGGGTGAGAGTGAAACCCTAATGCCGTAATATGTACGAGAGCAACGATATCGCCTAAGATGGGCTTTTGTTGCCATGGTTGCTTTGGGTGTTTGGGCACTAGTGGTGGCCACCATGCAATAAGCCGCCCTCCACGTGCGAGGAGAGGCGATGGGGGGATGCACTAGAGAGGGCACCTTGCCGACCTTGAGAGAGAGAGAGAGGGGAGAACAGGAGGGGGAGGGAGGATGCCTTCGGGGTTGTGTTGGAGGGAGGGGGGGTTGAGAGAGTACGCGGCTCGGGAGTGGGAGAGTGAAACCCTAGTGCCGCAATATACGTGATCGCGATATCGAGGTCAAGATGGTCTTTTGTGGCCATAGTTTGTTGGAGTTCGGGCCTTATTTATCGTGGACGATTTTTTTAATAAAAACTCGCCACAAGAAATTAAAGGAAACAACAACGGTTAATAGAGGCATTAACCCTTGGTATTGTTTTTAAAAAACCCGTCACGATTTATAAAATGAAAACTCCTTATGAAAGATTTTTTTTAAAGCAGTGAGATGGGAGTCGAAGCCTGCTCTTCGTAGCTCAGCCACCAGTCAAAAATCACGTACTTCCTGCAAGCAAATAATCCCATTCAAATGTAGGCGCTGCAGGATTAATGGCCCAACCTTCATGGAGAACAGTGAACACACAAGTCGCGCGCAGAGGATGACACACGTACGTCAGAATCTTTCATGCTATGTCCGTCCTTGCCACTATATATCCAGTAGAGCTCGTGCAAGCTCCTTACCAAGCTCCTTACCAAATGAGGGCCTGAGTCCGTTTAGATCATTTGCACGCTGCACGGGACGAGATGGACATGCCAGGTCCGTATAATTTTTGGGCTCAGCTCTGGGCGTAAATGGGCTGGGCTGGGATTCTCTTCCATCCCCGTCTCCGTCCGTCACCATCCGTCCAGCCCACATCCATAATCCCATCCCCGTCTCCGTCACCACACGTCCGCACCCCCGCAACTCAGGCAGGTGAGGGGAGGCGCATTCGACTGGGAGGGGGGGAGGCACTGGGACGGCAGGCAGGTGAGACAACCAGCTCTCAGGACGGCCGGACGGCCGGCCGGCTTGCCTACCTGCATCCATCCCTCCAGAGGGACCGACCGAAGAAGATAAGAGAGGCGGTGGTCAACTTTGGCCTGAGGCGCCCGCCCGGAGGGCAAGAAACAAGGAGGAGGAGAAGAGTAGATCTACATCTAAAGCTCCACCGATGAGCGCGTCTCGGTTCATCAAGTGCGTCACCGTGGGGGACGGTGCCGTCGGAAAGACCTGCATGCTCATCTCCTACACCTCCAACACTTTCCCCACTGTGAGTTGCTTGATTCTTTTTTCTTTCTTATTCCCCACTCTGAGTTGCTAAATCAGCTCCCCCCTCGTTTTTTTTTCTAGCTAATCACCATCTAGATTAAGCATGACCAATATGCCCATTTCGCTCGGTAGTAAGCTGGAGTATCTAAAACATTTTTGTGTGCCCTCCAAGCCCGTTATAGACTATCCATAATCTAAAAAAAACCATCTATCCAATATTAAAAAAAAAAAAAACATATGGATACGAGAGCTCAGCTACTCCTCCCGACAAATAGGGACATGAGGCGAAAGACAATGCCAACACAATCTTCCATATACCCATAGCTGACCTTGATGTTCCCTCTTATCTATTTTGGGAGGCACAAAGTATAGGATACGAGTGTGTTCTTTCCCTCTTCTTCCATCGGCTGCTGTGACTAGTGATATCAGAGACACATAGAATCGCTAATTATTGTTCCTGGCTGCTTATGTCTACAAGGTGCATCTCAATTTTGCAGGACTATGTTCCAACTGTGTTCGACAACTTCAGTGCCAATGTTGTGGTCGATGGCAGCACCGTCAATTTGGGTCTGTGGGATACAGCAGGTCTCTTCCCTTGGCATTAACACCCTTCTTTGCATAATATATGCACTCCTCCTTTAGGCTCCAATGTACTGTAACTGACATTCTATGAAAGTTACAGGACAAGAAGATTATAATAGACTGCGACCGTTGAGCTATCGTGGTGCTGATGTTTTCCTGCTTGCCTTTTCTCTTATCAGCAAAGCAAGCTACGAGAATGTCTCTAAGAAGGCAATAATCTTGCTCTGCCCACTTTCCTTCCTCCCTCATTTAAATTCTTGACTTGCATTTTCTTGCATATGGTATAACCTGCTCATGTCTCCTTTTCCAGTGGGTTCCTGAATTAAGGCACTATGCTCCTGGCGTGCCCATAATCCTTGTTGGGACAAAACTGGGTATGCTCTTCACCTCCTAAGGCATTGCATTTCTGCAGCATATCATATTCCTCCAGAATTAGGTTTTCATTCTCATTCGTCGCCAGCTGCACTGCCAAAATTATCTGAAATACACATGTGAAATGTTGTGGCACACAAACAGAATTAATGAGAAATTTTGGTTCACCACTTGCTTATGATCTAAGCAAAATCTCAAATCATGGTTCCTTCAGTGCATATGTTTTTCATCTCAAGCCATTTGATGCTAACGTGGCCTTCCCTATTATGGAAAAGCAAGGGGGAACCTCTTAAGAACCAAAATGATATATCTAGAAATCAACTTTAATGGTAAGTCTGTACTGCCATATATATATACAATCATGGTAGAAAGGAAATACAAGCTGTTTGATTTGCAGAGGCCATCATTGCCTAGTGTCTTTGTTTGGATTACATGATTTCAGGATAGCGAGCTTGTTGGGAATTAGAAAAAAAAATGCCAACACTGGGTTAGTTATTGTCTTCTATGACATGACTTAATTATGTTGAAGTCGTTTATTGTACTGAGAAATACACATGACCACAACTTAGTTTTTGGAGAAGATATTAAACAAAGGTATCAAGAGAAACATGTTGCTAACATTAAGTTTGTTTTAACAACTTAATATTTGCAGAACACTAGCATGTGAATGCGGGTATATTTTGTGATCAAATGTGTCTGAAAATATGCGATTCAGTTGTGCCTAGATGCAGCAGTGACTGCTCAAGATAATCTTGTTTTATTAACCTCATATAGTCGGTGAATCTTTGTTGGTTTTGACTGTTTATTGAGTTACTAGTGATTCTTTTGCTTTTTAGTTATATGTTGAAGTTGCTTAACCATTCAGTTACTTGTAACAGATCTGCGAGATGATAATCAGTTTTTTGTTGATCACCCTGGCGCCGTTCCAATTTCCACTGCCCAGGTATGCTAAGAATTATCTGTGTTGGTTTGTGTTCATAGTGGCATTTAAGGTGACCGTTGATATCTGCAGGGCGAGGAGCTGAGGAAGCTAATTGGTGCAGCTGCCTACATCGAATGCAGTTCAAAAACCCAACAAGTAGTGTGATTCTTTTCTTTTCCTTTCCCCCAGCACTAGATTCAGCATTGAGTTGCTGTGTTTGTGGTTACTAACTCGTGCTGCCTTGCACCTCCATCCAGAACATAAAAGCAGTGTTTGACGCGGCCATTAAGGTGGTTCTCCAGCCTCCAAAGCAAAAGAAGAAGAAGAAGAAGGCGCAGAAGGGATGCACCATTTTGTAACTATACTAGATATATAAACAGTAGACTCATCAGATGTTGGGCAGTCTCTGGCTGCGCCGCTATCACCTTGCTGTATAATTTCACCTGATCATGTCCACCAGCATGCACGAGGGAGATGCGGTGGTTTAGGATCCCTACTTACTGTATTGTGTGGAGTCGAGTTGTAGTTCACTGTATTTGTTGATGGACAAGACAACATGTGCTCGCTGTTATATACTAGTAGCAGGATGGTAAAACTAGGCCGGCTCTCAGTTGTTGATTCAGTGCAGATGTTGGGTGTGCTTTTGTAGTAGGGATATAAATGCTTTGTGTTTGTGATGGTGATGAAGAATGGAATCTGTCTGGATGTGTTTTTGCATCATCGTTGCCCGAGGAACAATTTGCGCCCTGTTCGCTTGGTTTATCAGTCGCCAATAATACTTTTCTCTCACAAAGACCCGCCGTAACAAACATCTTTCTCTCACAGCCGTGCACCAGCCGGTGATACTTTCTCTCACAAGATAATAAGCCGCCCAAGAATACTTTCTCTCATACCAGCCACCAAGCCGTAGGTCAGCGTCGCTTTCTCACACAAAGTATCAGCGCCAGCCCACAGCCAGCCAGCCAAACGAACAGGGCGTTGATTTGGGAGTATTCTTCAATTACTTGCAGTTGTAGGAATGAAAAACATTGGAGATCTGCAAGCAAATCCGAACTGAACTGAAAGAAGCTACATACGTATTACAAGGAGAGTTCGGTTAGGAGACAAGCTAAGAAGAGCGTGGGCGCTGCTGCAATGGCGATGGTGAGCATGAGGTGGCGGGGCGGCGCGGCGTTGCACGAGGGGCGATCTGGAGCGCTGAAGCAGCCGTGGGTCTGTTGGATGCCCTTGCCGCCGGCCTCGAGCAGGAAGGTGGAGTTGGCGCTGCCGCTGCTGAAGAGGAGGCACCAGAAGAAGGGCCCGCGGCGGTGCGCGCGGTCGAAGCCGGCGCCCACCTGGGTGTGCTCCTTGCCGCGGATCACCGCCAACGCCACCGAGGCATTAGCATTGGTGCTGTTGCCGGCGGCTGATGCTAGCACGGCCTGCAGCGCGTCCTCCGGTCCGTCTCGGTCCCGTTGGCAGCCGACGAGGCGGCCGGAGATGACGTCCACCGTGGGGAGCTCCACGCCGCAGTTGGCGGCGTAGACCTCCGTGATGTGGGCCTCGGGGGGCTGGCACGCCAGCACCGTGTTGGTGTTGCAGTCGGCGCCCGTGGCCATGCACTCGGAGATGTACTGCAGCGCCATGCAGCCGAGGCCTCTGCTGTTGCTTAGCGCAGGCAGCTTGCTCGCCGCCCTCTTGCCGTTGATGAGGGCCACAAGGTCGTTGGCTGGGTTCCCTGGCGATTTCATTTCACTGGCAAATCAATCAAATCTAGCTAGCTAGGCTGTGAGATTTCGATGTTACCATGGATCTTTGCGCCCGCCGGCAGCATGCAGAGCAGCAGGAGAAACACAAGCTTGGAGATGCAGATTCGCCACATCTCTTCTGCAACTGCAATGCAATGGGGGCTGTGTCCTCAATCCTTCTCCCTCCTCATGGGTTGGTAATAATGGGAGAGAGGAAAAAGGAGGGGGAGTACGGCAGCAGCATTTACTGCATCGACATGTGTTGGGCTGAAAAGGAAGCCGTGACCATTTTGATTTCCTTTTTGATTTTGGGCTGGCAATGAGAGGGAGGTGTGTAGCAAGCTCAGCCCAGCCCATTACCCTTACCCGTGACGACTGACGAGAGGATTCGTGGTGCTGGTGCGTCTGCGGCGGGGCGGAGCGGAGCGGAGCGAGCTCATCCTATCAGTCGTCTCGCCACGCCACGCAAGCGGCGGCACCACCATTCATGATTCATGGGAGGAGATTGGAGCGGGGGCCAGCTAAAGGATCGGAGTCGGAGTCCTTCCTGCAGCGCTTCTCCTGCTGGTGCCGGTGGCCGCTGCCGCTGCCATGGGTTTCTCCAGCAACCCCAACCTGAAGCTGCAACTGCAGCTGGAGCCTCGCCCTCTCCCTCGCCCCCTGCGCCTGCGCTGCGCCCTCAGCTCTGAGCCTGTGGTACGTATGTATACTGACACTGATAATCCTATCTTAAGCCTAGCTACAATTAATTAATCAATACAAGGATGCGGCTGAGTACTAGTTTTGTTATACACACATACGTACGTTTCTACTGATGCAAACCAAACCAAACCTAGTAAGTATCATGCATATATATCATTTATAATTTGCTAGTAGCTTATTATCGATCGGTTTCAGCAGCCTCCCATGACTGTTTCCATCACTGGAGCCACAGGTTTCATTGGACGCAGATTGGTTCACAAGCTTCTATCGGGTCTGTTTCACTCACTACTTATTAACTTATTGCCTGCCTACCGTACCAACCAAATCTCTCTCATCACATGATCCATTGCATTCAGATGATCACAAGGTTTGCGTCTTAACAAGGTCTGCCTCCAACGCTAAATCAGTTTTTCCTGGTAAGACCGGATCCAACTCAACAATCACTATATATTTCCTGATCGATGCATTATATATATTCACCCATGCATACACACTACTAGTACTATTGTCAGCTACGCGGCTAACAAATCCCATAAAATTATCCATGTTGAATTCTCTCGTTGCTGAAACCAAGTTTTATGTCCTCATCCGTCGCACGCAGCTTCCACCTATCCTGGACTCACAATAGCCGAGCAAGGGGACTGGGAGGCGTGCGTCAGAGGCTCCTCTGCTGTTGTCAACCTGGCAGGCATGCCCATAAGCACAAGATGGTCACCCGAGGTCCGCTCGATCGGTTTGTTTAAACCTGCAGTCCATCTCTTCTAATCTTTAATTTGCCACGAGTCTCTCCCTCTCTATCTCTTCCAGCCTAGACTGTTAGCTGCCTTCTCTTTCGCAGATTAAGCAGGAAATTAAACACAGCCGGGTCAATGTTACATCAAAGGTACATCCCGTCCCTCCCTACAATTCAAAACATACACGGTAATTGGATTGCTTCAGCTAACTGTTCCAACCAGTATATAATTACGCTTCTTAATTTCATTTCTGAAGGTGGTGAGGTACATCAACCATGCTGGAAACGCTGATACTCGACCCTCAGTGTTTGTGAGTGCCACAGCCATTGGCTATTATGGTATGTTGTTCGTGAACTAGCCACTTGGCTTCATCTTGCTAAGGCTGATGAACTAGCATCCACGGTTTTAATAATCTATCTGTAGTTGAAGAGAAACTAACAAATGCACCGATTGTTACTGCGTGCATACATGCTGCAGGTACCAGCGAAATCCATAGCTTTGATGAATCTAGTCCCTCGGGCAATGATTACCTAGCAGAGGTTAGGTTCATCCAGTTCTAGCTTACACTGCCTACTTTCCATCACTCGTCATTACGCTTTCAGTAAAAGATCATTGCTCCTAATGCATGACACATCCAATCATTGTACATGCATCGTACAACAGTCTGTGCTTTCTTCCTATGACATGGGTAAAAGAAGTGCAGGTGTGCAGAGAATGGGAGGCCACGGCATGCCAAGTGAACCAGGAGGATGTTAGGCTTGTGCTTCTCCGGATTGGGGTTGTTCTTGGCAAGGACGGCGGTGCTCTAGGTTCTGGGTTTCATTTCATTCTTTTTGGTTTTTTCCTCTTGTCCTTTTGTTTTCTTCTTCAAGGATCATTCCAATCTCCGCTGCTTTATTCACCTGATTCATCTGTCCATTTGCAGCAAAGATGATCCCCCTTTTTATGATGTTCGCCGGTGGTCCTCTGGGGACAGGACGCCAATGGTTGCTTCTCTCTCTTCTGTTACAGACTTAGTATATGCTGGGATCCTTTCTATTCTGTTTCCAGACAGATGAATTTGATCGTTAGTACCTTCAACTTCGGCATAGTGTACCAATTAATTGATTGGCTGATTGCTAGGTTCTCTTGGATTCATCTGGATGACCTGGTCAACCTCATCTATGAATCTCTAACGAACCCTACATACAAAGGTGATCTCCTCTGATCCCCTTCTCTTCTGTTACAGACTACTCATGCTAGAAGCCATGCAAACACCTGTAAGTCTGCAAATCAGAACAATTTATGAATTTCATGAATTGGAGGATAATGGTAATGGATATCCTTGAGTGCAAGATACTTTATGATGCGATATTGCAATAAATTCATATTGTGGTAGCATTCAAGTAATGCGTAGTGCTAGTTGACTTTGGAGACAGGGCGCAACAATATGAATACATGATACACTTTATCACACAATTTTTGTACACGTCACTTGAATGCTCTTCCCGTAACGTGGCAATTGTGGACATTGAAGTTTGGAGTACGTATTGCATTGCAGTAGTACTGTATATTGAGAGTCGCCATACTTTCTGTTTATTAGGTGTGATCAATGGAACCGCACCTAATCCTGTGCGTTTGTCGGAGCTATGTGAACGGCTGGGGCGAACTATCGGGCGGCCCTCCTGGTTGCCCGTGCGGAATTCGCGCTCAAAGCGGTGCTTGGAGAAGGAGCTTCTGTGGTAATACTCATCTCGCTGTCCTAGACACTGCTCATGTATCGAATAGTACTATTCCTATGTAGATCACACTTGTATGCTATTTGTGGATCAGAATAGATTACTACTTTTGGATTGTTAGAGACTCCACCCATATTAAATGAGTACCACTTAAGTACTTGGACTTTTTATAACATCAGAGAGAAGGGAAGCCTAGGCTTATAATGTGTAAGACTATAAAATCTGTACATGCTTTGGTTCTTGTCATAGATACAAAATATTTAACAATTAATTGCCTTGGAGTTTTTAGAAACAACACTAAGATGTTATGTAATATGCGAGTTATAACTTTGGAGTAGCGTTAGGCTTTTTGTTCTATGCATTGTATCATGATGGAAGATTGCAATGTCACTTGGATTTGGATAACATTAAATATATACGAGGAAATAACACTTAAGACAGTAATTTTTCTGAGTTTTAGTTTCTATCTCTTAGAATACTGAGCTCAACCTATATCCTACAGAAAGACACAACTGCGGCACTTCGCTCTTTTAACTCTTGTCACGTCATAAAAATAATCATCCATAACCTTATATTAATGCGATGTGAGTGTGTAGACTTATAAATTCCGATTTTAATTTGATCGATGCAGGTGTTGGAAGGACAAAAGGTTCTTCCGGCGAAGGCAAAGGATCTGGGTTTCTCCTACAGATACCCTATGTTGAAGACGCTCTCAAGGCCATTGCTCGAGACCTTTAGGTTGGCGATAATGAGCAACTTAATTTAATTTCTTGCTACAAGAAAATTAAATAGGACCTTTAATTTGTGACGACATGCACGCATGCGTGTATAGAGTTTACACTCCGACCCTCCGGCCTCGTTTGCTTGCGTGTCGTGCTGTTTCCGAGATAATGAAACTTGGATGACACTCCCACTCTCAATGTAAAGTTTCATAGTATTTAATTTCATGACTCATGGATGGTTGATAATTGTGCCAAGAGAGTTTCATCTAGATGACACTTATTTCTTCTCTCTCTTATTAAATATGCTGCTATGTCATCGAAAGTGTCTATGTGGCAACCTATTTAACGCAAATGAAACTCAAATGAAACTCCCGTTGAGACTGATCTTATGTAACACTTGTTGTTTCCCCCTTTTTTGGGATACTCAAATGTAGTACTATTAGAGTATACACTAGAAATGGTTGCGGGTTGCCGCTTATGGCCGGTAGGACCCGTGATTTTTTTGTTTAGAAGTTATTATTTGTTGTGAAATGGATTCGTGAAATATCAATGCCATATTTGATGTAGGCTTTGTTTCATTTATGTAGTTAAAATAATTGTATAAGATTAATGTGCTTAGTTAAGATATTTTTTTATATGTCATGGTTTGTAGCATATTGTTGTACCTTTGTATATTTTGGAGAGTTTGTCATTGTGAACATATATTTTAATTTATACGTTGTTTTGGGTTTTGAAATGTTAATTTTTTTTATTATATTTTCCATTGAGAGTTAGAGTGATTGGTTTAGTATAGTGGTTAGCTATGCGTCAGTGTAGGTGTCGCTATGTTATATTTTACATTTGTTTCTATTTCTTTTGAAGGAAAGAGGCTACAAGTATTTATTAAGTAGTTAAAATTTTAACGTGATGATATTTTATCATAAGGATATTTTATCAGCAAGAACAGGCATGGACACAAAAAATTCAGGCACTTAGCCTTTAAATGTAAATAAATAGTTTAAATCATAAACTAAAATGTGTAAACAAGATCATGTATGCAGGAAAGAAAGAAATTAACAAATAACTAGAACAGAAAGCTAGACCATTATAATGTTTTCCTTCTGTACAGGTAAACTTCCTAACATTGTGTTGCCACCTGAAAATCTATGCTTTAGAGTTCAGATAAAGGAAAAATAAAGATACATATGATGCTCAAGACAAGAGAAAAGAAGATGGGTCTGAAACCATCGCTCACCCCAGATGCAAGCTATCGCCGACTGATCCTGTTACAACCTGACCAAAACTAATTAGCCACGATCGCTGTTAGTTCAGATACCTTCAGAAGCACGAGCACTACTACGGAACGGGCTGACGGGGAGGAACTGTGCCCTAGATCGATGGAGCGGAACAGCAGGAGGGAGTTAGGCGATCGACGAGATTACAGTTGGGCCGAGTGAAGTTCTGGCGATCAGATCCACCGCGACGGCCTCGGCGGCGCCGCCTAAACGCTGCTGCTAGGAAGGCACATGTGTACCGGAAGGAGGTTACAGCTTACGGCTTGCGCTTGGGCCGATCTGCAGACTTTGCGAAGCTTCGCCGGGGGCGCCGTCCACGCGAGGCGACATGCCGCCGCCAATGTCGGGAGGCCGGGATGGAGACGCTGCTCACACGCTACACTTCGCACCGCCGCCAAAAGTCCGTCCGAGCAGCGCAAAGTGAAAGGAGGAACCACCACCGCCGGCCGGAAGCCAGCGCGAGGGCCGACCGCGTGGACGCCTTCCAGACGCTGGGATTTTACATATTTACCATTATAAAGAAACGCCTTACAAGAATATCACTCTTATCATCTTATGATGCGTCTTCACAATCTAGCGGCGCATTGCCGGAATCTCTTACATATTTACCACTTTGTCCTACATGGCAAGCCATGTCGGCATGAGAAGCACAAAAACACACGATGCGTGGAGAAGCTCAACGCCGACATGGCTTGCCACGTAGGACAAAGTGGTAAATATGAAAGAGATTCAACAATGCGCCGCTAAATGTAAGACGCATTATAAGAGCGATATTCATGTAAAACGCCTTCTTTATAATGGTAAATATGTAAAATCCCCCTAGACGCAAGCTAACGGCGGCATCAAGGGAGGCGGCCGAACCGTCGAGACCTTTTTTTTTTTTAGAGAAAAAATAAAATTTGAACAGGATGTGAATCAAACCCTCGCCGCCCTAAAGGTACCGGAGGAGCGTGAGTCGTGGGTGTAAGAGGTGTAGACAAACTTTGAATCTTAGCTCTTGGTTGTGAGATCCGGCGGATGATATTAATTGCGATAAAAATAGAAAGAAGTGTGCCATTATAGTATAGATAGATCATAAGTATTAGTATATTTTTTATATATTTGGTTAAATTTAAAAGTTTGACTTCTCGAAAGTGAGATGTACATTTATTTTGGGACGTAGAACAAAGAGGTACGTGGGCGAGGACAAGCCAAACATCTATCTATCTACCCTACTAATACACCAACTTGTTTGGGTTCAAATCAATTCAAAATGAACAGCCCCGATAACTTCCAACCTTCTCTCGTCGTTACTCGGACACGATCGAAGGGTCAGGATCAAAAGTATTGGACACCTGCACCCGCCCGCCTCCCCTGCTCCCACGCGCGCTCTCTTCGTAGAATAAATGGAGGTTCGAAACCTGATCTCAGAAAAAAAAAAAACACCGTACATATTGTGTGTGTGTTTCCGGCGAGAGAAAAGAAACGGCGGCTTCCGCCGCCACCTCCTGGTTACCGATGTGGCTAGGGTTAGCTCCTCCGCCATTGTCGCCTCACTCCTGCGCGCGCTGGAGTCGTGGCGCATGAAGCCTGGCCCGATGAAGGTGCTAGCGCCAGCGCCGGCCACGAGCGCTTGGATCCCGGCCGCCGCGGCAGCTTTCACAACTTGGGCCCGGACCGGCCCCGCTGAATGCCTCTGATCCCATTCTCTTAATTTTTCTCTCAAACGGATCAGAGCTCCCCCTAAGCAGGCCGTGGAAGGCGATGCTCTGAGCAGATCCTCATCGGCAACGGTATGTAGGGGTCGGACTCACCCTCCTGAACTCCTGATTTCTTCTTGTATTTCATATATTTATTTTCCAATTTATTTTGGATTCCAATTTACTCGGATAAGTCCATGGCACAATGAATGGTGCCTTTCACACGATTCAGGTACCTCTAGCCTGTAGCTTCGATGTGTGTTCATGGTTTCATGAAGTCTGTGGATATAGCTTGAAATCAAATTCCAGTCAGGCCATGATGCCTGAGTATCAGGTTAGATCGGTTTGCAGTCAAGTTCCAGCATTTGTCTCTGGTAATTAAAGAAACTAACCTTTGCCTTTGTAAAATGTTCTCTAGAATTACATACTGAGTAGCCCATTTTGTTGCCTTCAATGTTAGCTTATGTTTCCATTGTAGTATGTCACAGAAATAGCAAATGAAACAGGTACAATGGATATAACCTTATATTGGCCAAAGTGAACTCAGGAACCATGGTTTATATTTAATCTGCGATTCGAACAGTTGCTCCTGGGCTTCATGTGCTTTCCAATGCTGCAAGTGATTCCCCTTGGCCGAAGGTAAGACATACAGTGATTTTATAAAGATATTATGAATGCTAGGAATGTGATTATTTTTGGAAGTTGTTATACACTTCAGAGTTGAGTGGATGGAGGATTGTTGCGTAGTCCCATGATATGAACAGGGAGATGTGGTTGCAAGATAACACTAATTTGCTATCCTACATTCCTATGAGTTTTACACTGAGATTTAGACAATGTACACTTGAACTGAATTTGTGAGAGCAGCTAATAGAATAATTCTATGAAAATCGTCATTGTCAAGCAAAATTGAGTGAAGGAAGTGCACCTATTGTTTACTGTTCAGAATCTCTCTCACCGTGAAACACTCTGAAAAAGAACTTGGCCTATTCACCAATAGACCACTTGAACTGAATTTGTGAGAGCAGCTAATAGAATAAATAATTCTATGGAAATCGTCATTGTCAAACAAAATTGAGTGAAGGAAGTGCAATCTCTCTCACCGTGGAACACTCTGAAAAAAAAGAACAGCTTGGCCTATTCACCAATAGACCAATGTTCATTCATTGTCTAGGTAGATAGATGCAGAACAGAGAATGTCCATCCATCGTCAACAACTTGTCCAACTCTGAAAGTATGCATAAATTTCAGTTAAGCGTGTTAACCTACATTGTTTCTTATAATCACTTGGGATTTTGTCAGAAGGTTGACATTTAGGTCTTATTTAAGTTATTTACGCCTCTGTATTTTACAGATTGTCATCCCAGGTTTTGTATTTATGGCTCTGTGTTTTACAAAGACTACGCTTTGTCTACCTCCGCTGGAGCAGGCCACACCTACACCTCGGGAATCCACCATAGACATTGCCAAACCTCTGTCATCGTTGGGAGGTAGTTAAGTATACAAGAACAAGATTTGGTGCTAACTGTGTTATCGCATTATCTCTGAGGCTAGAATGCTAAATCCTTGAATTATGCAGGCCTACATGGTGATGCCACTGACAATCACTAATTTACTATTTGTCAGCAATCTTTTTTACGCAACCAAGAAGTGCCAAGGTTTCCCAAGAATCAAATTGCGATTAATGTGAAAACAATGCTATTTAATTGCAAATGACACTTCCCACATAACTGAGGTATGAAAGCCAATTTGATGTATCGAAAAAGAGCATTGTTCGCCATACAGAAGTTGGGATCAAAGTGATAAATGCTTGCTGTTTCTTCTAAATGATATAGAATTTACTGGTCGAATAATGTATTCTTTGTCCTTGAAGAAATTTGAGTCAATTTCAGGAAAGAGGAATTCCAGATCATATGTTTGTTTGTATCATGTGTGTGGCACGCCGAGTTGCAATGGTGGAGTTTTATGTAGAGAAATAATATTTTTATCCTTCAACTTTGTATTTTGAATATCACCGCTTGCGTTAGCACGGACATTATACTAGTATCTCTAGTGATGCCGCATGCACCTAAACTGATGCCTAGGCCTGAAGCCATATTTAGAAAGAAATATTAAACAATGTGGCTACTTAGCTAGTAAATGCATCACGTAGGATGGACAGCCAAAGTTGATGACATGCTCAGGTTGTACTTCTCTTCATCTCCACCTGCATAGTTCCCGCATAGATATATATATTGACTTGATTTATTGGATTGATGACTTTTCTTGCCAAAATTATTTCCACGAAAAGATCTACATGATAATGCAAGAGTTGCATCCAGCTCCCCTCCGTTTGCCATCTTGGTTTGTTTCATATCAATAGAAAATTCACCAAACTGAATAATAGAATAATATATATCTCTAGCTCGATTAATTTTTGTAGTTGACAACTTTTCTATTTGAGTTCTTTTAGGGTCTCAAACAAGCAAGCAATTTACACTCAGTTTAGGCCCTCAAACAAACAATTTATACTCGGTTTTCTATGATATGTAGGGATAGTGTGGTAGAGAAGGTACACATGAGGGGAGGTCACGAGTTTGAATCCTGCCGGCCGCATAACCACGAATTTTGCATGAAAAATGTCGCGACTTACGAATTTATTATTTACAATCATCTTGTTATAAAAAAACTACGTAATCTAATTTTGAAATTGAAATATTTGTAATGACCTCGATGGAGAAACTATCATCATGCATGAGGAGGGGGTCGCGGTACAAATCCAAAGACCACGTAGCGCCGTGATTTTTGTCCAAAAATGTCACGAACTTGCGACTTTCTCATTTACAATCATCCTGTCATATAAAAACTACGTATTAATTTTGCAATTTTAAAAATTGAAATTTTTATAACAATCTAGAATGGAGAAACTCGCAACATGGGCATGGGGAGGTCACAGGTTCGATCCAGCCGACCGCATTGCACGCGATTTTTGCGCAAAATGTCGTGACTTTGCGACTTTCTCATTTACAATCATCTTGTCATAGAAAACTATGTATCAATTTTTCGATTTGAAATTTAAGTTTTTGTAACAACCCATGCAAAAATTTTGGGTTACATAATTTAGCGGGAGTTTGGCCAAAACGCTATAGCACCGCTATTTGCGCGCTATTCGCATCACGAGCTGTTTCGGCTGCTACAAATAAGCGCTATAGCGCTATTTTTTTAGTGGTAACAACCTAGGGCGGAGAAATTACCAACATGTGTGAGGGGGAGGTCGCAAGTTTGAATCTGGCCGATCACGTAGCACGTGATTTTTGCGCAAAAAAATGCCGCGACTTGTGATTTTCTCATTTACAATCATCTTGTCATAGAAAGCAACGTATGGATTTTAAAAATTTTAAAATTGAAGTTTTTGTAATGACCTTAGGATGGAGAAACTACAAAAGTAGGTGAGGGACCTCGCCGGCTCGAATTCTTTTGGTCGTGTAGTGTGCAATTTTTGCGTGAAAAATGACACGTCTTGTTACTTTTTCATTTAGAATCATGTTGTTAATATGTGGGGAACCATTAGAATCATGTTGTTAATATGTGGGGAACCGAGTGGGAATCCGGACACAAGTGGCAGTGTGGTGTGGTGGTAAAGGAGGTACAAGCGATGGAGGGGTCATGGGTTTGAATCCAGCTGGCCACGCACCTGCGAATTTTGCATTAAAAATGCCGCAACTTGTGACTTTTTGTTTATAATCATCTTGTTATACAAAACTACTTTTCAATTTTTGGATTTTGTAGCTGAAATTTTTGTAACAATCTCGGATGGTTTTCGTTTGAAATTATCTTGTGTGCCATATCAGGTAAATAGTATTTAACTAGCTGACATGTCCTAGATGACTTGTAATGAAGAAACTGTCCAAATGAAATTTGTAGATCTCAAAACAAATTATGAAAAACTTTGTCTTGTGTTTTTTAGTTTACAAAATAATAAAGTTTTTTATAGAATATTATTTTTATATAGATATAGAATAAATCTATAACTCTTATATAGGAGATCCCCACTAGCAATCTTTAGAGAGTTCTCGGGCCTGTGATTGGTCCATGCTTCCGTAATCGAAACATAGCATGTTCGCTCGGCTCCTTACCTGGCTCTCGCCCGCCCTCTTCCCCTCCCCGCGTTGGCCTCTTCCCCGCCCTGCTGCCCGCCCTGTTGCCGGCCTCTTCCCCTTCCTATTGAATCTCGTTGCGGCCTACTTAAAGCCATGACTACAAGAGGGAAAGGAGAAACCTTGGGAAAGGAGCGAAGGAGGATCCACCGGGTGCGGCCGGGAGCTCCGTAGGCGCGCCGCCGGAGTACCCGCGCGGTCACCGGCCAAGGGCGTCGTCTGCCCGTCATGGCGTCCTTCACGGTCGCTGGCATCGCGGAGCCACGTCCGCGGCGGTACCCGCCGCCGTCGCCGCTGACTCCGTGGCGCGAAGCCGTCCCATGCGGGGAGTCGCCATGCTCGCTCGCGCGCGCGCCTCTCCCTCTCCGCCAAGCTCGAAGCACGGGCGAGCCGCCCGAGCCGTCGGGCAACGTTGCTCCCCCGACCGCGACCCACGACGCCCCTCCTCCAGCGTCCACGGCTCGCGAGGTTCCGCCCGTCATCATGAGGTCCGCCCGTCACCGCCGTCCACTACCGTGAGCACCTCCCGCCCGCCCGCCCCACAAGGGATGCTTCTTGCCCGGGCGGAACAGGGAAGAGAGAGGGAGATGGAGCGAGGGGCGCGTGGAGGTGGAGGAGCAAGGCGCTGGCCATCCCGCACGACGAACTAGGGCGGCGCAGGAGCCCGCCGCCGCCACGCTGAATCCGGCCAAATTGCCACCCGCCGAAAGGAGGGATGAGGGGCCGCCGAGGGAGAAGGGGCCCCGGAGCCGAGGCGAGGGATGGCCACGGTGGCTCCGCAGATGCTGCACAGCGGGCGGCCGCGACGGCCCCTGCTGCCGCGTGAGAGGGCATGGCGGAGAAAAGGAGGAGCGGAAGAAGGGGATGGTGGGCGGTGGATTGAGATAGGGTAACTTTGCTCGCACCTCTTTTTTTTTTCACGCCGCGCCTCTTCGCTCCATCTCCATCTCAGGTCGACGCCGGTATGCGCGAGATACGACGCCGGGCGGTCGTGGCAGGATGGCGGACTCACGAGTCACGATCCCGCCGGCGCTGCCTTTTGGCGAGGCCTCGTGAAGCTCTCGCCGTCCGTCGTAGCAATAGCCATCTCGAGCTGCATCCGGGCGGCGCATTTACGCGGTGAGCACGGAAATCGAGACGACGGGTCCCGCAGTCGTGGTCCCGCCGGCGTGGCCCTCCGCGAGGCCCCCGCTTCGCGCCCGTCCATCATGGTGGCAGCCATAGCTTCCGCACTGCAGCTGACGACGTATGACGCGGGCGAAGCGCCGAGACCGCAGGGCGCAGGCGGTCGTGCAGGTTGCGGTCCCGCAAGTCGCCCCTCCGTGACGAACAGGAGCTCGCGGCGCGCCCATCATGGCACCAGCCTTCTCGCTGCAGCTACGTGATCATCAGCATCGACTTGCCCAGCGTGAATGTGTTGCCGCCGGCACGACCATGGCGTGCAGCTTGCGGACGAGCTCGACGAGGAGCATTATTCGAGGTGGAAGAGGCTGGCACGAGATGCGCGCCATGCGGCACAGAACCAACAGCGCGTGCGGGTGCCGAGGATGGCCATGAGCAGCATGGTGGTTACAAAGCCTTTCGGTATTGTGCAGGTCGCCGAACGGCGTCGTGTTGGTCACCTTTTGTGCTATTTGTTGGTGTGATATGCCCACACAACAAATTAGCCCACACGTAAATGATTTCAACCGTCATAGTTTCAAAGTCTTAATTGTTGAAATCATTTTGCAAGGAGCAATATATGTTCTCTGGCTATGACAACACTTGAAGGAAAAATGATGTGAAATCATTGTGTTTTTTTAATTCCCGCAGCAACGCGCGGGTGAGGTTCCCCCTAGTTTATAGATATACACTACCGAAACCGGATATTTTGTGAGAGTGAAAAAAGTCACGAAAAAAACGGTTTTACTCTCACGAAAATAATGCGTGAGAGTACACGAATTACTTCTCACAGTATTAGAATTGATAATATTTTTTTTTTTTGCATATATATTATAAAGAGTAATATCTGGTTGTGCTTGCTTACAGATATAACAATCGATCAATAATGCTTAGTCCAACAAGGATGGGATCCCCGGGGGTACGTACGTACGTGTATAGAATAATAAGAATAATGGCTGCATACATTTGGTAAATGAATGAATGAATTGGATGGTTAATCGCCACCTTCAGCTGAAGCCTCTTGTTCTTCTGCTTTCGTTACACGCCCGGTCCCCGCGGTAGAAGCTGCTGCCTCCTCCTGCACCTGCAGGTCGGAGCGGCGGCTATTCGAGCGTGCATCCACGTTGGCGTGGAAGCGCGCCGCACTGGACATGAGGTCGTTGATCCCGACGCCGCCGCCGCGGTTCCTGCGGCGGGGCTCCTGCGTGCGCTTGCTCATGTACTCCTCCACGTCGGCGCCGACCGTAAAATGCGCGGTCGCTGTCGACGCCGCCAGTAGTAGAAGCAGCAGGACTAGGCAGCACACCGTCGTCGTGGCCGCCGTCGCCGCCGTCCTCCGTATCATAATTGGTGTCGTCGTCATACCCTAACTACTAGCCAGCCAGCCACCAGCAGCAGCTTCTCGCTCGATCCTTCGACGACCGGCCGGCTGGCCGGGACCTGCTACTCTTCCGATCCGATCCTTCTTTTGCTGCTTGCTACAACGAATTGAGATTGAATCTAGTAGCTAGCTACAATATTAGCAAATCTCGGCGGGACCGTCCATGGATGATATATACATGCACGCAGGTGGACGGCAGGCATATGTATGCATGGTGGGCCGCCTCCTGCGCCTGCGCAATCGCACAATGCCGTGGTGGCTATTTTTGCAGTGTGTCGACCACTTTTATTTACGGCCAAAAACCCAACTAATTTTAGCTAGATACGGTGGACGATGTCCAGGTTACTTCAATGCACGTTTAATACCATAAAATTTATTACAACGCAAAAAATGTTAATATATATTCTAGCTGTTGGTTCAAATGAACTCTGACTCATATGTTCGCTCGCACTTGGTTCACATTTTGTTGATCCCACGAACGTGTCAAGCATATACAGGGCCTGTCTCTCCATTAATGTTATTTTTTACCGGAGGGAATAATATGTGTGGCCAAAGCCAAACCAAAATTAGTAAAAGAAACACGTTCAAAGTGATACATTAGAGACACTGCCGCACAGAGGGTCTCTACCGAGAGCCGTGTTTTTTTTTTTTTTACCGAGAGCCCACAGGGAAGCTCTCTTTACCGAGAGCCGATCTTAGCAAAATAAAGCTCTCGGTAGATCTCCTTCTACCGAGAGCCCAGCCCTCGGTAACGAGGAGCTCTCGGTAGAGATCCCTCTACCGAGAACTCAACCCTTGATAACTAGGAGCTCTTGGTAGAGCGTGAGTTCACCGTGAGCCAGCCCCTCCGCAAAGCTCCATCCTCGATATAGTTCACGTCTGCGCGTCTGGCAGCGGGTCTACCGTCAACTCTACCAAGAGCCTGAGATAGGCGCTCGGTAGAGTTGACCACCCCACCCCCCGGCGCGCGCGCATCTAGCCGGCGGCAACGGGCTAACGCCCTCAGTCGTGAAGTCTATTGAGAGCGGGCGATAGGCACTCAGTATAATATGGTCACTCTACCGAGCGGCTTCGTCCATGCCCTCGGTAAAGATATTTTGTAGAGACCCTTTCCATGACTCTCGGCAAATTGGCCATACATTTTTTTTATTCCACCTTGACAAACATAATTTAAAACAAGTCACATATATATCACATCCATATAAACTTACTTAATTTAAAACAAGTCACAAATATATCACATCCATACAAACTTGCATAATTTAAAACAAGTCAAGCAAAAGATGTTCTACTACAACTACAAGTTCTACTACAACTTCACTACAAGTTTACTGCTGTCGGTCTTGTCGAAATAACTCGGTGAAGTGTAGGTCACCGATGTTGAAAGCACGGATCTCCAAAATGTGCAACAACGTTCTAACTAATACATCCTTCTTTGCTTCACAACTACGACGACATGGTGTACTGACGATGTTTAACTGTGCTGGACATGTCGCTGGGTCTCCAATCTTACAAGCAACCACCTTTGCCTGATATCCATCTGTAGTGAGTGTTGACATTGGATTAGCCCATCTCCAAACATAACCCAATCGAGACATTGTCTGGGTTAGAGTGGATGCATAACTACACCCAGCGTAGGTTAAGTCATACACTTGAACCTGTAATTATTGGAAAACAAATTATGAGAACATATCGAGAATACCACATCATTTCTAGATATAAGCTAGGTGATAAATTAGCATATCAAGATTACCACATCATTTCGGTTCCTCTAAGCCATGCTTGTAGCCAATCCCGCAACATCATGAATCATGTTCCTACTTTTAGGTGTTAACAACAATGAGGAGAATGTAGGCAGAGTGTACCCATTTTCTTCAAGATTGTGTACACATCCCATGACAATATATTTTTGTGCAACCGCTGGCAGGTGCTTTTATTCTAGCCTCTGAGATTTGTATAGGATTTCTAGTTCTCCTCCTCTGGGGCAATGGAAAAG
>JADLZK010012104.1:0-37144 GCA_015847255.1 Hyparrhenia diplandra | reverse complement strand
CCTTTCCCCCAAGCTAGATGTTGACGTAGTCATTCAGTATGGTGACACTTCGATGGTGGTGTCACCCATGTTCTCTAGCATTAATAGTGGAAGTTGGCAGACATCTTGCTTAATGTGCATATTTGCGAGGTTTAGAACTTTCACTTGTAGAATTTGGGGAATCGACTAACTCTCACACTTTCCTCAAAGTATGTCCTACTTGCAAAGACAAGATAGAGATCAAGTGCATGTGCTTTCTATTGGTGGAAAAAAACACTAACGGAACCAAAACTTCACTTATTCTTCTCTAACATTAGGCATATTGAACAAGATAAAGTTGATATTTATGTGTTTTGTTCGATTATAACATGGGTGGTAAGATCGAAGATTGAGCATGAATGTAGCATTTGAAGACATTTGGCCAAAAAGGGTTGAATGGCTTAACCTAAGGAAGGATTGTTCAACTTTTTCATAACATATCAAACTTTATATGATTATGACTATCATCTTTTAGAGATAGGATGTCCACTTTTTAGCTTGTTTGGTTAAGACTATGAGATCAAGAAAGTGGTGCTAGGAAACAAGCTTAAAGAACTAAACATGTTGAGTTAATCAGCTGGATCAAAACTAAGTTGTAACTCAAAACATGTTTGTTTCTTATTTATGTGCATACCGTAATCAAGGAAAAGCTTTTTAAATAATGGCTATTTACCTTAAGATGTTACCTTTGTCATTGAAGCGTGATGGCATCATAACACCTTGTGGAAGCTTTTCTCTGCTTGGCTAGTTGTGTATCTTGTTCATGAACACTTTGTCTCCTATGTTTCACTCTTTCTTTCTCATCCTTTTGTCAGTGCCATCTTTTTTGCTATTTGATCTTGACATCTTGGTCCTTTTTGCCAATGTGTGAACTGGGCCTTTTGAAGATAATACGGAAGGTGCATATTCTGCCTAATATGAGGTGGGTTGCATCCTACTTCATCAAAGCATCCTAGCTTGAGTCTTAGGAAGACTCAATGCTATGTTGTCTTTGATGTCGCCATAGCCTATTGATTTGTTCATCCACTTCCTCAGCTTGATTCATCTCATATATGAATTCAGCCCTTAACTTACCTAGATTGGATTTGAGAGTTTCCTACAAGGGTTAGTTCAATAAAATATTCGTGTCTACACAAGCAATTTTTAATTCAATAACCATACTAGACTCCATGTCTAATTTGATTAAGGGAGGCTATTTAACCTAAGCACCATGCTAAATTTAAAAGCCTTTGGAAATATGTGCAGTACTTCCAAACCAAAATTTACTATGGTAGACAAAGACACTGTTGGTATTTCTTAGCATTAGTAGATAATTCCGCAGTGTACTGTAAGGGCACCATTGTAGCTTTCACCCTGAGTATTCCTAGGTATCGATTTCCACGGGAATGAGAAGTGAACTAGAAAAGGAACAAGTACGTCCCAAGAGATAAGGTAGGATGATATTTTTGTAGGAAGAGAGGGTTTTCTAAGGCTTTCCCAAGATTACCGATAACCAAGGTCCAGAGCTTACTATACTCACTTCGGAGCACGTGCCTTTCTAGTCCTCGAAAAGACTGAAGGGGTGATCGGGAGAAGGCCGCCAAATGCTCTCATGCAAAACACCAACCCTAATGTGGTGGAATACAAAGGCTCCCTGGTCGGAGCTGTCACCCTCGCTACCACAACTATCCTGAGTCTAGACACCACGCCCACACTATCGATACTACTCGACTTTCACGTGAAAAACTAGAGCATTCGGCCGAATAGAGATCCAGAAACAAACAAAGTAAGTACTAAACCTAGATCAAATAGATAACTTGAAATTCTGAAGAAAAGATCAGAGATATTACCATAAGGGTTGGCTCCATGGAGAAGTACAAAGTTGAGAAAGAGCAGGCAAGTGGCTCTTCCTCCCTCTCCCCTCCTCTCTTCCTCTTTCAATTTATACAATGGTGAGAGCCACCTAGAGGGACAAGCGTACTACAATGTGTATGATGTGAAAATATGAAGCTCCTGACCAGCCCATCAGAATGTGTGTCTTGAGGTGAGTGGGGAGGCCTCATTTATAGGAGGAGGGTGGAGGAATGTTCATGGAATATTCTCCCAAATGCCCAAAACCGACCTCCTCAAAAGGGTGTTTTAATTTGGTGAGCCACCCAATCGCCACCCTCTCCCTCATCATGTCGAACCGCCATAGCAAGATAGGCCCATTTGGCAAGGACATTGGCGTGCAGGTGTGCCAAGCCCCGTCAGATGGAGCCTCGACCATCAGCCTTTTGGCATGGCGGTTGGGTGTCGGCCCGGCGCGTAACCACGTTGGGGGCTGGCCCAAGTGTGATGTTTAAAGTGGGCTTTTCCATGCCTTGAGTAGATTCTCGCACTGATGGAATATGCTTTTATGTGTTTGCGCATTTTCGTTATATTTTCCATGCTTTCCGAATATAAACTTCACAGCCAAAATGAACAAACACCAAAACTCCGTGGAATTTGTTAGTATATAAAACCTAATACTAAGTTTGAATTGTTTGTTTTTCATGTAAGAGATTGCTTGATAAAAGTGTACATAAGGACCGCCAACAACTCCACCCACCTTTGCACATCACGAAGTAAGAGTTAAGATAAAAGTAAGCATAAACAACAATTCAAGATATGGAACCAACATAAAAAACCCACACCTCATACACAAGGATGAGTGTAACATATCTTCTTGAGTGGTTGAGAAATAAAAACGACTCTGAAACATAGCCATCTCATCCCATTTTGCATCTTAGTAACGGAGGTTTTTGTAATATGCAAAGATAGTTCATAGTACCTCAAATGGTACTCTCAAATCACTCAATGTATATGTCTCCTCACCAAGGCATTTTATAGCATTGCCTTCTTTTTTTCTTTCTACTTCTAAAGGCTTATGTGGAGCTCGGGTAGGGAAAATTTTGAAGCATACTACTCATATTGTATATTTTGCTAAGTCAAACAATGGATCCAAGGAGAAATATGTCATACTCTTAGATCAAGATGTGCAAGTGTGTGAACCTATGGTGGAGTATATATGGTGGCTAACCTAATTCTACTATGCTTTTTAAAACATATCCCTCTCTTTATTCTATCTTGGAAGAAAATTCTTTTGAGAACATAATATCTTTATTCCATTATTTTTTTCTTTTTTTTCATCTCCTTTTTTTTTTTTTTTTTTCATCTTTTCTTTCTCTCTTCTTTTTTTTTCATCGCATCATTTTTTTATTATGACAACCTCATGTCTCTCTTTTTTGCAACAAAACTTTTTGAGAGAGTTATCAATAAGGATTTAGAACATTTATTTTGATGGGAACCTAACAAGAATATTTTTGTTTACTCCCAGTGTAGAGTAAAATATTTTTGGGTGGATCTAATGGAAGGCATGTTTTTGCGACTTACTCCTAATGTAGGAGTAATGCATGTATTTAGTGGCGTGTATGTGGTCTTGATCTTGGGGAGCATGATAAATTTCTTAATAAGGGTCAACAAAGTTTGACAAAGCTCAATACAAAAACAAGTAGCATATGTAGAAGGTTTTCAAGATGTAGCATGATATTTGGCCTTGGTAGGAATTTCTTACCATTGAGGAGTATGTGGAACCATGGATTTTAAACATTTTGTCCAAAATGAAGTTTTTCGAGTACTTCCGAATAGAAAATGTTGATTCCATGCCAAACCATATCTCACTTCACAACAACTTAGGTAATATGTTTCTCCTATATGATATATTTCCCACAAGCACTAAGGGATATGAAAGGAATAAAGATTATGCGGTCCATTCTCAAAAGGCTATATTCATATTTACTTTCAAATTTTAAATCTAAGTGTGGAACTTGGTTCTTTAGAATTTGTGGATTAAACAATTGTTGAACGGGGTATGCATATGAACATGTGTGGGAAGAAAGTGATCAAACCGAGTTGTGTGCATGCCCTCCACCGGTTCATGATCTGGGGCAAAATGTCATTTAGATAACGCTCACCCTTCGTTCCTCGTAATTGTTAGTGATAAAGATTACCGAGAAGGGTGCACCATGTTCTTGTTTATTGTTGAGTGACTTTTTTTAGAGAGAGAGGTCAGAGCTTTATTCTCAAAAAATAATACTAAGTTAAAAACACATTTATTATGTAAAACAAAATTATTTATTTATTTATTTTATTATTATTAAAACTTGTTCATCCAACTTTTCATTTGAACTCAAGCAAGACCAAGGTAAAGTTTGTAACGCAACATAGTCTTGATTTATCTCCATCCTTGATTACTTCTTATTGTTTAACCTAAGGTTCATTGACCAAGATTCAACACCATGTCAAAATTTGATTAAAGGAGGTCATTTTTAATCTAAGCACCATGCTAATTTAAAAGACATGTGGATATATTGTTAACAAAGTACCCCAAACTAGAGCATATGACATAAACATGGAAGCATAATTTTATATTTTCATGGAGATAAATATGAGTAAAAAAGGAGTTGAGTGAACATTACCTTTGCATACCTGGTATACTTACCGGCAGCATGTGGGTGGAGTTTTAAAGTTGCTAACGGTTGATTTTGTTGCACATGATTCAATTGAGGGTAATCAACAAGGCTTAAGCCACACACATATATGGTGTGTATAGATCATAGGCCTTGATGATAGCAAAGGTCTAGAAGAGGAGAGTCCTTACTTCTCTTTCTTCTTCTTTTTTCATTAATTTTTTTCACTCTATTTTTTTTTTTTGTATATTTCTGTTTTTTCAATCCTTCTTTCTTTTCTTTTCTTTTCTTTTTTAGCAAGGAAAGGCTGACATTAACTTTTTCTTTATATATACTAGTCAACATGCCGTGCATTGCTACAGGACAACTAAAATTACTAAAAACATACGGATCGCATGATAAGATAACAATACTTGTGAAATTAAATACCACGCTAAAGTGACATTTAATACACACGGATCGTAAGATAAGATAACAATACTGTGAAATTAAATACCGATGCTAAAGTGACATTTAATCCAAAAGGCAAACTGTGATATTAAGTCAGGGAGTGCGCAGTGTCACAGGCACACCAACTGTATAGAACTTTCCGTCCGTTGCAATGGGTGCCAGTGTATTGCAACAGGTAAAAGATAATGTCACAATAATTCAAATTGTAGTCCATATTCGGGTGCAAAGTAAAGTTATACAACAATTTTAACATACTTTAGTCTCGTGTCACCACTAATACACCCCGCCATTGTTTGGGCCCAAACCAATTTACTGCACTGCAACTCAAGGTATTCACACAGATACGAATGCCGCCACAAATGTTCTGCCATCAGCCTCTGCAAATACAAGGAAGTAACCAATTTAACTAATTTTTATGCACTTATTTGCAATTTTATGTTTTTAGACAAAATAAATCGTCAGGCTAGCAAATCATTTCATAGATGCTCACCTTTTGCAAATATTCCAGATAGACTCTTTGCAAGTGCAGTTCTTCTGAATGACTGAATGAGAATGATAATAGTGCCTCGTTGCCTGTCTAACTGATCTTAATAATAAAAGCAGCCATGCTTGAAGGATTGTAAATTAACAAATGAATTTTTAGTCCCCACATGACCTCTTTATAATTTTCTCGTTTCTTGTAGGAGATTGGCAGTGCTCCCCCAACACTGAATGTTATGCACAAGCTTGGGTACTGAAAACAAGCATGACCTCTTTATAATTTTCTCGTTTCTTGTAGAAGGAGATTGGCAGTGCTCCCCTAACACTGAATGATATGCACGAAGCTTGGGTGCGAGAAGACACACAGAAAATCAAGAATTTTTAAATGATACAACAAAGATTAAATCTTCGCGCCAGGGAATCAAGTTGTGGATCAATATGCCACCCTCCCCTCAACCTCCAACTTAGTGCTGAGAGTAAGAACAAATAGCTGTCCCTCAACAAAAATAGGGCCAAGTTTTACTGCTATTTGTGTACATTCAGTGCATGAACCTAGGCAACAGCAATGGAGAGCGACGATCAGATTAATAATAAACGTGCCTACTGACTCCAACGCCCAAAACAGAGCAGAGTGAAAAGATCACTGTGCACCTGGAGCGAGGCTGCTGAGCGTAACTGAGTGTTGCAGGAGTATGTTCTGCACAAGTGCGGAGTAGAATCAGGCAAAATCCCACAAGGAAATCTGAACAAAAGGCATTTAGCTGCAATTATTTTGACCAGAAGAATCTAGCTAAGTCAATACGTTCGATGAATGAAAAAGGTATGCCACGATTTTTTACATGAATCATTTGATTAATCGGCCTCTGTTTTCCAAAAATGATAGAGACATGACCGTGATTTTTCGCATGGAAAGTGTTTGTATAGACCTTTTAAAAATTAGTTTATAAGGCATATCACAAGGGTTAACAACATATAATGATATTTTCCATGCTAAGTAGCTAAATTAATATATCATTCTACCTAAAATAAATTACCAAAACTTTTGATGACCACGTACACTGCAGTGGCACACAGGTTTGTTGTCTCTCTCATATGCCCATCAAATGTTGGGTTTTATTTCAGCTAGAATGAAAAAAAAAAGAATACATGATTGTACATGTGTGAATCTGAAGCCTGATGCAAAAATGTTGGTTTTGATGGGTGACCTTGTAGTTAGTACACAGTATGTATTATAAATTCACACATTACGCAATTAAAGTTATAAATCCACTGCCAAATAAGTGAATTTCCAAAAAGAAAATCACACAGGTTTTCTGAATTCATGACAGAATTTGTTAAATCTTGAATACTTTTTGTATCTGGAGAGCTGAAGTTATACCTTACTTGGCATGATTGATAATTAATACTGTAAAAGCTACAGTCAAGTGATAGAGACCGTAATATAATATACTAGCATGGAGCTCCACGCTTCGCGTGGGAAGGAGGGTTGGGGGAAAAAGGAAAAAAAAAGAGAAAAAAGAGGAGATGGGGGAGGGTGGGGGAAAAAAGGGAGGAAAGGATTAGTACAATTATTAGTATAATTGGTTAAAGATGGGTTGTTATTGAGTCTTTTGCGAGGTTAATGTTAGGAGGAGTGGGAATTATGGAAGTGGAATCATGTGGTTGGGAGTTTGGATGGAAAAGATATGAATTTCTAAAAGATTTAGTGTGGATTTATAATAAGGATTAAAAAGTTGAGAAATTAATTGTGAAAATTGGATTAATGAAATTAGAATGTAAGAGGTTAGGCAGAGTCTGGGGTGTACGTGTAGTTTATTTGGGAATTTTTCTAGGAATTTTTCGGTGTATGGAAAGTAGAGTTTGTTTCTTACGTATTATGCGTTTGTTGGGTGCACGTTTTTTTGTGCAAACAAGTAACGGGTTTACAAAACGTGATGGTTTTACTGTAGGATAACGGGTTTTACTGTTCATAACGGGTTACTTCTATTCCCTAATGGATGGTTAATGCTATAACGGGTTTTGTACTTGTTTAATAATGGATGTTCTCCTGTTATAACGGGTTTTATCTTGTTTAGAGGACCCGTCATTGTTACATGAACAGTGAAATGGAATTGGTGCTCACCTCCGTCTTACATTATGGGCGGGTTGCGGATTGCCCCATCTACTTGGATGATGCCATACTTACTATGTGGTAGCGGTTAGTGTTAGGGGAGTGACAGGCCCGATGGCTTCCATCCCGCCCGAGACAACGGGAGTGATCTCGGAGCCATGATGGCTCGATGCCGTTCTCACGGTCTCGTAGCGGCGGTGGTACTCGGGGCTTCCCGAGAAAGTGGTAAGGTGGCATTGTCTCGGCTAGATAGTCTCCATATGTCATCTAGACGTTGGCGGCGTCGGCGGATGATGGTGACCGTGGCGTCTTGAGCACAAGCTCTGCAGAGTTGTAAATCTATCGCGTATAGTCCGGCCTTCGGGCTGGGACCTGTCTAGACCTGGACTTGCTAGGGTTGTGCCGGCCTTTTGCCTGAAACCCTGCGGCTGCTGTCTTTTTGACCGGGTTTTCCGGATTTCCCTTCTCCGAGTAGAGAGGGTGTTTTCTCTTCTTACCTTGAGTGTAGTGTTTAGTGGTGTGGCGATATCGGCCGAGAGCCCAAGGGGAATTTGAGAGCCGATTAGGCAAGCCGGGGAGGAAGCGGAGATCTTTGTCTTGTCGCCCAGTGTGCGGTGGTGAGATATGATATGTGTATCGCAATCGAGATGATCTTTGGGGAAATGTTGGGAATAAGTTAAAAAATGTGAATAATATATTTATTACTTGCTACCGCATGCGCTAAGGATGCAAACCACGCCTAAATACTAGGATCGCCCAGATCCCTTATTTTCTATTTTCCACCAAAGCTCATTCGGTCTTACGACCATGGCACACACATATCCGGGCGGTGTGTAAGATTACCCGTCTCCCAAGAAATAGAAGGATTAGGTGGTCTCGGTGCCCCTGCGCTCAAGCTTGGATCTGAAGAAGAAGATTGTTTTCGCCAATCTCTACGCCGACTCTCGATGGAGCCCGTGAAGGAGGAGCCTTCACTGGGTCGTCGACGCCTGGCGAGTACCCCAGATCTGATTCACGCTTCCGCTAGGTTAATCTTGTATTAGGTGAGTCCCTCAGAGTTGTATTTCACTTGTAATGATGTAAATATACGATGTATGGCTATGATATTATTTGTAAATAATAATGTGATGGAGTGATCTTGTGGGACTATCACATTATTATTCAATGCGTATATTTTCCCTTAAATGGAAAATCGGGATGTTACACTACACTTTGGGTGAAAAAGTAAAAAAGGAGGTGAGGGGGACCAAAGGGAGGGATGAGATCTTGGGCTCCATTCGTCGGTGGGCCGAGGGAAAACAACGGCAGCGGCGGTTCCCATCTATCGCGTGAGCGTAACAACGCGGCGCGATGTAGGGCCCGCTTGGCGGTCCATGGCAATGGCCCCGCCCTCGCTTGGGCGATTGCGTCTCTGGGCCGGTTGGCAAGGCAAGTTAGGGGGCGGTCACAGCTGGTTTGCCGCCTTAGGCCGTTAGGGTGCCCTCGGGCCGGTTGCTAGTGGGCCGGCTCGCCTTGTGGGCTTGCAAGCGAGTGGAAGGGGGAAGGTGCGTGCTAGTGGGGCTGGAGCTAGTGTTGACAGCTTCTTTAGTGTTACCACTAAAGGACTGATACACCTAAGTATGGCAATCCAGAAAACCGCAAGCGCACTTGTCGGTGTAGCTTTCACCGAGTATTCCAGTATCGATTTCCACGAGGAACGTGAAGTGAACTAACAAAGAATCAAGACTCGTCCCTATGATGACAAAGGTGTGTTGGTGAAAGTTGAGTTGAGAGGTTTTCTATAGCTATGATATCCGGATAGGCTAGGTAGCTAAACGTGGCTTTATAGGCCTCGGACACTTGGAGGCGTGGGTGATAAATTTGGTGAATAAAGTCACCACTACCAAACTACTATTTTACCGGAGCCTTACCTTTTAAGAACTTGCCTAAACACGTGGTGATCTATACGTGAGAGACAGACGAGTACATCAATACCTTGTCAAGCTATCACAATCCATCCTCGTCAACCAGCGGCATACATCAAGGTATAGCCTAGACACCACGTCACGCTAACTCTTACTATTCTAACCCCGTACTTAGCTAGGCTAGAACACTCTACTAAAAGCAAAGCAATGTACCAATGAAGAACAGTGAATAGCTACTATACTAAACCGGATATGCAAAGTATAAAAGAACTCGAGATGTATTACTCACTAGAACAAGTACACCCAGAGAGGTACACCTCGGGAGGAGATTCCCTCCAGCACCGGGCTTCCTCGAGAGGACTTCCCTCTCACACTCTACTACTGCTACTAAAGGGCGAGGGCTTAAGCCTACTACATTGGGTGGAGTTCTCCTTGTGGTCATATCTTGGAAGTGAAGGGGTGGGGGGGTATTTATAGCCCCAAGGTGGAGTAGGGGGCTACTCAAACGCCACGTCATCGATCCGCGTGATCTCTATTGCCCTCCGTTGGATCAAACCGCCATGCAACCGCCTTAAGATCAACGTGTGAGGTAATTTTCAGCATGTGGACAATGTGATGGGCGTGGGAGGGCGTCCTGGCCAAATGGGCCATGGTCGGCCGACCATGGTCCATGACCAGGCCACCGTCTCAAACATTGGCCCCACTATCGGTTTACGTGTCTTGAGTCTGGAACTTGCCGTGACGTTCATTTTGTACCAACACGATGCATGGGGCGTATTGACGGACCAATCGGTGCCTTCTTTGTTCCCCCCTGGATTAGTGATGGCGTGTCGCATTGGAAGAGTTTGGGCCAAAAGTATCATGGTCGGGCCGATGCTGGTCCATTTGGGCCTTGGCCTTCTCCAACTCTTCTAGAAGGTGTCCCCACATGTCGATGTCTCATGATGAAATGGTCATGCATCGGCGATGTAGGTCTTGTGGCCAAATGACTTCAAATTTTGTGTGGAAGCTTCATAGGACATGGAGATCATGATGGTGGTGTCAAATTGTCCAATGGCCATACTTGGGGTGTTGACTGGATGGTGACCAAATGTGTCATTTCACCCGAGTTCCACTAGTTTCACATCCGTATACAAAGAATGACATCTACATGTGGAACTAGGTTATTTGCATAGAAATCATTGTTTATATGTATGTTAGCTTCCAAAAGGAGTACTTTGTTGACGGTTTGACTATGTAAAACAGGGGTATTTCTACCAACAAGATCCCCCACACTTACATCTTTGCTTGTCCTCAAGCAAAGGAGGGGGAGGTAAACATGGACATAACACTTATGAGATATTGAACTACCATAAGATTATTTCTAAGCATTTCCTATGTGAGTGGGATATGTGGTTGTGTCTATCATAAATCCTTGAGAAGTTGGGAAATGGAATAGTTCAAAGCAAGTCATCTTCCGCATTCACATCTTAGTTCTTGGAGTTTTTTTTTATTTATATATATATAAAAAAAAAAGAAAATCACATAGATCACTTATACTCCTCGATTGGGTACTCTCAAGTCACTCAATAGTGTATAGATCCTCACCACGGCATAACATGAAAGTGCCTTTTTGTTTCATCCTACTACAAAGATCTATGTGGAGCTAAGGTAGGGATAAACATGATTGCATACTTGCATTGCATATATTTTAAAGTCAAAACTAGGATCCTAAGAGAAAAGTATCATGCCCTTAGATCAAGAATGTGCATGTGTGTGGAAAACATGGATAACTTTGTTTTGCTCCTTCATTGATGTGATCTCTCTCTCTACCTTATTATTATTATTATTATTATTATTGAGACATGGCTATCATAAATATACATACTTGGACTTCATGTGTCCAACCTTTTTTTTGGAGAGGTGGGTTCTACTCACCCTCGGACTTGTGTCCATTATTTCCATCTCTCTCTCTTTTTTTATACTTTTGCATAGCTAATGTCTCTTTCACCATCTATATATCTAGAGAGATCACAACTTAAAGCATAGAGCATTTTGATGGTGGAACTGGGAAAAGGGATGTAGTGCGTACTTCTAGTGTAGAAGTAGCATATAGATGTGGAGTATACGTGATCTTGATCTTGGGAGCATGATATAATCCTCAACAAGGGTCACTAGATTTGCCAAAACTCAATACAACCGCAAGGTGTAGTATATGGGGCGAACATGTATGAGTAATGCATATGGCTTTGGTTGGTATTTTCATCATTGAGGAGTGTGTGACACTATGGTTTTATGTTTTTATCAAGACAAATCTCCAAGTACCTTGAGTAAAAGAGGTTGATGCATAAGCTCAAACTATATCACAAGTCACAACATCTTAGTCAATATGACTTTTCCCCTAATAATGTATTTTCCCACAAACATAAGTTTGCACAAGAAATAAACTTTATGACAGATTTTATCTTCAAGATGTCATAAAAAATGTTACTTCTTCAAAGTTTTATTTTCGTGTGCTTCTTCTAGTTTTATATTTATAAATAAAAAAGGGATAAAACGAATAGATATAATCTAAAATGAATAGAAAATGAGGGGATGAGAATTGCAAACCAAAGGGGAAGTGTTCCGGATGCCGGCCGGGTGGGGCCCGAGGGGTCCAAGGTGGCATCGGCCGTCTGCCACTTTTGGAGCCACGACAAATCGCCCAAAGTGGTGCTCTTCCTCTCATCCGATAGATCAATCTGCGCAAAGCGGTTTTCAATTCTTGAAAAATTGATTGGTGCGGCCGACCAACCTTTGTGGCCGTTCGAGGCTCAAATTTTCACGATGTGTTCTTGATGCGAAGGTAATCAACGTGGCGGGTCAAACATTTGTGATCGCCACATTGGGTGGTCGGCCGATGTGCCTCTTATGGCCATTCGGGCTCAAATTTTCCGCGGTGTTCTTGATGCGAAGGTGATCCCAGCGTGGCGGGGTCCCAGCGTTGATATCGCCTGACCCGGGTGGTTGGCCCGATCACCCCCACGCGCTTTGCGGCACGAGACACCGGCAAAAAAACAGAAAGTGCGGGTGTTACGCTGGTGAAAAACACTGGCGAGACTCAAATGTTCATTTTTTAAATTTCATACGATGGGCGTAACTTCGGGCACCCCCCTATGTAGGACCGGGCTCAAGGCATACCACAACATGTGTGTTTAGCATAGTGTGAGTGCATTGGCCAACCTAAGGTCCGCGTCGGCCAGTCACATCCCCCGATGCCTAGGTTGGTCTCTAGTAGGGGGTTATGGCTGAGTGGAGTCACATCAATGGCGTCCCATGATCGATGTCATTTTTGATGTATGTTGGGCGCTATGGGTTTATGGATGGACCCTTGGGTTTCCTTACCCGATCATTGATGGCGCCAAATGTGGTGAGGTGGGTATGGCTAATGGTGAAGAGAGAAGTGAGGGTAGAAAGGCTTAAGGGAGAGGTGTGCCAACGACCCGGTTTGACTCTCACGAGCTCGGAGGCGCTCCTCCATCAATGATAGGGAGGCCTCTAAACATTAGGGTGACCAATTTGGTATGAAGTGCACAGGGTTGGCTCATGCACCAAAAAACACGAAGTCGAACCAATGGTCTAGACGTGTTCTATAGTGTGTCTAGAACATACCTCACCTGCCCTCGAGCCAAAAGGCTCTAGTAGGGGGTCGGCCGATGTGCCAAGTTGTGTCCTCGACCCATCCTAATGGTCTAAGCATGATCACTATGACTTCCTATACTCATCTCACTCGCCCCGAGCCAAATGACTAGAATGGATGAGTCGACCGATGTGGGTTCGACCCAACGGGTCCGAACCGCTTAGTGGGATGTCATCCTTGAACTCTCCCAAAAATGCCTCAAGTGCCCGTGAAGCTCGAAGGCTCACTTCCTAGGTCGGCCGACCCCTCATATTTTAGTTTGGGGGAAAACAGGACTGCCACACACTCATCTCTACGCTCTCCTCTACATATATTCCAAAGTTAGCCCTATTGGCCACTTTTTAGTGCATCGGTCGATGCACCTTTGATGCACAAACATGCTCAAATTTTGCATGGTAGATACTCAACTATGTAGATCTAGAAGAGCTAGTCAAATTTCATATGCAAACCACAAAAAAGGGACATGTGGTTTCAGTTTAGTTAAATCATTATTGAAAGGGTACTTGTCATGTCATCTTTTTTTTGCTATGCATATGAACAAGAAATTAATTTGCTAGCCACTTACCTCAAAGAAGTTGTCATCATACTTGTTGATGATGAGGGCTAGCCATCTTGATGTTCTAGCATCTTCAATGTCCTAATAGCTTGGGTCTTGGGTTGATGTGAGGATCGCCTTGTCTTTGGAGTTGAACCCTTTAATCATCTTGCCATGGCGTGTCCATATTCTTTCCTAAAAGAGATTAGCGGACAACACATACCCAAAGGAAGCAAAGTTGGGGTAATGGTGTTATCTAGCTAAAGGGTATTCCATGCTAAAATATAGGTTTTAGTATTTAGTAGAGATCAACTTTCCCTTGTTGGAGTATCAATCATTTATTGTTCACCAAACATTCTCGAAACTTACGCTAAGAACATGAATCAAATTTTGCATCCTAATTCTATGCAAAACATCTTTTGGTTCAAATAATCAAACTTGACACCATGTCTTGTTTGATTAAGGAAGGGCATTTAACCCAAGCACCATGCTTAATTTAAATAACCTATGAGAGCCTTGTATACATTACTCTCAAACCAAACATGTTTGGAAACAGAAAGGTCTAACAAGATTCATTTGCATAATTAAGATGAGAGACATTAATGGTGAACTAATGATACATTTTTTTATGACTAAGCAAAGTGAGCTGAAGACATTATGCAAAAGCAAAGTAGAAACAACGAAACAACACATGAAGCATGTCATGAGTTCTTTAGGAGACTTCCATCCCCCACACTTGGATTTTGTAAGCGTTTGATGCAAAGCAATACTAAGTGTAGGTGATGGAGTCACTCCATCGAACATGCTTTTGCCCGGTGTTTAGATTGATTTTACCTTAGTTCTATCCTTCATTATTTTTGTGTAAGCTTTGAAAGGGTTAGTGACAAAAATAACCGAGCGAAACTTTCACAATTATGTCTCAAGATTTCTTCTGAGTCATTTGACAACTTTTTATTAGTGTGATGAAATCTTGAGTTGTCTTTAGGAAGTGCTTGTTTTTAAGACATAAGCTTGTCTTTGGGAAACCTCTAAAAATCTCATATTGGTGATAGCGTTTCCCTCCAACACCAAACCACCTTACGCCAAAACTACTATGAGATTTGGAACATGCTTATGATAAACATAAGCATCTACAACCATGTTTCAAATATTTTATGGACAAGGAACAATAAGAGTGGGTTGTAGCTCTTATGGTTTGGTGGTGGTAAAGTGGAGGATATATTTGGAACTATTTATCAAAGAAGCATGAATTTTTGAAGAAGGGTAGAAAAATACCTATGATCATCCTGATTTCTTTGTTTTCAAGCTCTAAAGTTGATGTCTCATGAATTTCATAGGTAAACACTTTGGTTCTGTCATTCCATGCCTATGACATTCCATGGTCATCTCTCATCACCCCAGACTTCTTGATAGAGGGTCTCGGGTGAGCTTTATAAGAGGATGAGCAATTTCTTCTTCATGACTATCCCGAGGTCCTCTGGCCGGACTTGGATGAGTCACGGGGATAGAAGAGATTGACTTGAGCTCATCCTTTGCATTCCTAGAGTCATTGATCGAGGCGATCATAAGACTCATAAGGGAAAGTACAATGGGGGTGCTGCGAGGCGATAGATTGGTTTAGAATTAGGTCTTGAGAATATAATGGTTGTGGGCATAGAAGGGAAGAGGCCGGATTCTCCTTGATGTTTGATTCTCCTTCTATGGGCTCACTCGACATTTCTTCGACATTTATGCCCTACTTGAGGTTTTGAGGAGGTAAGATGATGATGATTTGGGATACTTTTGATTTGATCCCTTCATTTAGGGATTTAGAATGAATGTTGTGTCTCTTTGAAGGTCCTTTTGGAAATGGTGATTCAAGGTGTTTCCCATAATCGGCAAATCGGGAAATAGATCTCTTGAATTTGTAAGGATGTTGAAGGTTGAATTTCTTCATCCTTCGCAATCCGGGGTCTTTATGGTTCGGGATTGATGGCGGGACTTTTTTGATAGGAATGAGTGGTGTTTGTGCCATTGAGATCTCCTTTGCTTGTGGATTAAGGCTTTTCTCTGTGCTTTATCTAGATGTTAGTGTGTGCGGGTGTCCAAAGTTCCTAGAGAGAACTTTTCTTCCCTTCACTAACAGGGAGACGCAAGAAAGCTCCCCTAAGCTATGTCAAGGTTTTGGGCTAATTCCTTGGTAAGGCACGCAATAGAAATGTTGCAATAATGCCGGTTTAGAAATACCAAGGTCGTGGGCCATATGATCTTGAATCTGGGTGATACACGGGCCCGAGCTATGCCCGGATATTCCTTTTCCTTCTGCTTAAAAGGATAGGACCTCTCGCTCGAAGATGGACAACACGGGAGATAGGGAAGAAGGTAAGACAAAAATTTGGTTTGAAGCTTTTTCCCATTCTCCTCCTATACTCTCTACATAGCGTAGCATACCATTGTTTAGCTTTTCCCGTTAAAGAGAACGGAAAAGAGCTTCCAACGAAGGGTATCTCGTGTCATGCCCTCAATGTGAAGACATGAACACAATTGCTCAAACTCACGCAAAATGAGCATAGGGGTTCTCATCTTTTGTCCCCTGAGAAAGGTTTTTTTCCTCGAACCATGGCTATGAAGCCCGGGCTAAGCTCATAGCTAGATGTATGGATGGGTTGTGATGATGGTGGAGGCTCCAAACAAGCGCCTTTGGAGCGGCGAAATGGGATATGGGTGTTTGGTTCATTGTGGAAAAAGGAAAAAGAAAAAGAAAGGTAAAAAATAAAAGATAACTCTGACGACCCAATTCAATGTTAAGACAATTTTACCGCTCTCGCAACGGCGCCGTAAAAGCTTGTTGACGCTCTTTAGTGTTACCACTAAAGGACCGATACACCTAAGTATGGCAACGGTGAAACCGCAGGCGCACGGTCGCCGCTGTAGCTTTTCACCAGGAGTATTCCGGGTATCGATTTCCACGAGGAACGTGAAGTGAACTAACAAAGAATCAAGACTCGTCCTATGATGACACGAAAAGGTGTGTATTTGGTAGTTGAGTTGAGAGGTTTTCTATAACTATGATATCCGAATAGGCTAGGTAGCTAAACGTGGCTTTATCGTACCTCTGACACTTGGAGGCGAGGTGATAATTTGGTGAATAAAGTCACCACTACCAAACTACTATTTTATCGAGCCTTACCTTTTAAGAACTTGCCTAAACACGTGGTGATCTATACGTAGACCGTAAGGGCTGTCAATACCTTCATCGCTATCACAATCCATCCGTGCAAAGCAAGCGGCATACATCGGTAAGGTATAGCCTAGACACCACGCTCTACGCTAACTCTTACTATTCTAACCCTCGTGACTTAGCTAGGCTAGAACACTCTACTAAAAGCAAAGCAATGTACCAATGAAGAACGAGTGAATAGCTACTATACTAAAACCGGATATGCAAAAGTATAAAAAGAACTCGAGATGTATTACTCACTAGAACAAGTACACCCGCAGAGGTACACCTCTGAGGAGATTCCCCAGACATCCTGGGCTTCCTCCGTAAGACTTCCTCTCTCACTCTACTACTACACTAAAGGAGCAGTGGCTTCGCCTACTACATTGGAGTGGGAGTTCTCCTTGTGGTCATATCTTGGAAGTGAAGGGGTGGGGGTATTTATAGCCCCAAGGTGGAGTAGGGGCTACTCCAACGCCACGTCATCGATCCGCGCGGATCTCTATTGCCCTCCGTTGGATCAAACCGCCATGCAACCGCCTTAAGATCAACGCGTGAGGTAATTTCAGCATGTGGACAATGTGATGGGCGTGGGAGGACGCCCTGGTCAAATGGGCCATGGTCGGGCCGACCATGGTCCATGACCTGTGGGCCACCGGTGTCGGGAACATTGGCCCCACCGCCGCTGCGGTCTTGAGTCCGAACTTGCCGTGACGCTCATTTTTGTACCAACACGATGCATGGGACGTATTGACTGACCAATCGGTGCCTTCTCTTGTTCCCCCACGGATTAGTGATGTGGCAGTCGCATTGGAAGAGTTTGGGCCAAAGTATCATGGTCGGCCGATGTCGGGTCCATTGGGCCTGGCCTTCTCCAACTCTTCTAGAAGGTGTCCCCACATGTCGATCATGAAATGGTCATGCATCGGCCGGATGTAGGTCTTGGCCAAATGACTTCAAATTTTGTGTGGAAGCCTATAGACATGGAGATCATGATGGTGGTGTCAAATTGTCCAATGGCCATACTTAAAGTTTGGATCGATGGTGACCAAATGTCATTTCAGCCTAGAGTTCCATCAGTTTACATCTCAGATATACAAAGAATGACATCTACATGTGGAACTAGGTTATTTGCATAAGAAATCATTGTTTATATGTATGTTAGCTTCCAAAAAGGAGTATTTTTGTTGATTCGTTTGACTATGTAAAAAAATGGTATTTAACGTCAACAAATTAGTCAAGTGTGTCAGCCAAAATGGCCTTTTGCCATTTTCTTCCCCTTTTCTTATTGTTTTTATTTCTATTTCTATTTCTACACTAAGCCATGGGCTCTTATGTGTATATACACGGTTAAGCCAAACATGTACATACCCCTAATGTAAATAATTAGGGTCACTACTTAGGGTTTAGGACCATTCCAATGTGGTTGGCAACATGTTCAATTAATTTGATTTATTAACAAAAAGGCTTCTATTATTGATTTATAATCCATCAGCCATGAAATCATAAAACCCAAATCATACCTTGATTACAAAATGCTCACACATGCTATTAGGGGTCTACTCTTGGCAACTACAAGGTGGTTTCCTAGCATGTCACACACCCTGGAATTATGGGTTTGTTCACAAAATTTTTGCTAGTTGCCATTTTGGCGTTTCGCCTGCGGTGGTTGTTACCGTTGGCATATTAGGAATTTCCGTGATGACCATAAAATAAACCCATGATAAATAGATCATTAACAAAAAGCATGCCGTTCATACTAGCATAGCATGAACACACACACCGATCATAGCATAGCATAAACACATATCATAGATCATGGCAACAAAAGTGCTAACACTAGCACACCCGCATAGTTTGATAGATTGAACATGACTAACACAAAAGATTGGGATCTCGAGAATCGTTGAGGACAACGAATGGGAGAGAGTTCCCCGAAAGCGATGCCGAGGTCCCTCCATCGACGCCGCCGTCGATTGGCGGCTGTTGAAGAAGTCGAAGAAGTTGTCGATGAAGACGACATTGACGGTCCTCCGCGATGTTCGCGGGAAGACGAGCCGCGGACGAAGATCGGGGAGCGCCACGCTTTAAGAGTGCTTCCCAAAAACTTATTCGCCTTCTCCGTGCAGATCGCAAAGACGACGGTTCGAGACCGCCGCCCGGTCGCTTGCGCACGCCAACGACGGTCGAGAGTTGGCGACGGCGCGCAGCAGAAAGCCGAAGAGGCAAACCCTAAGCTTTGATTGATGTGTTTAAGGGCCAAAGGTGGTCGCTTATATAGTCCGGGTAAACCGACCCTGGCACAATCATGATCTAAACCGGCTAGGACTCTCAAGGTTCTCGTATTCGATTAGAACTCGCAGAACCAAAAGACCAAAAAACTAAAAACCGAAAAGGAGACCGCAACCTCGCAAGGTGAGGGGCCGGATTTCCTCGGTGGACCATTCACGCTGTCGTGTCGTGGCGCTCACACGCCTTTCACGCCACGCCACACCTCGGCCCACAGGCCTACGAGGCGAGGCGAGGGGCGAGCACACGCGTGTGGAGTTCCCTTCTCCTTCCTCACACTAGACTTGAGAAGGTAGGAACAACTCCATATTTAAGTTGGTCCCCTTCCACCTTCCACAAGCAATGTGGTACTAAAGGATTCCTCCACTCCTCCTTTCCATATTCATGAATGGGCCTTTTGAGATTTCTTTAGAATTTATTCTTGTTATTGCCAAGCCCATAACATCTAAATTCCAACAATCCTCGCCGCATCTCAAAATACCCATTTAGAGATTTTACCGCTACCACCGCTTGATATACTTAGTGTTTCAGCAGATCGTTAAGTTGAACTTCCGCCTGAACTTCGTTGCCACACCTATCCACAACTTGAACAATGGACTACGCCTTGAATTGCAAGTTTTATACGAATAAGCTTTGCTCAAAGCCAAACTAGTACTTGGCCGCGTAGCCTTTCCTCGTGGTGGAACATATACGTCATACTCTTAGTCTCTTCATGAGCTTACTAGAGATCACCCAAGTCTCATAGGATCGCGACGCTTAACAACGAACTCATATAGGTATGCCCTTTTCAAGAATGCTCAGAGGACAAAGATCTTTACTTATAAAAAGTCAATAGGACATATTAAGGCATTCTTGCCAACCTACCATACAGAGCTCCTTTGCTCTTGAGAGTATTACATCTTCACATAGAGAGGGTTATCATTTTACCTCCTCGCTACCAATAGCTTGTTCTTCCTGTCCTAGTCACGGGATCTCCGATCAAAAGGTTGGGTTACTACTAATCAGAACTCATATGGGTCTCATACCCATCTCCCTAAATGCAATTTCAATCACATTACGTGATAGCCCTTTTGTAAAAGGGATCTCGCTGTGTTTTTATCCTGTTCGCATATATAAGACGCTTATTACTCCGGAGTTTCAACTTCCCGACAGATTAAACGCTCTTTAACGTGTCTTGTTGACTTTGAATTATCCTTAGCACTATTCACCTTAGTGATCATAGCTTGATTATTACAAGCCATAAGGATAAATGGCATCAGTTTTTTCAACCACCGCAAGCCCGACAAGAGCTCACGTAGCCACACGCCTCGCAGATGTCGATCTAAAGCAAGAAGTTCTGCCATGGTTGACTTAGTCAAATAGTCTGCTTACAAGACCTCCATGACACTGTGCCAATTCTCCTAGAGTAAAAACATACCCACTTGTGGCGCAGATTTGAGCAATATCGTAAACCAACAATCACTATATCCCTCTAGCACGCTGGGTGCCTTAATAGTGAATTCCATAGCCTCATTGTACCTTTAAGATAGCACAAGACCCCTTTCTAGTACATGCCAATGATCATCACCCTGGTTGATATATACCTACTCAACTTGCTCACAAAGAAAAGAGATATCCGGTCCTGTTGCATTCGCTAGATACATGAGTGAACCAACAACTGAGTACTTGAGTTGATCTCTAGTACGCTTTCTTATTCTTTCGCAATGTCACACTAGGATCATAAGGTGTTGGAGAAGGCTTTTCTATCCATAAAGCCAAAACGGCTCAGACCTTTCAACATAGTGAGATTGTGATAAAGTAATCCCCACTCTTTCTTAATTAGCTTAATGTTTAGAATTACATCAGCCTCTCCTAGATCTTTCATATCAAAATTTTTGACAAGAAAGACTTGACCTCATTTATAACATCCATGTTTGTTCCAAAGATTAGAATATCATCAACATATAAACATAATATAACAGATTCGCCTCACCATGTCGATAATACACACACCTCCACGCCTTCATGAACAATATAGCCAAAGACTAGTTACGTAGTGTCAAACTTCTCATGCCATTGTTTAGGTGCTTGTTTCAAGCCATACAAAGATTTTTAATAATTAATACACACCTTCCGCTCTTCACCTTGTTACAAAACCCATCAGTCGGATCCATATAGATCTCTCATCCAACATTAAGAAAAGCCGTCTTCATATCCATTTGATGAATGATCAGACCATATGAGGCAGCCAAAGATAGTAGTGTCTTCGAATAGTGGTCATTCTAGCAACAGGTGAATAAGTATCAAAGAAATCTCTCTCCTTCCTTTTGAGTGTAGCCTTAGCCACAAGTCGAGCTCTCAGACTTGTCAATAGTACCATCGTGTCTAAGCTTTTTCTTGAACACCCACTTACAAACCAATTGGTTTTAAAACCAAAAGGTAGTTCAGAGAGCTCCCAAGTTCCATTAGAAAGAATCGAGTCCATCTCACTACGAACCTTCTTTTCCAATCATATGCATCCGAGGATGCATAAGCCTCCGAAATAGGTGGAATATCATCCACAAGGTACACAATGAAATCACCAAAAGATTTAGCAATCTTTGCTCCTTGTTCCTCACAGGAACTTCATTGTCATCCTCCTCAAGTGGTTGCTCAAACGACTCAACAAGAGACTCGATAGGTATAGTAATATCGAGCTAATTCAGTAGAAAACTTAGCATTGCTACGCATATCTTTCATGTGAAATATATTCTCAAAAATGTAGCATCATGAGATTCAAAGATAGTATCAACATGCATATCGAAACTTCAGATTTTACAACTAAAAATCGATAGGCAATGCCGCTAGAGCATATCCAAGAAAGACACAATCTACCGCCTTTGTCCAAGCTTACGCTTCTTATTAATTGAACATTGACTTTCGCCAAACATCCCCACGCGCGCAAGTATGAAAGTGATGGTTTCCTTCCAACCCATACCTTGTATGGTGTTGTCTCTTTATTTCGCTTGGAATTTATTCAGACATGACTCGCAAATAATATAGCTTCCCCCCACCATGCCTTAGATAAACCAGCAAAGGTCTAACATGGCGTTAACCAAGTCAGGCCAATGCGGCAATTTTTCCTCTCGGCAACCCCATTGATTTGGGCTTAATAGGGAGGTGTCCTCTCATGAATAATACCATGTTCCGCACAAACTCATCAAATGTTATAGGAAAATATTCACCACCACGATCCGACCTTAGATGTTTAATCTTTCTTTCTAGTTGATTTTCAACTTCAGCCTTAAAGATTTTAAAGTAGTCTAATGCCTCATCTTTAGTTTTCAGCAAATATAGCAATATCTAGAAGCATCATCAATTAACGCCATGAAATATCTCTTTCCACCTTTTAGTCAACACACCATTCATCTCGCATAGATCGTAATGTATGAGCCTAGAGGTGCCAAGTGTCTCTCCTCCGCCTTGTGAGGCTTTTCAGGTTGCTTAGATTGCACACAACTATGGCACTTAGAACCTTGGCAATGGTGAAATCTAGAATTAACAAGAACCTAGATAAATGTGACATCAAACCAAAATTCACATGACATAAACGAGAATGCCAAACACTAGAATTATCATCAATTGTGCCACAAATATGATTGACTGACTTATTACTAAAAATCTGATAAAACTTAGGCGAACAAGCCTCCGCAATCATAGCCTTTACCAATAAATTGTCCATGCTTAGACATAACTACTTTATTGAACTCTAACACTACTTTAAGACCATCTCTTAACAAAAAAGAAACGCTTAACAAAAGTTCTTGGCGGACAGTAGGGACATGTCGCACGCTCTTCACCGCACGATCTTCCCTCGGCAAACTTTTAGATCTACCGTACAACACCATGAACGTAAGCATGTGACCCATTCTCCATCGACCCGAGGAACCTTGAGCCCCCCCGTAAGAAGAGAACAAAGAGATGTCAGCACATACGTGAATATTAGCACCGTGACACCAACTAGGTGATTGAAATACCGAAAGTATAGTAGGAAGATTACCATACCCGTCATCGCATTGGTTGCAAATACGAGGTTGACCTTCTTTCTTTACGGTCCGCACGCCGAGGACACTCTCCTAGCAAAATGACCAAGATCACCACAAGAAACAAGGCATCTCGCACTTGTCCTTCTTCTTTTCTTGAAGGTAGTAGTAGCTTTGGCATTGAAAGGCTATTGTTTCCCCTTTCCTTTGTTCTGCCCTTGAAATTTCTCTCGACAAAGTGGGCGCTTATGATTTTCCTCGCTCCCTTCTCAAGATGATCTTTAGCCCGAGCTTTTCTCAACATCAAGAGATTGAATCAGGCTTTCAACCGATATTTTCACTCTCTTATGCTTGAGGCTTTGGCAAAGTTCCTCCACGAAGGAGGTAATTTTGGCAATAATAATACCAGCCACAACTTCATCGGGTATAACATACCAAGGAGTTCAAGTTCCTTAGCGTATCAGATATCTCATGAGCTTGATTGACTATAGATTTGTTTGCAACCATCTTATAGTCATGAAAGCCTCCATGATGTACGCTGTTTGCCTGCATCCGAAGCACCATAGGTAGTGTTTAGATAATCCCACGTAGCTTTAGCGCTTTTATAGTGCATCACAAAGATCATAGATATGATCCGATAGCACATTACGACAGCCCCACAAAGATGTCATTGGCTGAATTTATTCTGATCTTCATCAGAAGGTCTCCCTTAGGTAAGCCGCCTTTGACCTAGAAAACTTCCATGGCAATAAGCCAACTGGTGGACCTTTACGCATCACCTTCTTAAAGTGCTCACCGTGAGAATTTCTCCTACCTCGAGCATCAACAAAACTAGCCATTGATTCTGAAAAGACCTATAATAAGGTTTTTGGATTGTTGAGATATTAGGCAATTTCCAGATTAATTCCATAAAATAAATCATGATGAACAAATCTACTACTAGGACAAAGCAAGTCATTATACTAGCATAGATAAAAGTATATCACTGATCATAACATAGCATAAACGCGATATCATAGATCATGGCAACAGTGTAAGCACAACTAGCACACCGATAGATTGGATAGATTGAACATGACTAACACAAAGATTGATCTCGAGAATACCGGGTCGACGCTGAGGACAACGTAATGGAGAGGTTCCCGAAAGCGATGCCGAGGTCCTCCAAATGTCGCCGCCGCCGACGGGCGGCGGCGCCGGAAGAAGTCGAAGAAGTTGTCGATGAAGACGGCCCGACGGTCCTCCGCGTCCTTCCCGGGAAGACGAGCCGTGACGAAGATCGGGGGAAACACAAGAGCGCTTCCCAAAACCTTATTCGCCTTCTCCCTGTGCAGGATTGCAAAGACGACGGTTCCGAGACCGCCCTTCGCCCGGCCGCCGGTGCACGCGAACGATCGGGCCGAGAGACTTGGCGACGCGCAGAAGAAATGAAGAGGCAAAACCCTAAGCTTTTGATTGATACGTTTAGCGTGGCCGGTGGTCCGCTGAGATATAGTCCGGTAGAACCGACTTCGTGACACAATCACGATCTAAACCGGTTAGGACTCGCGTATTCGTATTCGTTTAGAACTCTGCAAACCAAAAGACCAAAACTAAAACGGCAAAAAGGAGACCGCGCCCGCAAGGGGAGCCGGATTTCTCGGAGGACCATTCACGCCAAATGTCGCGGCGCCCGCGCCTTCACCACGCCACGCCCGCCCGACGAAAGGGGCGAGTGCGCCGGAGTTCCCTTTCTCCTTCTCACACTAGACTTGGAGAAGGTAGGAATAACTTCTATATTTAAGTTGGTCCTCTCCACCTTCTACATAAGCAATGTGATACTTCAAAGGATTCCACCACTCTCCTCCTTCTTTCCATATATTCATGAATGGGCCTTGAGATTTCTTAGAATTTCTTGCATTTGTTATTGGCCAAGCCCACTTAACATCTAAATTCCAAATGCTAAGGGCGACCATCAAGGTAAGACTTAGAAAAAAGAGCACGAGATTCATCGAGGTCAAGGATGAGTTTAGAGATGGGTTCAAAAACTTATATCAAATGTGGGCATAGAAGGGAAGAAGATAGGATTGGTTTTTAAATGACTTTGGCTCTCCTTCTACAAAGATCACTTGACATGCCATCCTTGAGTTTTTCTAGATGTTCCCCAAAAGGATTTGATATGAGATGCTTTCTAAGAGATCCCTTCTTGAGAGGATTTAAATTATATTCACTCAAAGATCTCTTAAGTAGCATAAAAGTTTAAGCTTTTCCCAAAATCAGCATAAAAAAAGATCATCCTTAATCTCAAAGTGATTTCCAAAGGTGGAATTTCTTCTTCCCTTGGAGGATTCTCGGGGTATTGATGGTTTGGGGGTTGATAGCCAAATCTTGGGATTGAATGGTTGTGATTTGGCTATCAAGACTTCCTCTTCTGATCAGGAGATGATTTCTTTTTCCCAGAGTTCATCATGAATGCTTAGTGAAGGGAGTCTTTCCACTAATTTTATCAAGGATAGTCATTGCTTCACCAATGCATTTATGAAGGAAAGCTCTTTCTAGTTTGCTTTTAATTGTTTCTAAGTGTTAATAAAATAAAAGAGGACTCGGAATTTTTAAATGGAAATGATGAATAGTTGCTCTACTATAATTTTTTTCAAGTACTCAGTTTTTAGCCTTGAATTCTCTCTTGAGTTTGGATAAAACTATTTTTGATACAAGGATTTACTCTTAAACTTGAAACTTGTGGGTAGCATATGCTCGATCCAAGTCTAGGTAATTGATGGATATGATATGAGTAGCTGTCCGAAAGGCTGCTTATCTTATTCCAAGTGATACTAGATTTCTAGAGATTTTACTTTTGAAAAACATAAAAATGTTATATGATGAGTTCCTCAGATGACAAAGCTTGAATTCCTACCACGTTTGTACATGTTATTTAGGATAGGAAAATCTCCACATATATATCGCTTGATTTCATTGAGTTCTCGCAAGCTTTGTTGACCCTTATGAGAGACATATATCATGTTTTTAAAATCAAGATCATGTACACTCCACTTCAATATGCTGCGCTTTCTACCCTGGAAGTAGCAGAAACATGCTATTTAGAACTACCCGTGGCAGGTCTTTGGTTTCACATCGGGAGTGAACACTAAAAATATCCTTGATAGGTTTTTTTCCATCCACCAAATAAATACTCCAAGTTCTTGTTACTATCTCTCAAAAATTTTATTGCGTAAAGAGACAAGGGCTATGCAAAAAGTATAGAAAAAAGAGAATTGGAAAAATGGATGAGTCCTAGATATCTCAAACAATGGGTACTTAGAGATGCCTAAGAAAAAGAGAAAAATGAGAATAAAGATAGCCCTTGTCTCTTGCAAACGCTTTCAAGTTTCAAAAAGAGAGAGTATTTTCAAGGAGCAAAGTAGGAACAGGTTTCCATCCTTACCACCATATATCCACTCCACTCCTCATATCCACACAAGTGCACATCTTGATTTGATTGTATGGTCATTTCTTTCGATCCATTGTTTGATTCTTACAATATATGCTTTGCAAGTATGTATATACTGTCTCTTACACCTATGAGCCCACATAAGCCTTAGTTGGGGAGGAGAGAAGGCACAACATCATTTTTGCCTTGGTGAGAATCTACGATACCACATATATTGAGAGACTTGAGAGGTTCCCAAGCTTAACCTTTTTGCCAGCCCCTCGAAAGCAAAAGCTAAACTCAAAGAATGGATTAGAGTTGTTACAATGTTTTCATCACTCAAAAGTACACGCATGCTCAATCAAAAATTCTCCTCCGATTAGAATAAACCGACCGATTTTCAAACTTACCCATATTACCATTTGGACCATGGGGTTTTAGCCTTCACTTGTCTTGAGCAACCTAAAAGACGAACAATCAAGCACTATGTCTCAAGTTCTTTATTTCTACCATTGTTTCGAGTTTTATAAGTTTTCAAAATAAAACTCTAGATTCCTTTTGTATGGCCCTCTCAAGTCTTTCAATATGTGGTATTTATGGATTCTTACCAAGGCAAAGAATGATGTTGTGCCTTCTCTTCCTACACCAAGGCTTATGTGGAGCTCATTGGAGGCAGCGCATACATACTTGCAAAGCATTTATTGTAAAAGTCAAACAATGGATCCAAAGAGAAACGAGTCATACAATCAAATTAAGATGTGCATGTGTGTGGATATATGAGGTGGATGTATGGTGGATGTATATGGTGGACCTAATTTCTACTTTGCTCCCTTTGAAGAAGATAATCTCTTTTCATACTTGAATTTTTGCAAGAGAACTTGGGCTCTTTTTTTTTTCTTTTTTATTTTTTTCATTTCCTTTTTTCAATATCCCATGATACTTGTCCATTTTTTTCAATACTTGCATTGCCCCAAATCTTCTTTTTGATAATAGAAACCTTCGAGATAACAAGAATTATGGAGCATTTATTTGGCTGTGGAATGGTGGGCTTATGGAAACACCTATCAAGCATGTTTTTGGTGTTCACCCCTGTAGGAGCAAAAACATTTTGGGTGATCTAAAATGAAAGCATGTTGTTGCATACTTCCAAAAGATAGAAAAAGATATTTAGGTTGAGTAAAATGGATCTTTTATTTTAAGTGCATGACAAGTCTCTCTATATGGGTCAAACAAAAGCTTGACAAAACTCAATGCAAAGCAAGAAAGAATATGTTTAAGTTTTCCTAGCCTTAATATCATGTATGGTCGTAGTAGGAATTTCAAGTTCTATCATACAGAACTCATCATGTAGCATTTTTAAGTTTTCAAAAAGTAAATTCCGCATCTCTAGTGTCACTTTAACAAGATAAATAGCAACTCAAACCTTCTCATATCATATATCCATCAATTACCTAAACTTAGATCAAGTTTATGCTACCCATAAGTTTCAAGTTAAGAGTAAATCTTCATGTCAAAACAATTTTATCCAAAACTCAAAAATTCAAGACTAAAAAAACTAGCTACTTAAAAAGGAATTACAAATAGAGCAAATATTCATCATTTCCATATGAGAGATTATTCGGTCCGCTTATTCACAAACTTAAAAAACAAAATCAAACTAGACACATATTTATTTTGTTTTCAAGTTATGCATCTTTTTATTTCTTTTGGCAATTTTAGTAATGCTAATATAAAGAGTAAACAAAAAGAGAAAGGATACTTATCTCGATACATGGGGATGCCTCCCAAGCCGGATGTTGACATAGTCGCTCAATCTTGTGGTCTCTATGTCGCCCCAAAATTTCAAATCCTATAAAACCTCAAATAGACAAAAAACTTGTAAAACAGAGCACCATCGCGACTCGCTCTTCATCCAAAATGGTCATAGAAGCCCTAGTGAACCCTAACTCCCCCAAAAGCAATCTTCTAACTTCTCCTTGAACTCCTTCTCTCTTTAGCAAAGACGCTTAAGCAACTTATCTTGACCTCAAGAGAACATCGCTCGTTGTCTCAATGTAACGCCTTATAAAAACACCACCGAGGCTACCCCTCAACACATATACACTAGATTCAAACTAAAACTATTACATTAGCAAATCGCTTATAAAAGATTACACGCTTGTAAAACAAAAAGTGAGTACTTGTGATGATGGTGCTACTCCCCAAATTCCCTATGCAAGACATAATGATTTAGCACCTAAAACCAAATAGACATAATGATGAGTAAAACACTCGCCAAGTACATTTAGAACTGAAGAACAATCAATTCATGAGAATTCATGAACGGATTTCAATACGAACTCCAAAATAAATAGTAGTTTCCGGCCCAAATGGACAATACTTGAATACTTCTTAGCATTTACCTGTAAAGTTCTAAGCAAGTACCAAGACTTACCATAGGCACCCTCAATATAAGAATCAAATTGCACCCTGATAAACTGCACTGAAATTGAATATAAAATGAAAACTTAAAATCTCATGAAACTAGGAACTTGAACGTAAAACCGTAAATATATATCACTTGAATATTAGAGAGCAAAAGAAAATCAAACAATAGGCGAAAAGCCCAAACAAAGATTCATCATGCACTTGCCTTAATTTTACGAGAACAACGCCAAAAACACTTGGTACTTGTAGCTTTAACCTTTTCTTTTCATTTTACTACACGCACAAATGATGGATTGTATGACATGATGCATGATGAAAGGCATACAAGTGCATCCATGAACTTAAACAAAAACTAAGAAAAGTTGAGTACAACTTTCCTTCACAAAAGAACTTGAGTTATTATTCCAATAAGCATTTTAATTATTAACTAACAAGTTTTATTTAGTTATTCATCATGGAAAAAAATTGAACTAACATGGACCAAAGTTAGTTATTCTAACATGAAAACCACCTACATGGCTTAATCACTTGTTCAAGATAATGCATAATAGAGCAATCACAAACTTATATACATGTATCTACTAATAAAAATGCTTAATTCTACCATAAAGCATTCCGTATTTTTTTATTAACACAAGTTGATCATGATCATATTCGCAGGTATTTGAAACTTGCCATGAAACAAAGAAGGTGAATGTGTGTTTCATGACATTCAATCAATCCAAAAATATACTGCCATATTTTGATTCATGCTATTCATTTAATTAGGACATATAAATAAATAAGAGTATTATTAAACATCATCAAATTATTCCTAAAACTTTTTGTGAAACTAGTATAAAATTAGATACACAAGAAATTCATATGATCATTGATATTTATTTTAGCCTACAAAAATCATGCGTGGAAGCAAACATTTATTGTTAAAAGAGCCTAATTTAAAACATGCAAGAAGTATTAATTTTAGTATCTCATATTTTTCCTAGGTAGAGTACACCAAGAAAAAGGCCACACAATAAATTTCATATTTTATCATCTCTAACTATTTAAGCTAAGTGAATTTCACAACTCAAAACATATTTAAAAAGAGAAACTGCAACCTGTTGAGAACTATTCACCTGGGTCACGGTTTTCAGCATTTAGGCCCTTCCCTTTCTTTCTAATTCCAGCATGAAGTCCTCTCACGTGAACTGGTAACAGAGGACGCCACTGAGCCCGGTTCCGGTGAGTGAAGACCATGCCGGCGGCCGGGGGACGGGGGAAGCACCTAGGAGTGGAGGCGAACTCGTGGGTAAACTTCGGCTCCGTCGGTGGTGGACTGAGACGTCCTGGCCACGTGCAGGCGGCTCGGTGGCCGGCCAGACGCCCGGTGGCGCGGCTGTGCGGACTGACAGCGACGGACTCATCGTCTTCTGGCGCGGAGGTGACCTGCGCGCGTGTGTGCAGGAGCACCAGGGTGCCTGGGCAGAGGTCAGATGGAGAGGGACAGGGCCGACCGGGCTGACGGAGGCGAGAGAGGAGCAGAAGTGAGCAGGCCGTCGGCCTGTGTGTGTGCTTGGATGATGAGGCATGCGTGTGTGGTGTCAGGTGTTCTGCGTGCGTGTGTGCGTTCGGGTGGTTTGGGCGTGCCAGCCCCCTGCGTGAGTCTCGGCCAATAATAGGCGGCAACGTGCCCACGTGCAGGAAACGTCGCGAAGAAGGGCAGATGGCAGACAGTTAACGGGCGGCGATGCAAGCAGAGGAGCAGCCTCGGGTACTGTAGCAGTGGTTTCTTCCTTTTTCTTCCACTTTCTCCCAAATTATATCAACTTCAAAAACTCCCCCAAAATGAAAAGTTGCTCAGCTTGATGAGATCTTTAAACTTTTGCTTTTAAGGACCAACCTCAAATTCCAAGTATTTTTGAAGTGGGTTTTCAAATTTGGAATTTAAATTTAGGATTTATTAAATAATTACTTCACAAATTTGGTATTTAATTAGTAAAACAATAAAACATGGCATAAGACACATGGACATGCTTTAAATTGAAACATGAAATATTCTTTTTTGCCTTAATACTTGATAAATTGCCACATTATAATGATCATATTTAAAATTTTAATTACTTTTAATATCTCGATAGTTACACTCGTTCAGAAAGAGATTCCGAATCGCGGGTGGTAATTGCGGGACAGCCGCCGCCTCTACTCATTGAAGTGCCAGGTAGTGCAACCTTCATGCAAGCTGAGTTGGTGGAGAAGTCGCCGTCAGTTTTTCTCGACCTTCCTCTCGACTATTAGTCAGCTTGAGGAGTCTTGATCATTGAGTTATTGTCAGTGTCGCTGAGGAGGCAAGGAAGGCATGCCGGTGGAGTTTTAGCCTTTGGAGGTACTTCTTCTGCACGGCCTCCTTGTCAAATCCTCCCTTGGACTTGTGCTTGAGGAACAAGGGAAGGCCATCAGAAGTACTCAAGAGGAATAACAAAGCTCACCAGTCACTTCTCTCCCCCCCTCAAAGGACCCCAAAATGACTCCAACGATGATCAAGACTCCTCAAGCAATGATAAGTCGAAAAGGAAGGTCGAGGGGAAGCTAAACACCCCTCGTGTTTCTTCACCAACTCCAAGCATGGAGGTTTCTACACTATGGCACTTAGAGATGAGGGCAGGAGATCTGACGCATTCCACTCCTCGATGCATCACCCATAGTCAAATCTCTTTTATGCTGAACTTGAGACCTTGAATGATGCTCTTTGAGTCAAGATAAGCCGCTAAGCCGCGTTGCTAGAGAGAGGAAGGAGTCCAAGGAGAAGTTAGAGATTGCTTTGGGGAAGTTAGAGTTTTGCTAGGGCTTCGTGGGACCGCTTCGTGATGAGACGGAGTGCGCATGCTTGCTCTGCTCACATGTCTAATCTCTCTCATGTAAACCAAGTATGTCAGCTTTGCTAGTGAGAATGATGAGCTGAAGGCTAGGCCTATGTCGCTGGGTATGCAAGTCCCCGCTTGGGCTTTCAACTGAAATGGCAGAGAAGGTTGCTAAAATTCTTTGTTAGATAAGGCCAGCTTTAGACAAAGACTGCTAAGTTAGGTGTGCTTGTTGTGAAGCTTTGGAGTTGGAGCTTGAGTCTCGTGAGACATGACAAGATGAGAACGAAGGAAGAAAACACATACCTTCTCGTCCATCTTGAGTCGGGTGTCCAAAGGGATAGCCATAGTTACATGATGATGAGCCAGCTCAAGAGGAGAGACTACACATTGGGATTTCAGTTTTCTCTAGGTGGGAAGGGTGAAATTCCTTATGGTAAAGTTGGTGAGCATAGTGGTTTGAACTCAAGTGAGAAGCCTTCCACTACTCCCAAGTTAACCAAGATTACTCTACCAAAGCCTACAGAGCCCACTATGAAAAATTGAGTGTTTGAAGATCCTCCAAGAGCTCCACCTCAAAAACAAGTGTGGATTCCCAAAACAAAACCATCTAAGGAAGCTACTTGACACCTTCCTAACATCTCTACGAAACCCTTCCCAAAAGTCAAGCACTACAAAGAGTGAACCATACCAACAAGAAAGTGAACCAACAACCCCAAAGAGAGAGAGTGAGGTATCACTATGAGTATTGCCATAGGGATGATCATCATCTTACCGAAGTTTTGCTTTAGGAGGAAGAGAGATGAGAGGCAAGAGTTTGAGTTGAACAACCTAAAACATGTACCACCCTCTTGGTGTACCAAGGCACGAAACCGCTTAGAGGCACAAAGGTTAGCCTAGAGGTGCAATGCCTCAAGGTGCTAGGCCTAGGTTACCAGGACCACATGGTGGTCGTGTTCGGTGAGGTTTGAGTCATGGTCAATATGACTTTGAATCTTGTGGCAAAGGGCTTTGGTCTCACAACCGAAATGACCACATTTTCCTTTTCGCGGTGATCGCCTCCAATGGGACATGGCATGTTTGGTGTTTTCCTAACACTTTTCGTGGCAAATGAGCCAACACTGCACCTCCCGCCACTAACCCCCAATGTTGTGCCATTTGTCACCCCCATGTCTTCCTATTGACGCAGAAGTAGGCTTGGAGAACACGGGCTCATTGATTCCTCGATGTTCGCGCCACATGACCGTAAAACTCAAATGGTTCTCCAAATTTTGACCCCTCGTATGATACAAGGAGTACATCACACTCAAGGATAATGGCAAATGTAAGGTTGTTTCATGGTCTATTCGCTCAACGAATTTTTTGTTCTCAAGATGTTACTACCGGGTATCAATTTGCATTTTAACTTGCTCTCGTTTCTCGCGAACTACTTGGGGATGGCTTTGAAGTGCACCTTTAAGACCAAATGCTTTCATGTTCTTGATCCTCTGGGAGATCTTGTTTGTTGATCATTCCTTTTGGTCATGTCTTTTGAGCCGATTTCTCACTCGCTTGGTTCTTCATCAAGCTTGGGCCAAATCCTTCTAAGCTTTGGAAGTGCATAGGACTTGGTCACTTGAGTTTTGACTACTTGCTAGGTTAAGCTCACTTGACTTAATCCGGTGATTGCCCAAGTTGAAATTTGAGAAGGATTTGGTTTGCCATCCTTTTGTCGCTGGAAGATGGTTGCCGCTTCTCCCTCCCCGTGAACCAAATCATGACCAAGGAACCTCGGTGAGCTTTTACACATGGACTCCGGGCTTGGTCCAAATTTCTAAAGAGGTCAAGGTGGAAGTGGTACATTCTAGTGATCATTGATGACTTTTTCTAGATACTCTTGGGTGTTTTTTTCATGTAGAGTAAGGATGAGGCTTTTTCACATGCTCGGATTTGATTCTAGGGTCAGCAAAATGAGTTCCCCAAGAATGCCATGAGAGCCATTTATAGACAATGGCAATGTAATCTCAAGAATACTCATTTTGAGACTTTTTATGCTTTTGGCCTCGAAAGCACGCTTTTCCTTCCTTATGTTCCCCAAAGAAATGGCATTGTTGAGCACAAGAACAGGGCCCATGTTTAGATGGCCGCTGATGATGCTTGATGAGTATAGACTCTAGGCAAGATAAATAAGGCGATCAACAACTCTTGTCATGTCTCAAATCGCATTTTCCTTCGAAGCTTAATGAAGAAGACTTTTATGAGTTGCGGTTTGGGAGGATGTTGGTATTTTTAGCTTAGCGTATAAATCGCAAGCACGAAAGTACCGCTGGTAGCTTTCACCCGAGTATTCCTAGGGTATCATTTCACTCGCGGGAGAACGGAAGGAATCCAAAAGGAGCAAGACCGCCCAAGGAAAGGTGGAATAATATTTTTGTAGGTAGAGAGGGGTTTTCTAAGGTTTTCCCAAGATTGCTAAACAATTGCTGTTCAGCTTACTAGACTTTTACTTACTCCCGAAAGTACTGCTGCTTTTTCGACTCTCGAAAAAGACCGGAAAAGGTAATTCCGAGAAGGCAGCCAAAAGCTCTAAATTAAAAACAATTGCAATACGCACGTGGGTGGACTACAAAGGCCCGTTGAGTCACAATTTCCCGCTACTACAACTATTCCGTAGCATTGGTGTAATCTCGTGTAATCAAAAGTCTAGACACCATGTCCACACTAACGATACGACTCTAGCGCAGCTAGCAGTGGGTGATCCATCTTTTATCGTGGCCCTTCTACTAGAGTCTTCGGCCTAACAGATCCGTAAGTAAAATAAAATAAGGACTGAATTTAGTCAAATAATAATCTTGGCATTACCATAAGATAACCCGGATATAACCTCACAAAGGAGTTCATTCCGTAGAGGTAGAAGTGGTGTTGAGAAGGATCCGACAAGTCCCAGCCCCTTCTCCCTCCTTCCCTCTCCTCTTCCTATTTTCTAATCTACAACTAGGTGAAGAACACTCTAGAGGGGACACCACTACATTGTGTGGGATGTGAAAGTGAAGTGCTTTGTGTAGTGTGTTGTGTTGTTACAAGAGAGGCAATGGCCTTTTATATAGGGAAAGGAGGAAGGAAGATGGAGGGCTATCCTCGCTCTAGGGAGGTTTCGGGAGTTTATGGAATTCTGGCGCCATCCCGAAAAAGCACCTTTCATGCACCGCCTCCTCCTCGACGCCAAGTCAAGGCAAAGCGCCGCATGGATCGGACCAGTTCGCTACTGCAGTTTCTTGCACTTGCCAGGGCCCATTGTAGGTTGCATCCCCAGGGTGCTTTAATATCCGATTCGCTTGGTTTTACCGCTGGCCTTCCCTGGACAAAGCCGCATTTCCACTCCGGTGCTTCACCTCCATATAATATCATTTAATGTGCCTTTTTAGGATGTTCGCAAAAATAACTTAGAGAAAACAAAAACTCGTGGAACTTGTGAGATAAATAATATTTTTGTTATGATTTGACATGTGATATGGTCTTTTTAGTTCACTTTGGTGGTCATAAAACATGCACTAAATGAGTGTCAACAAGTTCCCCACACTTGGGTCTTTGCTCGTCCCCGAGTAAAGGTTAATGATAAAGTAAATGTAAACATAGCAATTCAAGATATGTACCCGACATAAATATCATCCCAAGACATACCTCATACCTCGGGTGTGTGGAGTGTCTAACATATATTCTTGAGCGGTTGAAAAATGGAACGGCTCGAAACAAAGTCATCTCATCCCATTTTTTTGCATCTTAGTAACTTAGAGTGCAAATAAATCATAGTTCCCAAGTACTCCTCAAATGGTACTCTGCCACTTAATGGTGTATGTTTCCTCACCAAGGCATAGTGTTGCCTTCTTTTTCTTTCTACTTCTAAAAAGCTATGTGGGCCTGTAGGGGAAAGAACTTTTTGTGGGCATACTTGTATTGCATATTTTTACTCGTCAAACAATGGATCCAAGGAGAAAAATGTCATACAATCAAATCAAGATGTGCAAGTGTGTGGATATATGGTGGCTAACCTATTTCTACCATGCTCCTTTGAAAATTATCTCTTTATTGAGACTTTTGGAGGAAAACATTCATGAGAGCATGGGCTATCTTTTATTCTCATCTTTTCTTATAGAGAGGCGTGCATCTAAGTACCCATTGTTTTAATAGCGGACACTTGTCCATATCTTCTCTCTCTGCTTCTATCCTTTATGATAGCCTCATGCGTAGCAACAAAACTTGAGAGATATGACCAACTATTTGGACATTTATTTTGAAAGAAAACTCTAACTAATATATTTTTGTTCTCTCCCATTGCAAGAGTAGAACACTTTTGGATGGATCTAAGTGGAACGTATAGTTGGCGCCTTACTCCTAGTGTAGGAGTAGTATATATTTGTGGCGTGTACGTGATCTTGATTTAAGAGCATGATAAATTTTCAAACACGGGTCAACAAAGGTTGACAAAAGCTCACTGCTAATAACAAGTAGCATATGTAGAAGGGCTTCAAAATGTAACTTGATATATTTTGGCCTTGGTAGGAATTTTTCACCATTGAGGAGTATGTGAAAACCATGGATTTTAGCATTTTATGTAAACTGAAATTTCTCCAAGTACTTCTGAATAGAAAAAGCTGATTTCCATGCCAAAGTCATATCTCACTTCACAACAACTTAGGCAACATGTTTTTTCTATATGATCCCACAAGCACTCAAGGATATGTAAGGAACAAAAGTTTTATGTAGGCCAAACCTCAAAGAGCTATATTTATATGTACTTTCAATTTTTAAATCTATGTAAACTTGGTTCATTTTAAAGTTTGCATATTTAAAACAAGGATAGAACCAGTGGAGCATGCATATGAATAGGTGGGAAGGAAGTAATCAAAACCGAAGTTGTGTTCATGCTCCTCCACCAGCTCATGACGTGGTTTAGTGCTTTCTGCTTTTTCAATGGAGTGTTGGACTCCCCCACACATCTTTTGGAGCTATATCTATTTTTTTATTCAAAGACAAGGACAAGTGAAAAATAACAGGGACTCTTTCCGTGGAAAAAATGCCGAGAGTCAAAAGGTTTATTTGATTAATACTTTATTCTAAATTCTATAAATATATATTTTTATTTGATATTTTTAGACAAGATTGAACTTTAGATTGAATCATTAAATTGCAAGAATTCAATCGAGTCAATTTCTTTCTTCATTTTTGGTTCAAGGAAAAAAACTTTTAAAAACGATGGCCATTTACCTTGAATACATTACCTTCATCATCTTGGAGTGTGATGGCACCATGCGATGAGGTCTTGATTATCTTGAATGGCTCTTCTCAAGTACTCAAGTTTTCCATGAACAAAGAGTT
>JADLZK010012103.1:0-323234 GCA_015847255.1 Hyparrhenia diplandra | reverse complement strand
TTTATTTCTACATATGTCATATCGTTTACTATTCATTTTAAATTTCCATTTTGTTTCTCTATTTATTTATTTATTTTATATGTCCATTTTACTTTTTTGTTTCCTATATTTCATGAGATTGCATGTGGTATATTATTCTTATGAGGAGTAAATATCCTTTTCTTGGATTTAAAATAGTTGAATGTATTTTGTTAATAAATAAAATTATACTAGGCGTCTGTGTGCTTTTCTTTGATTGTTCACGCCACTTCTCTACCTTCTAATAAGAGAGTATTATAAGGCTGACTCAGGCCTCGTTCGGTTGTTCTAGGAACCAATCCAGGCAGGAACAGTTCCTGGACAGGAACCGGTGGATCCAGCTGGGTACACTCGTTCCATGTTTGTTTGAAATCCAGCCCCTGTTCCGTTCCTGGTGTTCTCAAAACTCTGTTCGGCAACTTTGGTGCAGAGGCCAGGAACATCCGCTGTACAAGAACTTTGGATCAGCAGTCCACTACAAGCTTTTACTACTACAACAGGCAGAACAGTACAAGTAGGGGGGAAAACACTACAAGCAGTACAGGCAAATACACTACAAAACTCATCAGGACTCATCCGAACATCCGCTGCTTTTTGATTATTTGGCAGGATTGGCACGTCCAGGTATGAGGTCACAGAACTACACAACAATTTTGCAGAGAGCACATAGCAAATACCATAGAGATCATCAGAACAATCAAACAAGCGGACGCCTACAACTACCACCTGGTTGCCAAAACTCATCAGAACTACCAAGTGCACGATCAATACCGCCGAAAGAAGAGATCACAGTCGCCTATATATTTGTTCATACATAAGTGAATAACAAGTGTGCCTTATAAATACAAATGATCCAAGATCAAGGAAAATAAAAATGAATCTCCCAGGCCCTTTGCATTCTCACAAAAGACAGATTGATGGATCTCAGAAGCCTCTTCCTCAAATTCATAGTTGTCCACAAAGGTTTCAGCAACTGCAGAAACACAGACATGGAAATTAAATAGCATTCGCATTAGTCCTATTCATAGACATGGAAATAGATGGAATGCATCACCTTTCCCAAAAAAATGTTAATAAGTTAACAAATGCAAGGCTGTACTACAACTTTAATAGAAGATCTTTCATACATGCTAACTTTAATTTAATCAATTGTAGAAAAAAAAGGCCAACTATCTAATCTAACTTGATTGTGTACAACAACTATGTGGAAGCAGGAAGATTACTGCACTACAGTTGCATAAATGCACTACAGTTTCAAACTAGACCATCTAGGAGCAGCCCCTCCTAAAAAGTAAAACACAAAACTTGGTTCTTTTCACCTATCCTGAACTGAAAGAAACATGAGTTGCAATACAGTTCAATCACAAAACAGCTGCATATATGCACTTTGAATCTTAGGAATAGACAAATCAGACATAGTGGCCTATCTAGTGAAACTATGTGTGGACAATTAATCATTCAGGTACAATAGTGGCCTAATAAGGCACCACAATTTAAACAAAACAGGCATCTAATCTAAAAGTATAATAAGCAAGAAGCACCCAGTAAATTAGATACATCAAATAGCTAGTACACCCTGTTTTTTTCTCTAACAGATAGCTAATACTCCAATGTCAGTGCAGCACAAAATACTCCGATCTCAATGCAGGACAGATCAAGAAGTGATCACAATGTGAATGACATTATTTTTTGCTCACTCTGAAACCCAATACCAGAAAAAAAAAACAGTGTGGCAATGTCAGCAGTAACTAGTTAACCAGCTTGACAAATTGCCCAACGAGTGGCAAACATCTCACAGTAAAATTTAATGTATCAATAATAGCAACGTGAGTGTAGCTGCAAATGCAAAACACCATGATTGTGGATTCTGCAGGACAAAATGAAGCTGTCCAAGAGCAAGATTGCTTATTCAGGCTTCATAACAACACAAAATATAATGATGGTGACCAGGACTCCCTAGAAGGTAAATGAAAAGAAATAGAAAGGACTAGCTAAAAGCATGGCTCTTTCGGTCTTTCCAGAGGAAAGCTATGTTTCAGTATTCAAACGCTAATGATGATTCAAGGTTGAGGTGAGCTTCATCATCTAGAAATTAATTAAAGAGAGGACGACGGAGGATAGTGGTGGTTTTGCTTGAAGGTTTGTTGAGGAAGAAGAAACTAATCATGCATATAAATAACATCATACTGATTCCTGACAGGGAGTGGCCATGCTTCATCTAACTTTCAATCAAGAACAAGATATTGCCCCTGACAGGGGAGCTGCCATTGCACATTTGCACCTAGCCGGTCAGTGCAGTGCTGTGTGCATGATGGCCATGGCACAGGACGGAATCTTTAACTGAAGCAAGCGCTGGCTCATCACCAGATCGGACTTGAGAGTGTCCGTACGTCAGAGCTCTGCCTGTCTGAGTGAGAGACAGAGCGACAGACGGATGGACAACACATCGATCGTGCGCGCATCTGCCGGATCTAGAGCCCTGTGTACACACGGACGGACGGCGACACCGCGTTACGAGCGGCTGCTCCTGTGCCTGTGCTTCGTGCGTCCTGCGTGAGAAATTATGAAATCTGATCCGGTATTCGTACGCCTCCACAAATATGACCTGAAATTCGTACCTTTGCTTAAATACGATGGCCCGTGTCTTGCGAACTATTAATCCGACCTTTTGATCGACCTTGACGGTGAACGTGAACGGTGTGTGGTTGGGCTGGCAGTACCGTTCTCTCTCCCCCGTCACTGACATGTGGGACCCATATGTCAGCTCTTCCCTTCAACCTCCAGCCGTGGCCAGGCAGATCCAGGTCGGGCTCGCCGTGGCCGGATCTTCGCCCATTGGGGGCGGCAGCGGCGGCCGGCGGTCGGACAGGCGGAGGCGTGCCCGCCGGCGACCTCGCCCCGGCCTGGTTCCCGCTCTCGTGCGCTCCCTGCTCTCGTCGGCTCCCAGCCCCACCAACTCGGCGGCGTGGATGGCGCTCGGCTCTTGCCCGTCGCGTGGCAGAGGAGGCTCGACGGCTGCCCCTGCTGTCTAGGGGCGGAGAGCCGCGGAAGCATGGTCTGCTGCCGTGCGCCGGTGGCCGAAGTGGCATGCTTCCATGGTAGCAAGCTAGCTAGCACTAGTCCAGTACTAGTCCATTCGACACTGCCTGCTGCTAGCTTGCCAAGCTAACAAGGTGCCGATTCATTTCAGTACTAGTCCATCTCTCAACTGGATTCATGAGAAGAAAATTTGTGCGCCATGCCCGTCGCTCCCGAGGTCCAGTCCTTCGCAAGGAGGTGCTCAGCTGCTGCTGCTCCGGCCGGCCAACGGGAAGGACGACGACGACTACACGGCGTTTGCAATTTCACCGTCCAAAGGTTTGTGTTGACACCAAAAAATGGCGTAGCGCTAAACCAATCGCAAAATTCCGCACTTAGCGTATTTTGGAGGTCCAAGTCACCGCGAAATTTCCGCATTTAGCAAATTCTCGGCGAAGGTCGGAAACGGCTTGGGTGACCGGACTCTCGATCGGGACACGGCGCGCTGTCGGTCCCGCCGTCCGCCAAGGCGCCCGGCCGGGTCGCGCCGCAGGCTGCGCCGGGCTGGGTACCGCGCCCGGACGGCCGCCCGCGGCGGCCGGCCCCGATCGCCAAGGCCGTCGGGTCGCGGTCGCCAGCACCTCCTCGCCAGACGCACGACCGGCGCCCGGCGGGTTATCAGAGAGCGCCCGGCCGCCGGATTGGCCGATCCGAATCGTATCCAAATCGGTTTTGTTTCCAAACTTGTTGCGCGATTTTTGGTGATTGGAAACGCCCTAGGACGCCTTCCTAAAAGGATAAGACCACCTCCCCTATATAATGAAGGGGTTCATGGCCGATTTGATCCCATCTACATCCAATCGACAAAAACACATCTACTACCGCCTTGCTTGTAGGTCATCCTCCCTCCTTCTTCGCCGCCGATGCCATGAACGGAAGATCGACGACAACAACGCCCTAGAGCGGTCGGGCCGGCTGGGGCAGCCCATAGCCGCCGCACGCCTCACGGGTCCGGCCCCGCGTGGGGTTTCGGTTTAAAGAGACTTCACGGCCAGTGTCTTGCGTACCGCGCCCCGACGAGGCTCCTCCGACGACGTGTCTTGCGTGATCGCTCCATCGTTGGAGGCACAAGGTCCAGGTGTGGATATCTCTAGGCGCTTGCCGGCCCCCGATTTTCGGGCTTGCCCTACGTGAGAAATGATCTAGCTCTTGTTTTGGTGTGTTACCGATTTTATCGCCAACACACTTTTTGGCGACTCCGGGGAAAAGAATTGTTTCGGTTCTACTTTGCGTAGAATATATCTTTACCCTAGCCCTAATTCATCATTGATCTATCAATTTGTCGCTTGGTGTTTATCACGTGCGAGTGAAGCAAATTTGGGCGTGTCGTCTTTGATTTGAACGACTCCAAGAAAAATACAAAGATCCATGGAGGCGATCAAGACATTACATCTCATCTCAGATCATCACTCCACGCCTAAGGTAAAACTTGCAAGTTCATATGGTGATTCCAATAATTATTTTTCAAGTACCGTTAATTCTTATGATGATGTTGCTAGTACTAGATATGTTTCATCGGCTACTTACATTAATAATGTTTCTTTACATCATAATTATGTGTATCATGACAAAGAGCCGATGCATGCTGAAAATTTATTGAGTTCTAATTCTTCTAGCAACATGTCATATATACTTTCATCGGCTATAAGTTCACAACGTGACATGCCGATGCATGATGATGATTTAATCAATTGCTCTCCAAAGTCAACATCTTATGCGGGTGTTAACTATCATGATTCGGCTACACACATTATTGATAATGATCATAGCCGAATTAATAAAAATCCAACAAGATACGATGAAGATGTTGATTATGACTCGGCCTTATTCGACTTTCTCCAAGCAAATTGGGCTAATGAACGGTCGTCATGCCATAAATCCACCGGATCTTCTAAATGGAGAATGCCCGCATACACCGGACCTTATGTGTTATGTTATGATTACTTGAAGAATCCTAATGGTTGGCGGGTGCCTAAATTTAATATGTTTAATGGAGAAAGTGGTACAACCGCCGTGGAGCATATTAATATATATCTCTCACAATTGGGTTCTCACAAGAAAGAAGACTACATGAGAATACGGAATTTTCCTTTATCTCTCAATCGGTATTGCCTTTGCATGGTTCACATCTTTACCCAAATATACTTTGCCCGGTCATGGTCTAGATTAGAAGAATTATTCTATGAATTCTTTGGGAGAGATACCGAGAAAAGACCAATCACAATTAGGACAATGGTTGAGGCAGATGGTTAAATGATTATCAAAAGGCAAGTCTCACTACGTAAAAAGTGTGAGGAACATCGAAACATGCTACTCCCCGAAACTCACATTGAATCGGTCAAACCGACTTGTCGGTCGGATAAACCGATTATTTAAATTAGTCAAACCAAATTGGTTTCTTCTACGCTGAAACCGATAAAACCAGTTTAGGAAATACACAATCTTTGCCTTGCCGAAAGACAAATCCGATGGCTGAAATCTTGGAGAAAAATAATCCGGCCTATCTTAATTCGACCGGGCAAGCCGATTCCACTATTGGAAAAATGTTATAATCGGCAAGCCTAGAGAGCCTAAGAAGAGAAAGCAAAATTCAGATCGTGAGGTGGTGCTACAAAAATCTAATGATAATCGGGAAAGCCTCAAGATCACCATCAAGTCTTCTCGGGCTCGGGGGCAAGCTCATGTTCCCATTCATAAGCGAGAGGTCAACCACTAGTGTCATTGTCCAAAAGGGATTGCTGGGAATCAATTTTTAGAACTAGTGGGCAGAAAAATCAGCAAGACCGATTGCTCAAATCGGTCAAGCTATTCATAAGAAAAAGGTGCAAAGACACACACATAAAGGTGAAGTATTGGTTCCTCGCATACTAATGTGTCAAAATCTTCACCAAAAGAGGGTGTGTGCTAATGAAACTCACAATGGGCAGCAATACTTATCTCGTAGCCGATTGAGCCATAGCCAATCGTGCTTCGATAAGAAAGAGCCAACTACCTTACTTGAGATGGCTAAGCCGACCCCGAGGCGGAGCGAATTGGCTAAGGTTGTCGCCATTGAGCATGGATCGGCATTGACGACTTCGAGCTCGGCTAAGCCGATTCTTGTTGTTGTAGATTTTTCCACGTGTGCTTGAAAAAGTTTCGCCACTACTATGGTGGGCGTCGAGACACAAGAAGAGTTTGTGGAGGAAATTAGTGACGTTAGAGAGAGCACACAAACTCTTTCCAAAGGTATTGTTAACGATGAGATCATTAAGAGCAAAACCTTGGTTGCTATATCTTTCGTCACTAAGGTACAAAAAATTACATCGGCCTACATGTTGTCTTCAATTGGAAGGCCGATGATAATGTGTTGTTAAAGTTAAAGCTTTTCCCAATGCTTAATGTGAATTATGCATATATGTGGATTGCTTTACTTATTTTAAATTCAATTCATACTTGGTCCCGAATGAAATATAAGTTTTGCAATTACTTTGGGTTTTACGATTCGGGACTAAGATTGAAGAATATTGCTCATGCCGATGTTTGTTCTACATTTAATTCTCGCATGAAAGATTATTGTAAAGGTGTGGCCGAATGGATTGGTGTTAAAGTTAGTCTTTTCGTTTTGCCAAGCATTGAAGCCGATTCTACAAAAATTCGGCTTACAAATTTAATGCTCACCTTTGGTTCTATTTGTCGATCATGTCTTTAACATGTTGATGAAAAATAAATTTATTAGGCATGTTGATCACAATGTTTTGCCATCAATTCAGAACTTGGAAGAGCTTATATATTGCAAGTTGTGTAATTGTTTGATCGTAATACTCATAGTTGCAATGTATTTCATCATGAGATCCAATCGGACATTGATAATGACCGATTGAGGTTTTTTGAGGCTCAACAAGTGGACCGATTAGATTCAATCGGGCCCGATGGCATACTGAGGTTTCAAATCGCTTGCATTACTAGCCGATTCATTTGAAGCTCAAGACTCTAACGCTCAAGAGAGATGGAAGACCCTCAAGTGAAGACAGGATTGTTGTCCATGAAATTAAAATTGAAGATGCTTCAAAGGATAACAATATTGCTCCAATGTTAGAGAACACCGGGGGCAAATAAAATCTCTCCATCTCCGCCAAAAGCCGATTGATTCCATTGAGCAAGGGGAATCGGCCGGAGGTCCTTCGTGGATCATGTCCATCAAGATGAAGGAAAGGAGGATGCTCATAAAGCTAGTGGAGGCAAGGAGCATGACAAAGAAAAAAGGCAATAGGAGACTGAAGCTTAGCTTCGAGGAGCTCTTAGCCAAGTATACAAAGATAGGGGAAGCGAATCGATTAAAAGAAAGCCCAAGCATCAAAGTTGCCTCCAAAACATAATCCTCAAAAACAACATTGGCAAAGGAGGGTTTATGTTCCGTCATATTTCGAGCCACAACATGTGGAGTATGCAGCTCCAAAACACTTGAAAGAGTCATCATCTTACAAAGACCGATTTGATCAAAATCGGTCCGAGTCGCACCAAAGGGAAGGTGGTAAAGCAAGTTTACCGCGTGAAGTATGATGGACGGAAAAAGAAAAGTTCAGATCTGAATTCAACTATTGAAAAGCCGATTACTTTGTTGAAAAATCCGCTATCAATAGCAAAGAAGTGGGGAAACCATCTATTGATGTTGTAGGTGTCAAATCTGAACAAAAGAAGGTGCAAGTGCCTAAAAATAAAAGAGAATTGCTGCTGTCCACAAGAGAGACTAAACCGATATGCTCAATCGGTTTACCAAGATGGCAAGAAAAGGAATTGCGTAAGCTTAGTGCGTAGAAGCTGAGAGAAAGGGGCTTAGCATGGGTCCCTAAAGGAAGCATTAAAGATCGAAAAGGATGATGATCAAGCAAGTGGTGCATCACAAACAACTAATAGAAGGAAAAGATGCAGGACACAATTGCCAAGTTGGAGGTTTGCACCAAATCATCGTAATCATTGGTCATGGCATCATCCATTTTCTCTCGCCCGTGCATATGTGGAATTCACCTCAAGGTATGCATGGTTATCCCTCATATTCTTATGTTGATCCTTGGTATGGGTCTTTATATTATGGAGGGATGTTGAATTATCACGCTTATCAATGATCAAGAGCCGAAATATTTTATTTCGGTCATGCATATTCCCGTGTGTGAATTCATATGACCGATACTTTATTATCGCCCTCAAAGATGCAATATAGCCGATGAATGTTTGGAACCATCGTGCTATATGAAAGGCCCCTAGGGAATTTTATTTCGATGATTTAAGGCCCGAGGGGCAAGAAGAAGATCACTTGCATGTAAAATATATGCAAAGAGCAAACTTGCTTGCTTTCGAGAGGCATCCGCTTTGAGGTAAAAGAAAATATTTTCATTTACAACATTTGCCGATGCATGAAAGTTTGCTTGTCTCGGATTCTAGTAAAAAGTTCGGTTCAACCAAAATTAATTGGACAAACCGATGTTGCTAATAATTTGGGACAACAATGTAAAATTCTTTTAAATCGGTCTATTTCTATTTTTGACAATGGTAGTACCGATTTGGAAGATTGGAGAACTCCTCTCTTGTCTTTTTGCGGGATCCTAGTGCTAAAGTTGACAAGAATATTCGGCGGCTTGCTTTCAAGAACACATTGCATAATGGTGAGCTTTATAGGAGGACTACGCCAAGACTTGTTGCTAAAAGTGTCTAGGGGCTGATCAAGCAAAAAGTGGCAATGAGAGAAGTACATGAAGGCATTTGTGGTACGCATCAATCGGCTCGAAGATGAAATGGTTGTTGAGACGGGCTGGTTTCTATTGGCCTACTATGATGGCCGATTGCTTTCGTTACTACAAAGGTTGTGAAGAGTGTCGGGCGGTTTTGGGAATATTCAGCTAGTGCCTGCCGCTATGCTTCATCCTATAATCAAACCGTGGCCTTTCCGTGGTTGGGGCTTGGATTTTATTGGGCAGATTCATCCTCCATCTTCGAAGGGGCATAAGTTCATTTTGGTTGCTACCGACTACTTCACTAAATGGTCGGAAGCGCCCGTTGAAGAACATGACACACAAGGAGGTAATTGAGTTCATCACGGGCATATTATTCATAGATTCGGCATTCCTCAAACATTAACTACGGATCAAGGGACGCCATTTATGGCTAAGGAAGTGAAGGATTTTTGCGAATCATATAAGATTAAGATGCTAAATTCATCTCCATATTATGCTCAAGCCAATGGTCAAGCAGAGTCAACTAACAAAACTTTGATCAAGCTTATTAAGAAGAAAATAATAGAACATCCAAGAAGGTGGCATGAGGTCTTGTCAGAAGCTTTATGGGCTTATCGCATATCGAGACATGGTGCAACCGAAGTCACTCCTTATGAGTTGGTGTATGGACAAGAGTCGGTGTTACCCGCTGAGGTAACCGACAAGGGAATACAAGCTCTAAAGGAAATTGAGAAAGACAAAGCCCGTGTTGCAAGAGCTTACAACAAGAAAGTCAAGAGAAAATCGTTCCAAATCGGTGACTTAGTTTGGCAAACTATATTACCGATAGGTCAAGAGCAATCAATTTGGCAAGTGGTCACTTTATTGGAAAGGTCCTTTTAAGGTGGTCAAAGTGATATTTGGAAACTCCTATGTGCTTGAGTCAACGAGTGATGGAAAACGCCAAGATAAGGCGATTAACGGGAGGTATTTGAAAAAGTATTTCCCTAGTGTTTGGCAAGAGGCCTAGTGCTCTCCAAACAATGGCCGATGCATGCATCGCCCTTAGAATAAAAATGGCCGATACATAGTATCGCCCTTAGCCACCGGACGACCGATACGATGGGCATTCGTGTTGTTTGGTTTTTTTGTTTTGTTTTCGGTTCGTGCACCTCTCACACAGAAAAACAGGGCATGTGTTGACACCCAAAAATGGCATAGGCTAAACCACCGCAAAATTCCGGACTTAGCCATATTTTGGAGGTCCAAGTCACCGCAAATTTCCGTGACTTAGCCAAATTCTCGAGGAAGGTCGAAAAACGGCTTTACGGAAGGTGACCGGACTCACCGACCGGACTCACTCGCGCGTCCGTCCGGCCGGTCCGGCCGCGTCCCGGCCGGTCGCGCTAGAAGCAAGCCGGCCGGAGAACCGGCGAGACGCGCCGTCGCGTCCCGGCCCGGCGTCCGGCAGTGCGTCCGGTCGGGTCGCGCTGCGACCCTCTACGCGGGACGCGACCGGTGTCGCGTCGGTGCTATCAGAGCGGCGTCGGCCAGCCCGATTTCGGGCGATCCGAATCGTATCCAAATCGGTTTGTTTCAAACTTGTTTGGTGCGATTTTTGGTGATTGGAAACGCCCTAGGACGCCTTCCTAAAAGGATAAGACCACCCTCCCTATATAATGAAGGGGTTCATGGCCGATTTGATCCCATCTACATCCAATCGACAAAAACACATCTACTACCGTCTTGCTTGTAGGTCATCCTCCCTCCTTCTTACGCGCGCGATGCCATGAACGGAAGATCAACGACAACAACGCCCTAGAGCGGTCGGGCCGGCTAGGGCAGCCCATAAGCCGCCGCCGACGCCCTCACGGGTCCGTCCCCGGCGTGTGGGGTTTCGGGTTTCAAGAGACTTCGCCGGGCGTGTCTTGCGTGCAGCGCTCCCGACGAGGCTCCTCGACGACGTGTCTTGCGTGATCGCGCTCATCGTTGGAGGCACAAGGTCCGTGTGGATATCTCTAGGCGCTTGCCGATCCCCCGATTTTCGGCTTGCCCCTCGTGAGCGATCTAGCTCTTGTTTTGGTGTGTTACCGATTTTATCGTCAACGCTTAGATTTCATAACGGTTCGCAGACATGGGTCATATATTTTATAAGGCGCGTGAATTTCGGGTCATATTTGTGGAGGCGTGCCAATACCGGGTCAAATTTCATAATTTCTTGTCCCGCGTGTGGCAATAGCGGCGTAGCGGTAGCACCGCAGATGCCGCCGCCCACGAACTCGCCCACCTTGGCCGCACGCCGCCGCCGCCGGGCGCCGGGGTCGCCCCTCGTACCAAGAACCCTAGACCTACCTAGACCTAGAGGAGAGGGAAGGAAGCGATGCTTTACCGAGAGAAAGCAACGGAGAGAGTAGACGCCGGATGGGAGGACGCCGCCGCCGCCGTCGGTCGCCGGCCGTCGGGCCACCACGCCGCCTCGCCGCGCCGCGCCGCGCGCTTGGCCGCCAGGCCGCGTCTCGCCTCGCGACGCGACTTCGGATTGGAGCCCGAGGGTCGGAGGTCGCCGCTCCGAGCCGGAAGGAAGCGGAATGAGGCTGAACCAGTCCGCTTTCTAATCCGCGTCGCTCTATCCGAACAGTCATTCCGCCCATACCCGGTTACAAACCGCCCAGCCGCTCTGCCGGAATGAGCCCGCCCGGCCATTCCCCGGGGCAACCGAACGAGCCCTCACCGGCTGAATTGAGCCCACTTAGGAAAAAGTCGTGATCCGCGAGACGTAAAGGAGAGAGAAAACGAGCCGGCCGCTTCGCCGGCCGAATCCGCGACGCTATAGATTTCCATGCGCCCGCGGCACGACGGCCGGCACGAGGCACGCTGTTTTGGCGCGGCCCGAGCACGGCCCGCCCGGTGGTCGACGGGCCCGCACGGCACGTGAGACGGGCAGCGGTGCGGGCTTGGCCCGACCCTCAAGCACGGCACGGCACGGCCCGACACGTTAAGAAAGGGGAGGACCGGTGGCAAATATACTAGTGATAATATTGTACATATTTGGTATATTAGTCCCGATATTTTCATACTTGGTATAATATTATACATATATTTGGTATAATATTGTACAAATATAAAATGATCATATTTGAGTGTTTTTAAAAATCGGCCCGTGGCCGGCACGGCATGGCATGGCACGGGCAGGTAACGATTTGGCCCGTGGGACGGGCCCGGGCTCGAGGTCGCACGGAGCCCGGTGCGCCCGGCCCGCCGGCACGACGTGCCTTAGCGGCACGGCACGGGCCGACACGCGGCGGCACGCCCGTTGGAAATCTATAGGCGACGCAGCCCGCATCCGGCCAGCCGCGGGCGAAAAGCGCCGTTCTCCACCGAACGATCCCGCGAAACCCCTCTCGCGCATCGCCGACCGCGTGCTCCCGCCGTCCCCTTTCGCCTCGCCAGCCAGCGCCCCCCAAATCCCCCCTCCCTCCGCCCAAATCGCGCAAAAAAGATTCATCTCACCCCAAATAGATTCTCTGCGACCCAAATTGAAGGATAGAAGCTCGAAGTCGCCCCAAAATCGCCACCTCCCAAACCCTAGCGGGTTGTCCCAGCGGAGCCTTAGCCGTGTCGGCGGTACTTGCCGTCTTGGCGGCGGCGACGCTTTGTCCAGCGGGTAAAGCTGCTTCTGCTGCGCCGAACGACGTCGATGTCTGTATCTGCATTCTAGCTGACGTCCCCGGCCTGAGATTATGAGGAGAGCGAGGGCGGAGGACCACGAATGACGGCAGCCTCCAGCTGCACGCGTCCGAGTTCTGTTATATCGGCGATTCTGTGACCGACATGAAAATATACAGACAAGTTAGATGATAATTGCAGTGTCTGCACAAATTAGATGGTGATTGCAATGCCTGCTTCTTGTCTTGGTTGTCTGTTCTTTACTGCTCCCTCCATTCCAAATTATAAGTCACTTTAACTTTCTAGGTCCATTTAGTTATGTATCTAGACGTATGAACCTAAAAAGTCAAAGTGACTTATTTAGAATGGAGAGAGTATTTTTTTTGGCAACACCTGGACATGTATGAACATTGCAGCTATGATCTGGTAGTGTTTCTTTTACTATGTTGTTCGGTAAAATGGTTCATCTCCGATTATATTGTTCGGTAAACTGGTATGGATGAGATCACATATATGTGGCCACAAAGATTGAGATCACAGCAGATTGCATGCACATGTGAACACTAAATAATTACAATCGAGTTACAGGCAGCCAAATAACTAACCTATAATACGAGTTGGCTATATAACTGGCTGTATGTGACATGACAGCGGCTTGCAGCCAGCAGGCGGCTAAATCACTAAACTTGCTCTTAGAGCGACACGTGCGGAATGATGAGAAGCTCGGCACGAGGAAGGAAGGACGCGAGCGGCACCTACTGGGCTGGGACGCAGGCCGCTGGGCTGAAGAACTGCACAAGCAAGCGCCGATGTGCGATGTGCTGGAGCTGGTCAGACCATAGCATGACCCCGCCCTATTGGCCCCGGTTTCCAAATTGGAGAGCGACAACGCCCGCGTGAAAGCGACCTTGAAACCCCAATCTGGATCCTCGATCACCGTCTGATCGCCCTCGCGTCCCATCACCACCATCCGCCAGCAGCCATGGTGCCGCCGACCTATAAAAGGGACACCCGGGAACCATAGGGTTTCCGGTGCCATCGCCGCCATCCCGGTAGCCTTGCCCTGCCCACTAGCCCTGCTTACCCGAGCCAGGAGAAAGAAGTAGGAGGAGAGGAGAAGAAGGGGGCGAGGAAGAGCAGAGCCGCGTCCGAGCACCGTCCGCCGGAGCCGCTCGGGACACCCGTCTGCACTGCACCAACTCGCCGACGCGCCACTACCCCCACCAACCGAACCGGATCACCGCAAAACCCACGGTGAGTTCATCCCGAGCTCGATCGGCGCCGTAGTTTCGCCTCGCCGCCGCGTTCGGGCTTGTCCCCGGCAACCTCACGAGGGCGTGCCGTATACATCCGCCGTGATCCCCTAAGCCGCAGCCGACCCGTCGTCGCACGCCGTCGGCGCGGCGCTGTTGCCGCCGAGGTCCGCCTCTCCTAGGCACCGCAGCTTTACCGGTGCCCTGACCGCGCTCGCTAGAACGCCGGAAGACCGATGCGCCCCTCCCCAAAGCCAACTTGAGCCACGGCCATCTGGTCGCAACCCAACGCCGCGGCCGGCCGCCGTCTGCCACCGCCGAGCCATCCCGTTTCCGCCGCGCCGCGAGCACCGGTCGCCAAGAACGCAAGCCACCGCCTAGACCGAGTGGTCATGCTCGCCAAGGGATTCCCTAAGCCCTAGGTGTCAGTAGTTTCCCCGTGGAGCTACCGCGACGCGCGGACGTGCGAGCTCATTGCAGGCCGGCGTGCCGCCGCGAGCATAGCAGAGAGCAGAAAGGGGAAAGAGAAGCAGCGCCCTGGACCGGATCCATCGTGAGCCGTAGAGGGAAGGGCACGTGGACGCAGTCCACGACGGACCCTGTGGGCAGTCCATGGACCCGTACCTAGCTGTCCACCGTGAGCCAATCTGGCCCAAGCTAACCAACCTAGCCCGTTTGAAGCCCAAGGGCCTGTTTGGATTGTTTAGTCACCTGACTAAACTTTAGTCACCCCCTAATTACCATTCAAGACTAACAAAAGACTGGTTTTTTACATGATTGTTTTTGCTATTCACCTTTGCTTAGCAGATTGATACTGAAGAACAGATCACACATATTCAAACAACTTTGTCCATGGCCGACTTTCATGACAAGAACAGATCACATGGTCAGAGTTGTCCAAACAACTTTTGCACCTATATATTCAAGACAACAAATTAGAAAGTTCAGATTTGAACTGCACATATTTGAACAACACAGATTTCATGACTAGAATAAAAAGATATGGCATACGTGGTATCAACCTTTGTTTGTTAAAGCCCTGCAAGTCATTGCTAACATAGTACAGATTTACAGCCAACCACATTGACAACAAAAAAACTGATCACTTCAAACTTGCTTCAGCGATACTTTACAGTGGCTAATGGGAATACAGTGCTAGAACAAAGAATTACAAATTTCTACTAAACAACTCATCAGCAAGTGAATCTCTAAATGCATTCAAGCTGTATCAATCTGGCTCATGTGGAATTTCTTCAAAGTTACGACGCTTTCTTCTTCTACATTGATTTTCATCTCTATCACACAAGCAGGTACCGCATGGAATCTCTATCAACAGCCGCAACATGGAACATCTCATGTAACATATCAATGTACTTAGGAGGACCATTCTTCAGTTTTTGGTGTCTGGTTTTTGCTGTAACAAGTACAAAACATAACAAGAACAAATTACAAGCCAAGCATACATCATCAGTAAGAAGAAATTACAAGCCAAGTTGCATCAAATTACCTTATAGGCTTCCTGCCACCACTTAGGTGTTGCTGCAATTTCTCCATTAGGTCCATGGCCACATCCAATTTGTGCTTGCATCCAACCCAAGGTAGGTAGAGATTCTTCAGTCCAGTCATTTTGTTCTTCAATTGTTTGTCACTATATGCCACAGTCCAACCCTTGCAAAAAAAAACTCATTCCTTATGTTCTTGTACCCTCTATTTGTCCATATGCCAGCAGGACAATTACCAACATGTATCTCCTCACATGCTATTTCACAGAACTTGAAAGTATTTCCTTCGTTCCAATTAGCCTCGTCAACCGGCCTCTATTAGAAAAATTCAAGTGCTAGTAGTCTATCATGGATAAATCAAATCAAATAAACTAATATAGGCAAATGACAATACAATTAGCTTTAAAAGACATTTATACAAATCATACAAATAAATTAAGGAAGTTATCTACGACATGAATTCTTCGTGCATACATTTGTTAGACAGAAACCAATTCTAGTGTACCATATATAAAAAAGATGTTGGTCCTGTTTTTGGATACTCTAGCCGGGCTAAAGCCGAGTTAGTTTTTTAGCTTTAGCTCTAGCCCCAAACTAGGTCTAGCCCTTGAGGGGTTTGGATCCATGGGCTAGTTTAACAATGACTGCACCTTTTCAATCATTTATCACATTTACACCAATTTTGCAACATGATTTGGTGTGGCTTCTTCCCCGTGTGGCCTCCTTGTGCTCACAAATGCCACATACAACACGACGGAGCAGCTTGCGAGTTGAGGTCGAAGGGAGCGTCCAAAGCCATCTCCGTCCATGGCGTAGTCGGGCCTGGGGGCGGATGGGGATGGCGACGGCAACGCGAATGTCCCGGACCCTCCCCGGCGCGTGGACGTGCTCATCCCGCAGCTTGATGCGGATGGGGATGCAAGCGTCGGCCGCCGCGGACGCCCTTGGCGGCGCTGGCGTCCCCGTCCCGGCCTGGCGGCGCGGATCGGGGCTAGGGGACGGCGGGGCTAGGGCCGGTGGCGGCGTGGATGCAGCCGGGAGCCGGGCTGCGGGATTTGCTAGGACGGGGGCTAGGGGACGGCTAGGGACGCAGCTGGACCAAGCGACGGATGGACGGGAGCTTGGGCCGACGCCCGCCATCGCGCTCGCGGGAGAGGAACGGCTGCACTGCGGGATTTGGTGCGGCACAGGAGAGAGGAAAAGCAATTTTTTATGTGGTCCCACCAGAACTAGCCCCAACATGCACCCCTTGAACGGGCTAGTGATTTTGGGAGGGCTAGTTGCATTTAGCCCAATCTAGCCCCTCATGTTTGGATACCTTTGGGCTAGTTGAGCCAAAACTAGCCGAAACTAGCTCTAACCCAGGGATCCAAACTGGGCCGTTGATGGAATTGAGGTCGAATTCCAGCCACATAGTAGCAGATCACCAATTATAGATTTGTCACTGAAGAAATGACAGAGAACTTGATGCCCAACGATAAGAGGGATCTCAAACTTGCATGCACAGTGTCGCGACTGATAATGTCCGAAGATGACCTCTAGAATCCTAGATAAGAAGAAGCATGCAGCGACATGGAGAAAACAAGACACTATTAGTGAAAACATCCCTCTTGGTCTACCAGACAATTTTGATTCACAAGTGGACTATATACAGGGTATCAGTTTAATTGCAAATTAATTAAGCTACCTAAATCCCACTTCCTTCAAACAAGGCCGCTATGGTTCTGGGAAGAATAATATGGCAATATGCCTTGCTGTGATTTTTAAATGGCATTCGATGCACAAGCTTATAGACAGGTAGGTCAATAATTAGGAGTCTATAAGGTAAGTTGATGACACCTTCAGCTCTGAACCGATGTCGGCCTCATCTTCGCCGTCTAGGTCATTGTCCTCGCCCCCGCTTGACGTGGATTGGGGGCGAGGATGATGCACGGCAACCCACACGCCGTGGGCCACGGAACCCTCAAGGACTGATCTGCCCCCATGTCCAACAACCGCCGCCTCCGCCGCGGCCAACAGCAGCTGCCGGCACCGCGTCGAAAAGAGTTGCCTCCACCTCCGGATCTCGCCGGCATGACCGCTTCTCGTAACCCTAACCCTCGGCATAGTTGCCGGCGCCGGATCCTCCTTTCGAAGGTTGTGTCGCAGTGTTCAAGGCGTAGTCCTCGACGCCGACCTGTCCAGCCGGATTCGGGAGAAGAAATTGAGGAAGGGCGGTGATGGCTCGCGAGTTCCCGCGGGCTGCATCGTGAGGCTCGGGGGTAGCGGGGAGATGGTGTGGGAAGGCTAGTGGTGTAGGAAGGAGATGGGCGTCGACCGTAATCGATGGATGGACAAGCGGGCGGCGGCGGCTCGCCGAGTCGCGAAAGGGGAGATGAGCGGTGGCGGCTCGCGAAGGGAGACGAGGGGTATCGAGGAGATTTTTTGCGTTTTAGTCGAAAAAAAGTTGGGGTGCAGTGACTTTTTACATTTTAGTCACTTCTAGCATTTTAGTCACCCCCTGTTTGGATGAAAATGACTAAAAAGTGACTAAAATAGGGGTGACTAAAATTTAGTCGCCCCTATCCAAATAGGCCCCAAGTTGCCACGTGGCCTTCCCATCACATGACACGTGTCCGGACACGTCCCATGTACGGCCCAACCAGGCCCATAGTCAGCCCACTAGTCCAATAAGGGTTGACCGGTCAACGTTGACCGCCTAACCTAACGGACCCACATGTCGGGCCAACGAGCCCGCCTCGGCGCCACCGTAGTAGCTTGGACCCACCCGTCACTCGTTGCGCACCTCCCTCAGATGACACACCGACGGCATGGCCAATACCGTGTCGCCACGTGTTAGCACTAGAATAAACCGTCCTTTTCTTTTTCATAATATGTTTAAACCTTGTAAAATTCATAGAATATTCATACGAACTCCACAAATTATGAAACAAGAGTCTAAATTTGTCTAAAAGGGAGCTTTTTAAGTCATAGGGTTATCCATGATTGTTTTGGATATTTTTTAATATTTATTGCTTCTTTGTGGACCTTTATAGTAGTTGCTTGCCACGACTTTTTACGTTACGTTTTTAGTCCTAGAGTACATGGAGGACTTGACAGACGACCTTGAAGGTGCTACTTTCCCATTCAAATTTGTAGATCCTATTAGACATGCCAATATGCCATGTTAGATTGTTAGTGCTTTATTTCTTGTTGCAATACTATATGCTAGGTTGCATGAATAGATTGCTTGTGAACCTTGTACCTTGTCACAACCCATCACCTACATACCCGTTGTTAGCTTAGTCACGTGCTCATCATATTATTGCTTTTATTCTGTGCTATCTCACTTACGTTATATATATGAGAACATGAGTATATGTGTCGGATGGTTGACTTGTGATACCTGGTGAGTGCGAATATGCGTGTGTCTTGGGTGTGTTGTGTGGGTCGAGTCAACTGGACAGGATCCATGGTGAGTCATCCAGGATGAGTCTTGGCGAGGGGGTGCAACCTGGGCATCCCTATGTCAGAGATACTTGTGACGTGTACATGGTGATTTTTCTGAGTTTCCGGGGTGGAGTGTTTGTGGAATGAAGCCCTAGATAGAAAGTGCTTGAAGATGTCTTGTCTGGTCATACCTAAGGACTAATGGATCATTGTGACGGAATCTTGTGAACATGGTATGCACCACTTGCCCCTAATTGGGTAGGGGACGAGTAGTCCGACAAGCTAGAACGGTGCCATTACTGCTAGGTTTGTGAGGCGATTAGGGTTGGCAGAGGTGGATGTATGTGTCCGTCCTGTTCTTGTCGGCAACATCATGTGTGGGCCCGGTGTTGCGTGCCAGTGGTACTTTGGAGCTTCCTAGGGCTGAGTGGTAGGATGTTATGTTCAAGCAAACCTACAAACATAGGACTAGAGGTGGCTGAGCCACACAGAGTCCGCCAGGGAGTCGGCCAGGCCGGCCTATCGGCCTGATCAAGTTAAGTTCAGAGTCCTAGCCGGTTTGGGTTAGTTGAGAAGTCTTAGGAGATTAGGAGATTTGGTTAGTAGATTGGATCAGGAGTTTGTTAGGAGTCATGATGAGGAAGTCTAAGTCAATGTAAAGGACTATAAGAGTACCAACTATGATAATGAGATGGTTAGCATGGGATTGTGACTTATAGTCACCCCCTCGGGCGTCCGGCGTCCCTATTCATCGCCTCCCCTGTTGTCGCTTTGCAATCTAGCGCCACCATGGCTCCTGCTCGCCGCAACAGACCACGACCTCATCTTCCCCACTCGCCCCCATACTTCCTACGCTCTAAGGCTCGACGCCGTAACAACTTGGCATCAGAGCCAACAATGTCTGCCCCAACACCGTCCTCGGCCATCCCGGCCGCCCCATAACCCCACCCGCCACCACCTCTGCTATCACCACCGATGCCATCGCCGTCACCACCTCTCACAAGCTCTCTCCACCACCCAACCGGTGCCCGATCATCCCCACCCTCCGGACCGATTTCACCAACGCCGACCTCGTCCGCCACTGTTAATGGATTAGGCACGATGATGGGCGCCCTCCACCGTTAGTTCGCCGAGCTCTCGCCCGGCGTCTCCTACCCCGTAAACCAGCTTGGGCAACCTCTTTACCTAGATTGGAGTTCCCAGGTTGTCCGGGTTCGGCGGATTTCCCCAGCTTCCAGCGCGGCGGCCGACGTTCCCGACCTTCTTCACGCCAACAACGACACGCGGCCCGCCGCCGTCGTTAACCACCCAGACTCCGCCGGCATCCCTACCACCAAGCCAGCCGCCGGCGACGTCGGCAGGCCAGGCGTTCCCATCATGCAGATCAACTTCCCCAGGTCGCCCTCGCGGGTGCCCACGGAGGCGGAGATCTTGCAAGGGGGGCGCCATCCGCCGCCACGATAGGACTAACGCTCCCGGGCGTTCTTTGATGGGAACCACTTGGGGTCCAATGAGCAGGAGCAGCCTGCTGTCCCGCGCTACTACAAGCTCACCTTCCCCTCCTATGATGTTGCGGAGGATCCATTGGTCTGGCTGCTCAAGTGAGAGCAATTTTTCCGGGGGCAGCAAACTCGGCACGCCGACTGGGTGTGGCTGGCATCGTTTCACATGACCGGCTGCACCCAGCTGTGGTACGCCAACCTCGAGCACGATAATGGCCGGCCGACGTGGGAGGACTTCCGCCGCCTTTGCCATGAACGCTTCGGTCCCTCGCTCAGCACCAATCACTTGGCGGACTTGGCACGGCTGTCGTTCTCTATCAACGTCGAGGCGTACCTGGATGCATTCCAGGCACGTCTCGCCCATGCCGGCCATCTCTTGCCTGACCAGCAGACACAACTCTTCACCTGTGGCCTACCAGAACACATCCGGGTCGACGTGGAGCTCCATGATCCGCACGATCTCCAACGCGCCATGCGGCTGGCGCGGGCATATGAGCGCCGAACGGGGCCGCCGCGTCGCGTCGGCACATTCAGTCCACGAGGGCCTTGCACGCCCCGGCCGGTCACCACCGTGGTGTTGCCGCACCAAGCTCAGCCATCACATCGGCGTCTTCCTCGGCGTCGCGAGCATTCCAAGCGTCTTACCCCTGATGATGAGATGGCGGGCGTCGCAAGATGGGCCCGTGCTAGAACTACGATGAGCAAGATGTCCGTGGTCACAAATGTGCCCGACTCTTCTATCTCGAGGTCGCCGATTATATCATCGAGGAGCCGGAGGACTCCACCGATTCTCGAGGCTACCGCGGACACCGCGACGTTTGATCCCGACAAGCCACGATATTTCTCACCGCCATCACTAGGATCCGCGCCGAGAAGACCATGCAGCTCGGCGTCCGTATCGGGCGGAGCACTTCATCGCCCTTCTTGACTCGGGGTCCACCCATAACTTCATTGGCATAGAGACGGCCCAACGCGTGCGCGTCTAGCATTCGGGGACGGCGAGGGGCACACACGTGGTGCCGGGCCAACGGTGACAAGGTGTCCTACAATGGTCTTGCCGCAACGTTCATCTCCGGATCGACAATGAAGACTTCCGCGATGGACCGCTTCTCGATTCCCTTGGAGTGCTATGACATGGTCCCGGGGTTGCCCTATGCACCTGGGCCGGTCTTGTGGGACTTTGAGGGGTTGCGCCAAAGGCGTTCATCATCCGTGGCCGCCGAGTCTTTGTGGGACAGTGTCGAAGTTGCGAGCAAATGACCGCCTCGAGCCCCCGGTCACCGACCACTTCTGTCGACAAGGGCGCCGAGTCGGGCCTCTCTTGGAGCGTCTTTTGGCCTCCTTCGCCGATGTGTTTCTTGAGCCCTCCGTGCCGCCACCGGCTCGTTCTGTGATCACCGGATCCACTTGAAGCCGGGTAGCGAACCGATGGCGGTCCGCCCCTACAAAAACCCTCACCTCCAGAAAGATGAGTTGGAGCTGCGGTGTGAGAGACGATGCTCCGCCAAGGGCTCATCCGGGGTCAGCACCTCCCCATTCTCCCAAGACCGGTTTTGCGGGTCAAGAAGCAAGACGGGTCATGACGCTTTTGCGTGGATTACTGAGTCCCTCAACGCCGTCATCCGCGGTGAAGGATAAGTTCCCTATTTCGGTTGTCGAAGAGTCTGGCGGGGCGAGCTCCATGGGGCCAAATTCTTCTCCAAACTTGATCTGCGGTCGGGCTACCATCGGGTTAGTGTCGACCCCCGCTAATGTCGAAAAACGGCGTTCCAAACTCATCACGGGCACTTTGAGTTTTTGGTGATGCCGTTTGGTTTTGTCCAATGCACCATCCACCTTCCGTGCACTCATGAATCGGTTCTCAAGCCGTTCTTGCGCCCGGCTAGCGTTCTTGTGTTCTTCGACGACATCCTCATCCACGGCTCGACATGGGCCGAAACACTTGCGGGAATCTACGCACCGTCCTCACTTTGTTCTCTAGGAGCACCGGCTACACCTCAAATGGACCAAGTGTTCCTTCACCACCATAACATTCCACTACCTTGGCCATGTCATTACGGCCGAGGGGGTAGCTATGGACACAACCAAGATTAAAAGTCTGTCCGGTCATGGCCTCAACCACGTTCGGTCGCGGCCTTCGTGGTTTTCTCGGGCTTGCCCGGCTATTATCGCGGGATTATCAATGACTACGACACTATATCGCAGCCCCGTTGACCCGGCTATTGAGAAAGGAGGGCTTCTAGTGGTCACTAGAGGCCGAAACGAGGATTCACGACCCTCAAGGCCGCCCTATGTCTTTGCGGGTTCTACATCCGCCCGATTTCGGCGCTACATTCGTTGTCGACGTGACGCGCCCCGCCTCCGGGTTCTGTCTTGTCCTTCATCAAGCCGCAATGCCGTGGCTTTCTTACCGACTTTTTGGCGGCGCGTCATTTGAAGGCGGCGACATATATATGGCGGGAGCTCGTTGGGCTTTGTCCAGGCGGTTCGCCATTGAAGGCCGTATTTGTGGGTGGGCTCCTTCGCCGTCCGGACGGATCACTATGCCCTCAAGTTCATGCTCGACGGGCTTATCGATGATTCCACGGCACCACTGGGTAAGCAAACTCTTGGGGGTATGATTTCAGGATTGAGTACCACTGGGCGCGGGCAATGTGGTGGCGGACGCCCGTCCCGTCGTGGCGCCAACGCCCGCTCTTGTCGGTGCTAGGCGACTGGCGGAGGGCTTCCTTGGCGCCGCCCCCACGCCGTCCTTCCAAATCTTCGACGACATTTCGCAACGGCCGACACCGACAACACACCGCTTGCCCACCGTGATGCCGTGGTCATGGGTGCGTTCGGGCGAGGCCCGGACCGCCCCACGATGGGCTCATCCCCGCACGGTGGTCGGGTCTTCTTCCAACCACGTCTTCCTCCCTCGATGCGGTCTTGTAGCTCGCTCACACCGGGGCGGGGGCATGAAGGCCTCGTAAGACGGCTCAATGCCCGTGTTCCCAATTCACGTCAAGCATGATCGCCACGTCGTCGGTGACTTCGTCCATTCCCCGTGCCACGCGCCGGCAAAACAAAATGGAGACGTTGCACTCGGCCGGTCTTATTCAACCCCGCCGGTGCCATCCCGGGTGCAGGCTAACATCTCCCTAGACTTTGTGGAAGCGCCGCCCAAAGTCCATGGTAAGAGTGTCTTTGCTCACCGTGGTTGACAGTTTTCGAAACACGCCGCACTTCATCCCACTTGGGCACCCTTACACGGCATCTTCGTGGCGGGCCTTCTTCCATGACATTGTGCGTCTTCACGTCTTCCCCGAGTCGATCGTCGGCGATCGCGGACCCGTGTTCTTCTGGGCAACATCCGCACGATCTTTTTTTTTTTTGCCGCATCGCACTCAAGATGAGCACGACATTCCACCCGCGAGCGGATGGCCGACCGGCGATGAACGAAGCTATTTCCATGTACCTTAGATGTCTCACTAGTGATCGCCCCCGATGGCCGTTGGATTGGCTGCCGTGGGCGGAATTTTGCAACAACCCGCCCATCATACGACTCTCGTGCCGATCCTTTCTAGGTGGTGTATGGGCGCCCCCCTCCGGACCCGCTTCCATATGTCCCTAGGTCAACGCGCACGGATGTGGTGGACACCATGCTAGCCAACAGGGATGAGTTCCTGGAGGAGGTGCGTGCCCTTCTTCTACAGACCCAAGAGTATGCCCGATGTTTTTATGATGCTAAGCACCATGCACTGGAGTTCGCCGTGGGCGATTGGGTGCTGCTCCGTTTGCTCCACCGCCACGCTAAGTCTCTGGTCCCTTGCGGTAGCGGCAAGCTCGGCCCCAAGTATGCAGGTCCTTTTCAGTCTTTGGACCGCCGCGGGAGAGGTGGCCTATCGTCTGCGTTTGCGGAGGGTGCTCGTATCCATGACGTCTTTCATGTGGGGGTCTTGAAGTCGCCGAGGGCCGCCGCCATCATCGACCCGTGCTTCCTCCATTGCGCCATGGGCGGCCTCTACAAGAGCCGGGCGCATCCTCCGATCACAACTCCGTAGTGGTGTTTGGCACGTCTTTGGTGGCCCCGGTCCGGCATGCCCGCTCGAAGCCTCCCGGGAACCGGTTCCCCATTTCGTGAAGCCTACACCCGCTTTAGCTCGAGGACGAGTTGTTTCCTAAGGGTGGGAGAGATGTTATGTTCAAACAAACCTACAAACATAGGACTAGAGGTGGCTGAGCCACACCGAGTCGGCCAGGCCGTCCTGTCGGCCTGATCAGGTTAAGTTCAGAGTCCTAGCTGGTTTGGGTTAGTTGAGAAGTCTTAGGAGATTAGGAGATTTGGTTAGCAGATTGGATCAGGAGTTTGTTAGGAGTCGTGATGAGGAAATCTGAGTCAATGTAAAGGACTATAAGAATCCCAACCATGATAATGAGATGGTTAGCCTGTGATTGTGGCTTATAGTCAGCCTTGGGCGCCCGACATCCCTATTCATGGTCTCCCTGTTGTCGCCTACAATCTAGCGCCGCCACGGCTCCTGCTCGCCACAATAGACCACGACCTCATCTTCCCCACTCGCCCCCATACTTCCTACGCTCTAAGGCTCGACGTCGTAACATAGGATGACATCGTACTAGTTAGAAGGCAGCTGGAATCAGCCTAGGTGCTTCATGGGCACTGATGGTGATCTTGTGATCTTGTGGTCTCAGTGTGCCAGTGGTACTCCAGAGCTTCCCTAGGCTGAGTGGTCTTGTTTAATCTATACGTATAGTCCTGCCTTCGGGCATGATACTGACTTTAGGACTGGACCGCCTAAAGGTGTGTGTCTCGGCCGAGTCTAGACTGCCTACGGTGTGTGCTGGCTTTCTAGTTGGGTTTACCCCATCGATTCTTGCTTTCAACGAGTAGGAGAGGTGTTCTTTCTTTCTTACCTCGAGAGGAGTACTTTATTTTCTTTTCGAGAGGGAGTTACGACTAAGAGTTTGGAGGGTCGAGAGCCGATTAGGGCAGGCGAGAAGGAGCCGAGCTGCCTTGTTCTTTGAACGAGAGTGTGAGATGAGATGTGTGTGATGGTGGAGATTGGGATTGGTGTGATGTTGAGAATGAGAATAAAACTTAATTATGCTTGCATAGGAAACTACAACCATATATAGGCCTCTTGATATACCGTTTTTGCATTCCACAAAGGACCACAAAGCAAAGCAAATGCATAGGGTGGGAAACAATAGCCAATGCGCATTGTACTAAAATTCAAGTTGTAGGTTGTAAGACAGGACTTCAGCGACATGGCGATTAGTTGGTCTCATGCCTATGTTCATGCTAGTGATGGATAAAGATGCTTTAAGTAACTTGCTTCCAGTCTTCCATAGTTGTTACGGATCTTTGTGTGCTTGATAATTTTAAGCCATGAGCGATGTAATAATTGTAAACCCTTCTATTTGTACTCTTTTATTCAAGTATGGCTTTGTAATCAATTTTAATTCAAATAATGTAATGGAATGATCCGTTGGGGACTATCATGTTATATTTCATCATGTAGATTTTCCTTCACAAAAATCGGGGATGTTACCGTTGGTATAAGGAGCCTTGCTTGACCTTAGGATGGGACCCTTAGGATTGGTTGTTAGCAATAAGTGTAAACTTGTCTAATTCGGTTATATTACCGTCCTTGTATTCTTTTAATGCATGGCTTATCTAATTATGCTAACCTTGCTTTGGATATGCAATTAGGGCCTAATAATGCATCTCTTTATCCATACGGTGCCTCCACTCTGAAATTCTCATGGGTTTGTTAAAAGAAAATTGCTTCCTCTTGCGTCTCACGGTTGGTGGTGTACTTAGAATTTGACCATATTCCTTTTAAGTGATCAACGTGACTGTAATTGTTCAAAGAAATGCTTTGGCACATAATGTTTTTCCCTAATTGTACAATGGCAGCATGTTAAGAGCCATAGAATAAATGGACATGGAATATTACATGCTGTGCTAATTCAACTAACCTTTTTTGTTCTATATATGATCACATGCGAGACTTGCACCGGTATTGGCTAGGTGGAAATGGATCGCAGCCCGCAACAACAACAGCAATAACATCATCATCAATAGCAATAATACTACCTATAATGGTACCCCTATTATCGGCAAATGCGACCGCGGCGCGATTCGCGGTTACAAATAGAAGATGCGCTTGCATCGCGGCTAGTGGTGCGGCGGCCGGTCGCGGCAATTCCCGAGATCCGCGTTACGGCCAGTCGTTCGCGATAAAGCGGCGGCTAGTGGTGCGAAGAATGGGCTAGTGGTGCGGCCGAAGATTCGGGCCTACGGCAATTCCTGCGGCCGCCCGCCGCGCCCGCGCGGCGATTCGCATTGCGACAATTCTGCGATCGCCGTTGCGGCGGTCACGATTCGCGGCGAAGAAGAATAACAACGGCGGCTAGCATTGCTGCGCGGCTTACTGGCCCGGCGACTACGGTACAACGGCGGCGGCGGCTGGCGGCGGCGGCGGCGGCTGGCGGCGGCAAATGAACAAAGCGGCGACGGCGATAAAACTGCGGCGGCAGCCTTCGGCGGCAGCGGCGGAAATATTCGCGTGCGGCGGTATAGCAATCCCCGTGTCGATTTGTTTTGCATCCGTGTCACCCTTTGTCACCCTTGTTGCCCTTGACCCCCCCTTTTAGCCAGTAAATTGCATTGAGAGATACTATATCCAAGCTTGTTTTGTCTTGTGTTTTTGTTGTTGTGTGTACCGTAAAATCGTCGCCGCCGCCGTCGTCTGCTGTTGTGTGGAGGAGTGCAAAAATAAAAGTTTGAACCGTATCGTACTCGTCGGTTTCATACTCTGTAAATCTGAATGAAGTTACTTGTATTTGTATGTTCTTTACTATTTGTAATTGAATATCTGAAAATGCATATTCTTTTGAGCGCTCCACATACAGCTGCCGCCGATCATCAAATGGGGCTGGGCGTGGGGAAAATATATGGTGGAAACCACATAGTAGGTGGAAACATGAAAACCAATTCAAAAAGTCATATTTTTATTTGTTTCAAAAATTCTAAAACTTGGCACACACATAGTGCATACACATATGTACTCATATGGAAAAGTTGACATGCACACTCAACTCTGAAAAATTCATACAAAAATGACAAATTTGGTGCTTGTGCACTAAAAGACAAAATTTGAAGGATTTTTGTCTTTTGCACAAGCACCTGAAATTTGTCATTTTTGTATGAATTTTTCTAGTTTGAGTTTACATCCTAACTTTTGCATGTGAGTACATATGTGTATGCACTATATGTGCCAAGTTTTAGAATTTTTGAAACAACGAAGATATGACTTTTTGAATTGGGCTTCCATGTTTCCACCGCTATGTGGTTTCCACTGTATATTTTCCCGGGCAGTAGTGTGATCGTTGGGATGGTGTTGGCCTCTCTGGCAGTACTGGTGGTCGACAGCAAGGACGACGGTACTTTTGGGCATTGATCATCGAGGTGTCGTAGGATAATACTCATAATTATGAAGTCAGGGGCGGAGCTCTGTTTAACAATGATGCCAGGGACATGGAGCTCATTTGTAGTACTAGTGGTGCAGGTGTGTAGTATATATATATTCCAGTCAGCTCATCTGTAGTACTAGTAGTGGTGCAGGTGTGTAGTATATATATATTCCAGTCGGGCTCCAAAGCCTCCAATTAACTTGCGTAGTTCACGGAGGCAATAACTGGCCGGTCATGCAGCCACAAATAAATGGACAATTATTTAATTCCTTAAGGTAACAGTGGCAATAATGGTGGGCACACACACACGTGAATTGTTTCTCGTCGGAGATGGGTGGCGCTCCGCGGGTGCGTTGAATTTTATTTATAGCGTGTATATAAATTAGCTTGGTGTGCAATAGAACCACATTGCACAAGTGATGATAATCTAGATCATTATAGATGTAATTAGAGATATTTTACATTACATTAACCACAACACTGGTAGACTAAAGATAATATAGTTCGCTAATTATACAGGGTTTAGGGAGGGATCTGGAGCGGCATAGATAGGTAGGTAAGTGTATATGGTTACAAACATTAGATGCACTGTGCATACTAGGGATCAAAACGGATCGGATCGAAGCGGATAATGGCTCTCCCATATCCTAATTCTCTTTTTCTAATTGGATTCGAGGCGGATCGATATTGTACGGATTAGGATCCGTATCACGGATTTTTAGGATGTCGGAAATGGTACGGGTTCGGACCGTGTCGAACGGAAGCGGACTTTTAGAAGTCGGATAATATATGTTTACATGTTGTTTCTTTACAATGAGAAATATTTTTTAACCAAAGTCGGCAATGCAACTCGAAATAATCGCCATCCACTAGTACCCAAAAACACATTAGTGGCGGGCAAAAACGCCGTTAGTGGCGGGCACGGCTGCCCGTCACTAACGAAAAGGTCACGGATAATCGTGGCCTTCATGCGTGCGGCGGCCGTGTGCCGCCACGTAAATTTGAAGCCGTGGCGGCGTAACTTCGCCCGCCACCACAAAGAAAAAACTCCGTGGCGGGCGCGTTACGCCGCCCGCCACGGTAGATTTTTTGCGTGGCGGGCGAAAGTTATGTTGCCCCGCCACGGCTTCAATTTTTTTTTTAAAAATAAAATACCAATATATATATATATATATATATATTATATATATATATATATATATATATATATATATATATATATATATATATATATATATATATATATATATATATATATATATACTCTAATATATAACACGTACATGTACTCTAATATACATCATATATACATATATATACATCGATTCATATATACAAGTTTCACCGATCGATCGACGATCCATTAGTTCATATCCAACATGTACTAGTTTCACTTACAACATATCCGTACAAACATTGCGAGCTATATGTTGATCGGATGAAGATAGTCCGTAAGACCTAGCTCTTCCCATCTCCTTAGCGCCCAAACTCTAAAGACGCCCCACTCACTTTGTCCCGATTGAAGTACGGCTGTTTTTTAAGTGAACTACCATGTCTAGAACGAACTTGCGGATGTTCGCTATCGGTGCGCCTGAACCGCATCTCGTCGGTTGCCTTTTGTATCACCCCCGTGAACGTGTTCCTTGCGTCCTTGAGCTGTCGGTAGCCGGATTTGTACCTTCGCAGGGCCGAGGTACTCACGCATCGAAGAATCCACACAAGTTTGATCCGTCTCGGTTGTTTGAGGCACCGCACACAATAAACCGGTGTTATTAGTAATATCGGCTATAGCAAGGTAGTCGTACTAAGAAAAACTATGTTTCATTTACGCATCGGAAATTTAAACTTGATTTTGAGTCTATCTCCATTGCGCTCCTTACACTACGGGATCGACGATCCCAGCCAGCTCGATCCTTCAAGTATTTCTTGTAAGCGCCTGCATCGAAATGCACTATATTGTCAACGATATATGATATTCGACTCTAGTATATAATTGCATAAGGAGTTCATCGATCACTTACAATCTCAAGATTTTTTCGAATTGTTGGTAGCCGAAAGCGGGTTCGTGCCTCGTAGTGAGTAAAAGATAACGGCCCTCCGTCCCGAGGAAAGATCATGAAACAGATCCAATGTCCTACCATCCCCATTCCATATTGGTAAGGCGCCGTATACATCGAGGCCCATTTTCCTTGACCTTTTTCATCACCGATATGACGATTCTCGCTACCTCCAACTTCTTAGCTCTTTCATTCTTATCCCGGATCTTACGTCTTTCCTCGTCCGTCAAGTTGACCAGGTCGGGATGGTCCGCTCTTAGCTTATAACCGACGATCTGGGTTCTCACGGATGTGCCATGGAGAGAGGTAAAGAACACCAATGTTTAACCTTCGGGCTGCATCGGCGCACAACCTACAAGGACATGTGGCCGTGGCATAGGTACCTTTGAAAGAAAGAATCTATATACGGATGCAAGGGACATGTGCAAGTAAAATTGCGCTTACATCGTAAAACAAGGTGACTTGGGCGACGCCAATGTCCCTGTCGACGAAGTAGTCTCGACATGTCATCGAATGTAATCGTGAAACTGGAGCTCGATGGGGTAGTGGAAGCACTCCTTAGGAAGAAGGACACCGGCTATACAATCCACGCTTTGCGCACTCCATGTACCATGCATGGAACTTCCGAGTCTCCCGTCCCTCGGCATCGATGAGCCGGGCCTTTGGGATCATGAACTTCCCAAACTCGAACGAGCCGGGGCATTCGTCCGTGACAAACCCCTTATAAGGTGGGGATTTTGGCCCGCAAAAGCGGCGGTACAAATGTTAATTACCTAGGGTTGCGAAAAGGAGTAGCTAATAACTTATTACAACTTCGTTCTTTCAGCGGTGCATACCTTTCGGATCGAATATCTATTTCTTTGGGCCTCCCGGGTAGCGGGTACTTGGGTGCTGCGACCTCCTCTTTATCGAATGTGTGCTTCTTCTTCGGTCTTTGGGGGCGTTTGCTAGGTCGAGCTCCTTTTTACCTTCCCGGGCGCTGAGGTGTTGTCCATTGGAGGCCTTGAGTGTAGACGGGTGTCTCGCTCCCTACTCGCCTCGGGACTTGGCACCGTGTTTCGCCGCTGCTTCCTCGTATATCGGCCGCTCCTCATGTGCCGCTCCCGAGCCCGAGGTGTCGGCTCTGAGTTGCCGGCGCCCGAGGTGCCGGCCGTTGAGGTGTCGGCTCCTTAGGCTCCTCGGTGCCTCGCCGATCAGTGCCGCCTCCTTAGGCTCCTCAGTGCCGGCTCCTTCGTTATCGGCTCCCGAGGCTCGTCTTGTGCTTGGGTCCTTAGCGGGGGGTACGGAACCTTGAGGAGGGTCGTTGCCTCCGCCGTCCCCACCATCTTCATCATCGTCGGAGGAGTCACCATAGGGGTCCGGTGGCGTACTTCGGTCCGCTCGCGTCTTCTTTGTTGAGCCTAAGGTGGAGTCAACGTCGACATATTCAGCTCAATGTCCACCTTCGGCCACAAAGACGTTGTAACACGTGAGCGGCTCCTAGAGTGTTCACCTCGTTATGGCCGGGATAGTCCAGCTCCCGTCTTCATGTTACGGCGCCCGCGAACCCAATGTTGACTTCAAAGCACATTCGGAGGGATCTCATGCGCCGTACTCTTTGCAAGATCCGGAGGAAATACCACCCCCTTGGCCACTACCTTTTTCTTGCCCAACCTGCCGACAGTATCAACATATTGCATGGTGTCTCTTCGGTGATATCATCCACCGGGGTCTCGTCGGTCGGCCGCCAGAGGTGCCTTTGGGTTCTTTGGGGTGGGCACCGGCATACCAAATGTTGCGGAACATATGCTTCGGACTTCGACCATCCGGGGTCGTTGCTCGTGAGGGCCTCTTTGATGGATCATGTGATCATTTCTTTCGCAAGGCCTCATCACGCCCTTCCCGTCTCGCACCCTCCTTGTACCTCTCGTCTCGTGTAATGCGAGGCAAAGATCCGACCGCCACGAGCCCACCGTCGCCCAACTCTTCCCGGAGCTCATGCCACGGGCCGCCGCCGCGATGCTCGGAGTTTCCCAAGGCCGTCGGCCCGGATCGTGTCCCCGACGAATCTCGAGGGTCCCGCCTTCTTAGCCGTAGTGGCCTCTATGACCTTCTTCTCGACCTCCTTCATCCGGGCTTCGGCCTCGGCTTCTTGGGCTTGTGGGCGTAGAGAGGAAGTCCCGGGGTCCTTTCATCACAGCCCTCATACGGATCCGGCTCTCCAAATTCCTGTCTTTTCCTTTCTTCCGCCCGCCACGCCGGCCAGTGTCCCGCGTACTAACACCGCCCAAGTAGTGGGGAAGTTTGTTCCGTTTGGCTAGCTCGAGAGAACTTCGCTCTTCGCCTTTGCTTGAGGCGTGTTTAGCCTTTTGCGTAACTCTTCCCATACTTCTTCCGAGATCATGTTGTACTTGGTGAAGGGTAGGCGTCCTTTCTTGTAAAAAGTCAAGCGTTGAGCCTATACTTCGATTCCTAAGCTTCTTCCCCGCGAGGAAGTTTACATGTTTGCTCCACCTTTTCCATATCGGCGCCCCGGCGGATACCGAATCGTTTGAAACCTCGCCAAACACCCATAACTTGTCGGTGTTGGGGACGGCTTTCGAGTCTTCGATAAGAATGGAGACCTTATCCTTCACGAAACACGACACCCGAGTCTTTGTGCTTCGCGATGACTTCGGGAGGCGGCGGTGGCTCGCCCCCTGGCCCCAACTCTTGAATGACAAGGACCTCATTGATCTTCTTCGCCTCCCACGGTCTCCCCTTCTCCGCTTCGGCTTGTCTCCCTTTGCTTTGCCTCAAGAGGTGGCCGTGGGACGAAGGGGGGTTGTTGCTCGTGAGCCGCTTGTGGAGGGGGGGTGCGGCAGGCCGTTCAGCCTGTACTTCCTTAACCCGACGCTTCTTGCTTGGTGCTTCGTCCCTCGGGTTGAAATTAGGATCTTCTTCCTCCCTCTGACGTTTCCTTCTACCCTTACACGGGCTATACGAGGCTCGCTTGCGTACTCGGGAGTACCAGAGTCGCCGCCACTTCCGTTCCTAGAGCTAGGCGACTCCCATTCAAGCTCAGTCGTTCTTGTTCATTCGCCTTTTCAAGCCGAGGTCGTTCTTGTTCATTCGCCATTTCAAGCTATAAATATATAGTGCTTTAGTACTATAGTATATAGGAGGAGTACACAAGCGTAATTCAAAATTGCGGAAAGAGAGAAATAAAAAGATTGGCTCAGATATAGCCCCCTTGTGATCACATCGCTTCTAAACTGGTTGCTTTGTACAAGCCGTCCTAGTTTAGAAGCTTCCAAGTATAGGGGACATTCAATCATCATAGCCGCTGCCTCGGCCCCAATAATTAAGTTCATTTCATTGCATATATGCCACCCACTTTGCCAAAGACTAATGGGTCACATCATTGCATATATGTTGAAAACAACACCCCATGCCAAGCTTAAAAAATAGTAGTAGAGTTTAGGGCAATATCGACATATGAGAAAGTGAAATAGTGAAATAGGGACCCAACAGCCCCATGTAAGCTAAGAACTCAAGTTAATTAGGCCATCAACATTGAGATAGTGAAATAGGGACCCAACAGCCAAGTCTAGCCAAGTCTAGGCAAGTTTATAGCCATCAACCCATGTAAAGCTAAGAACTCAAGTTAATTAGGCCATCAACTATGGTCAAGAGCCAAGTGTAGGTACAAGCAAGTTTGGATGAGTTTAAACATGACAAGTAGGGTACAAGCAAAAAAAAATCCAAATTGGCTAATATTACAACACTAGACCAACATTTAGAGTGACATGTCCAACATATATAATGAGAAAATCATGGGCGTTTCAACAGTCAACATATATCCAACATATTGACAATAGGTAGGACAGTTTCAACATATATCCAAAAATATGCTCAATATTGAGAAAATTAACATATGGAATAGGTAGGTATCAGCCATGAGAATAGGTGTTTAAACATGACAGTAGGGGTCATCCTCGACAAACCATGACAGTAGGACAACACTAACACAGTTTTAAACTATACCAACATGCATGTCCAAAGGCCAACATATGAGAATAGGCCAACAGCACTATATGGACATATATACACGGTGACAACATAGAAGTTCATGGACAAAGACTAGGTAAGGCACTAGCTAACAGCTTGACATAGAGCAAGTGATTTTATAGTTGAAGTGAATTTACTTTTCAAGTGAATATCATCAACTTGATAAACATAAAGGGCAATATCAAAGTGAATTCAGTTTGACATGAAGGGCTATATTATCAACTTGACAAACATAAAATGGTCATCAATGACATAGAGCAAGGGAATTCAAGTTAATGACAATGCACCAACACGAGCCAAGACAAATATGCTCGATTATCCAATTTTGCATCACGGTCGATGGCGGATACGAACAAATATGCTCGATTATCCAATTTGGCATCCCGTGCGTGGGCACATACACTCAACTAATCGGATTATCCAATTTGGCATCACAGTGCACATTAATTGAGGCAACAATATGACAAAGTGAAACAAAGAATTTCATGAATCATAAAATACGATAACCGTGAGGAGGAGCAAGTTAACCAGCAAAGACCACGCGGGGGTAGAGGAGAAGAAGATGGAGCACCACACGGCAAAGACCACGGGCAGCACCACGGACGGGCACCCTCCTCCCAGCAAAGACAACGGGCACCACGAACGCGTGGCGGAGTTAGGTTCGACGAGCACCACCGACGAGCACCACCACGGAACGGCGGGACGGGGGCGAGCACGGGGGCAAGGAGGAGGACGGGGACGAGGACGGTGGATGGGGGCCGCGATGGGGACGAGGGACGGTGGCGGGACGAGGACGGTGGCGGGGAGGGCGACGGAACGGGCACTCCACGGCGCACCGCCCCAAAGACCACGGGTCGGAGGAGGAAGGACGGAGCAGGTCGCCGACGTGCACCACGCAGCGGCCCGGCGCCAGCGGATCGACGGAGTTAGGGTTCCGCCTGAGACGGGACGGCGGGCGGTGACGGACGGCGGCGGTGACGGGGGCGGGGCGGCGCGACGGAGACGCACGGGGCGCGCGGGCCGGGCGGGCGCGACGAGGCGGCGAGGCACGGCGATCGAGCACGACGGCGGCAACACGGCGGCCGCCAGGGAAAGGGGCAGGCCTTCTGGTCACAAAGTGAACGCGGCCGAAGGACTTAGAGAATTGAGGGAGGGGGGGTACTATTTATAGTACATGGGTTTTCGTGGCGCGGCGGTAAGGATGCCTCGCCACGGAAAAACATTAACCGTGGCTTGGGAGTAAGGGTGCCCGCGCCACTTAATGTTTTTCCGTGGCGAGCAAGTTTAGGACCCGCGCCCGTGTAAAATTTTCGTAATACAGAGATAAAGTATGGTTATAAATTGTTATAAATTGTTATAAAATGTTATAAATTGTTATAAAATGGTTATAAATTGTTATAAATTGTTAAAAGTGGTTATAAATTGTTAAAAGTGGTTATAAATTGTTATAAATTATTATAAAATGTTCTAAATTGTTCTAAATTGTTTTAAATTGTTATAAAATGTTATAAATTTTTATAAAATGGTTAGGATGCCCGCCGCAAGTCGTGTCAACTTTTCATTTTTCGAACTTTTCACGCTTCGAAATTTGAAATTTGAATTTTTTACACATTCGGACGACATTTCAAGCCCTAGACGCCCAAGTTTCAAATAGTCATGAATACGAAACTTCATAACTCATCAAGGTCTATATTTCATATATAGGTAATTTTTAGCGCATACGAGAAATTGTTACAAAGTGTAGTTCAAAAAACACTAGTCTCCCTTGTAGTTTCCCGACACTCGGTGAGATATTTGTTTTTTTTGACTATTGTTTACATCGAATAACCGCAATTACATATCATTTTGGTGCCGGTGCATTGGTGGTCTTCTTCTCGCCATCGGGCGGGTCCATGGCATCATTTTAGTCTTGTCGGGATTGATTCTCGTCCCTCTAGTGCCTTCATCTTTTTGGAAAATCAGAAAAAGAGCTTGAACTCATCATAGTTGTTGTATGTTTCGGGACTCTAGACCCCATCGGCTCCCACGATCCGCCGCTTTCCCGCCACGACAATATGTCTATTTATGTTCTCCGCGTTCATGTAGTAGGCTACTTGTGCGACATCCGATGCAAGCACCCACCGATCATCTTTGTACCGACACTTTGAAGGTTCCGCGGTGGTTAGCCCAAAATCGTCCACTAGAATCGCCGAAGGCTTAACCCACCGGCAACGGAAAACGCACCCGTAGGTTACCGCCGTAGTCAAGTTCCCATATTTCTTCGACTTGTGCGAAGCATGTCATCTTCTCCCCTCGTCACGCCGTTCCTGCCTCATATCGAACACCGCCGCTCGTGATGCACTCTTCTTGTCCTTTTCTTTGTGTGGAACCTGTACCCGTTGACATCATACCCTTGCCACGTGGTGACCTACATGGACGGCCCCGACACAAGCTTCTTCGCCGATCCTCGCATCATCTCACGGGGAATGTTCCGCTTTGGAGCCACCGAAGGAAAGTGCTCTTGTGTTCCTTCTCGCCCCATCCTTGGACAGTTCTTGCGCTTGCTACTTGCACGGCGGGAGCTCTTTGAGGTGCTTTTTCACGTGATCCGTCCATGATCACCAATTGATGAAGGATGTTTGTAGTGAGCGTCCTAGCACTTTGTCCCTATGTATGTCGGTGCGTGCTTTTCGCCCGCGCACCCCATCCCCGAGGTTCTTCCTTCATGTTGATGCACCGGAAGCCCAATAGCCCTCCCATCTTTTATGTACTTCACACACCGTTCACGGCCTCCCCGGCTTGTGTATGCCTCGATCATAGAGCCCTCTCGGGTAAGCCGTTATGATTGAATCGATTGAGGGTAGACATTAGTCGCCGCTGGTCCACATCGCCGTAGGTACACGGGTCCCACCGTTGAATCTGATCAACCATGTGCATCATCGGGTGTGGCATAATGTCGAAGAACGACGGTGGGAAACACATCTCTATCGGCACATTGTTTCAAATGATGAACTCTTTCGCCTTGAACGGCGCGATCTAACTTTGGCAATTACCTTACGGTTGATTTGGTTAAAGAAGTATGAAATCCTTGTGACCACCATCTTCACGTATTTTGGACTGAACGGCTTTTGATCACAATTGGAAGGAACACCGCCGGCATGATGTGAGCATCGTGCGTGTTGAAGTTCGTCATTGTGAGGTCTTTCATGGATTCCGACTCTTGATGTTGGAAGAGAAACCCGCTTCGGTACCTTGATACCCCGCATCAACCGACACATAGCCAACTTCGCCGCCGTTAGGTTGTAGGCGCACTGGGAGTTCGACTTTACCGTTCGGAAGCCGTGTAGCGTGAATTTCCGGTCGGATGCCCATGTCAACAAGATCCCTCGACGTGACTTCACACCATCCTTCGCCTTGGTCTTGATATCCATCGGGGAGACCGATCGTGCTTTCGAAGACGATTTTCTCAAGGTGCATCCGATCGATCGCGTGGGGTGTATGCGGTATCTTCCATTACTTTAGATACTTGAAGAAGATTGACTTTTTCTTGAAAGGAACGGCCGAGGCGCTCCTTCCTCCGCTTTATCCCTCTTTTCGCTTCTTGGTCTTGAGGTGCCGCCTTCCTTATCATCGTCTTTCTTCTTCTTCTTCTTTCCAAACTTCGCACTCCAAGTCCTTCACCATGTCAAACACCTTTGGACCATAACTAGCCTAGTCGGTCTTCACCGAGGTTTCGACTCGCCCTTGTTGTCAAAGTACACATTCATTTTTGGATCTCGTACCTATATGCTTGCCGCAGAGGAAGCGTCGTGGTTCCATGTACACGATTTTGCCGGATCCCTTCGGTAAGTGGAGCAGGTTTCTTCAATGCAAGCTACACAGCGGTCTTCCCTTTAATCTCGCCCGATAATGAAAACAGTGCCGGGTAATCGGTGATGGTGACAAAGATGATGGCACGAAGAGTGAACTTCTCCTTTACGTACGCATCAAACATGCTGACCCCATCATCAAACAAAGACCTCCATCTCCTCCATGAATGGCTCCAGAACACATCTATATCGCGTTCTTCGCCGCTTCCGTCCGTAAATGAGCATGGTGAGCAAAACATACCGCGCTTTTGACAAAGATGTGGAGGTAGATTGTACATGGTGAGGACGACCGCCACGCGTCGCGCGTGCGTCTTTGCTTTCGAGGTCACCGAATGGGTTCATTCCGCCGAGTACTCAATCGCGAACCCCGAACGTTCACGGGCTCCTGCGCAAAGTCGGGGCGGCGGCGTCGAAGTCTTTGCCACCGCGCGAGCATCCGAAGGGCGCCGTGATTCCGTCATCCTTCACACGATCGCTAGATGCATGCCACGTCATGTGCTTAGCATCCTCGGGGTTCCCATAGAGAGCCCGGCGTCGATGACCGGAAGGTACCACATTGACTTATTGGCCGGGCGTTTCCTCTGCGTGTAACCTTCCTCTTCTCGTCCCGCGTTGACATGATCTTCTTCGCGGCCGCGACCGGGTTTTTTAAGCCCCTTCTTCTTCTTTCGCCGTCCTGTTTCCTCATTGACGTCATCGCCCACGCGACATCCGCATTCCGCTTGTATCGACTAGCGCCCACGTCGCGGACAACCGGTTAAATTCTCGTGTCCGACGCCCGATATAGGTTACAAAGGGGCGTGCATCGAACTTCTTCACTTTCATCGCCACCGGGCGGATCAACTTAGCCGATACGTGCTAGCAGAACCTTGTTAGGCGATGGATACGCCGAGGCCGTGTAACTTCTGAGCTCATTGAAGCTAGTGTCGACGACCATGGCGAGACTTCAACATCGGCAAGTTCGGGTAAAACTCGGTACGCCGTGCAACCCTCTCGACTGTCTTTGTAAAGAGGATGATCAATCGCCGTCGTCTTCATCGTTTGAAGTTTTCCAACCATCTCGGGCACCCAAACGGGGATGTCGCCCTCACCGAAGTCGGTTGACCAAATCTTCAAAAAACCGACATCCTCGTCGCGTCATAGGATTCTCCCGCCGCCCCTTCACCACCACCACCGCCATCGTCGCCATCGCTGACGCCCCCGTAGGTTTCGAACAAATCGATGGAATGGACCTACGGGTGGACTTTCGGTACGCATCGTAGGGACTGCACAGGGCACTGGATCGACCGGTGGATCGAAGGGTGGAACTTCTTCGCCGAGAAAAGTCCGACCAAATAGTCACGAAGCCATGTATGATTAGGTGAGATCGCACGACGGTGTCAAAGAACGCTTTGATTCTTGCATTTTGCGCCGCGGACGGATGATCGCCCCTCGTTGAATTATTCACCAGGTCGCCGCCGAGCAACAAACTTCTTCACCTCATCAAAGTATTCGTCATCAACCCTCTTCATCTCATACATCCAATTGGGCTCGTTGCCTCTCCATCCCGATCGATCCTCGCTCTTCCAAAAGCTAATTAGTGCCGTTACATTGTACTCAAACCAAAAAAAAAAAAAAGGAGAAGAAGTCCCACCATAGATCTAGATCTAGAGAAAGGCAGTTTTCTCTCTCCTCCAAAACCAAAAAAAAAGAGATGAAGTTGCACCGTAGATCTAGATCTAGAGAAAGGCGCTTTTCTATCTCCTCCAAACCAAAAAAAAAAAGTTCCACCATAGATCTAGATCTAGAGAAAAGGCGATTTTCTCTCTCTCATGTGTCTCTAGATTTAGAGAGGGGATGAAAAAGAGGAAAGAAAGATCAAAAGAGGCATTAACTCGACCAATTAGTGTCTTCTCCTCCACCAAATCAAAGCCAAAACACCCAAATCAAAGTTTTTGTCGCTTTTGGATCAAACCCCCCCACAAGAGTTGGAAGAGGAAGTTCGTAGAAAAAGATGAAGAGGCGGCCGTCCGTGTTATATAGGCTGCGCCTTTTTATGTGGCGGGCGCCCCTAATATGCCCGCCACGCAAAAAAGTAGACGCGGCGTGGGCGCAACGCGCCCGCGCCACGTAAAAGAGCGGCCCGAGGCGGCGGGGGCGGGATCATTTCCGTGGCGGGTGCAAATTGCGCCCTCCACGGAAAAGATCCGCCCCCGCCGCAAAATCAATTGCTTACTAGTGATCAATACAAAATTAATACAACAATACAAAATTAATACAAGTTCTAAATTTGGATTTATTAATAGTATAAAGCGGCAATGCTACTACCGTATCTATACACACACATGCAAAGATCAAGATAGGATCAAAGTGCTTACGCTATATGTATCGGTATTTAGTAGTAGTCTAGTAGATCAAGAATAATACAAAAGCGAAGAGGAACTTACCGGTCGCCACAAGCGAATTGGCCTACGCCGGTGTGACTCGTGTGCGTGAGTACGGCGGGGATCGAATCAATCGCCACAGAGCAAATAGGAAAATAGACAAATCACAGGTGCCATCTTCATTGTCTAAATTAAGAAAATATGCGACCATTCTATATATAGCAAAAGATAATTAAATTATTGTGGCGTTTGGGCTGCTTAAAAATATTCAAATATCCTATTATAGGCATGGATAATCAGCGTTTAATTATCGGATAATCAATATCTCGCCGGATTTTGTCAATACCATATCCTACACCACATTCACATATAGTCGGAGGGTCTCGTGGAGTGTAGTTGGTTGTAGGACTTAGTTACTGTGTAGCGTAGGCCTAGTTGGACTAAAATGTGATTCCGTAAAAATGGAAGGACCTAAATAGAAAAAAAAAAAAAAAATCCAGGCCAATCAGACAATGAGGGCCACGTCCTAGGAGGGAATCCACGGGTTAGAGTCTTGAAACTCCATCCGTCATACTCGATCAACGAGTCACTTTCGGAATATGCAGAGTGGCTGATTATTTAATTATTATTTAGCTTTATTAATAAATTTATGTAGTTAAATTAAAATAAAGTTAGAAAAAGACTAATGGGCCTGACCGTTAGCAATTGTAAACCCCTCATATAAATATGGGGCAACTATCGTGAGACAATCAATCAAGAAATAATTTAGGGTTTAACCCTACCCTATCCAGCGCTCTCAAGCCGCCGCCTCCTCGTGCGCCGCCACGACCTCGCCGCCGCCATCACACCGCGCCAACGCCGCCGCGGAATCGCCCGCCGCGTCCGCACGCAGCCCGCCACGCCCGGGGCCGGCGCAAGCGCCACCGCCCGGCTACCGCCGATTTCGTTGTCGCCATCGCCGATCTATGCCACATCACCCCTCTCGTTCTTCCTCTCTCGTTGGATCGAAAACGGGTTGTGACAGATTGGTATCCGGAGACCGACGATCCAATGGCCTCGACCGAGCAAGAAGTTCATGGAGGGCGTCAACAACATCATCGACAACTACATCACAAGCCATAGAGGCAAAATCGTCCCCATCATTAGCTAAATGCGCTCCGCCCTCCAAGCGTTTTCTTGCCTCCGTGGACACCGAGGAGTCCCCATCCGCGCGCCTCCGACCCAATAATTGTACAGCCATCGACCGCCTTTTTTAATCTAGAAATTGCTACTGAAATTTCCACATAAATTCCTACAGACAGCACCACGTAACGGCCACCAATAATTCCTACAGACAAGACCACGAGACTCCCCCTAAATTCTCTCCCCAAAAATCCCCAGACGGACCGAAAAATAATGTGAAATTATTTTTTTTTAGTATGATGGTAAAGGAGACCCTTCTTATTGGCTGTATAAGTGCGATAAATATTTTTCTCCTCTCAAGGAATTAAAGATAATGATCGATGCAGCTTTGCTTCGTTCCATCTTCATGGGAACACATTATCTTGGTTTATTCGTTGGGAAAATGAAGTAGGTCAGCCAACTTGGCGAGTATTTTCTCAAGGCTATTAACAAAGCGTTTAGATCTCCACTACATAATCATCTTAGCGATCCGACAACCTCATGCCAATTGGGAGATTTGAATAATTACACAAATAAATTCACAGCAACATAGAACAAGGTACAACACCTCTCCCCCAAACAACATGTCTTGCTATATATTGTTGGGTTAGCACCTCTGATTCAGATAGATGTCCAACTACACCAACCACCGATATGGAGATCGCATAACACCGGCTAGATGTCTCTATACAAAGATCACGTCGATTTAACTCAAAGGTAAATCATTATTGATATTCAAATGTTCAAATATCGGTCCATGGATTAATTAGCATATCTACTTGTCCCACTATGCAATTACTTATCAATACAAATGGTACCAATTTATTGGCTTTATTGGATTCGCTCAACACACAACTTTTTGGACTCGAATTGGCTACTAAATTGGATTTACTGTTTCTACCTCACATCGACCTCTCCCGAAGTCATTTGCTAATGGCCAACGATAACAAATGTTGAGAGGTATGATAACGTTGAATTTTCTATTGCTACCGAAAGTTTCAAAGCAGATTTCTTTAGCATTAAATTGGGTGGCTATGATGTTGTCTTAGGTGTGGAATGGCTGAGCTCTCAGGGAAATATTGTTTGGAATTTTAATAAGCTCATTACGAAATTACGCGCAAAGGACAACCGATCACATGACACAGTCTCTCTAAAGAAACATACCATCCACCGGTATTCATATACTTTCTTCGATGCACCAATGGAACCTCTCGCTATACAAATTCCAACAACTCTTCAAAGAACCTTCGGGACTTCCACCTCGGCGCCGCTATGACCATCGCATTCATCTTAAGGATCCTACTAAACCAATAGTGGTTCGACCTCGCTACCCTCGATACGTAAGAATGAACTGAACGACAAATGCTCGACATGCTCTCTTAAGGTATTATCGGATATAGCACTTCGCCATTTTCGTCACCGTCCTTCTTGTTAAGAAACATGACAAGACTTGGCGATTACGTGTTGATTATCGGGAACTTAATAGTAATACTATGAAAGACAAATTTCCAATACCGCCATTCTTTGAATTGTTGGATGAGTTAGATGGTGCCAAATTCTTCACCAAACTAGATCTCCGCCCAAAGGCTATCACCAGTACGCATGCATTCCCTAGACATTGAGAAAACAACCTTCAAAACACATCATGGGTACTTTGAGTTTTTGGTCGTGCCATTTGGTTTATGCAATGCACCTTCACCTTTCAAGCTTTGATGAATGATATTTTGAGACCTTTCCTATGGAAGTTTGTCTTTGGTTTTCTTGATGATATTCTGATTTTCAAAGAAATCATGGACTGAACATCTCTCACATGTGGAAGAGATCTTCAAGGTACTAGCATCGCACAAAATTTTCTTAAAAGAAATCTAAATGCCTCTTTGGTCAATCACAATTGGGTTATTTGGAACATATTATTTACGATGTTGGGTAGCCGCTGACCACGAGAAAATTGAGGCAAGGATCGCTTGGCCAATACCTACGACTCTCCACGAACTGGGCGAGGTTTCTTGGGACTTGCGAGGTTACTACATGAAATTCATCATGGATTATGGCACAATTCTTGCGACCTCGACGGATCTTCTTAAAAAGGATTCATTATTTGGACACCTCTAGCTACAAATGACCTTTGAACATCTTAAGAGGGCGTTATCATCGCACCCGCCTCTTCAAATTCCGGACTTCAATAAATTGTTCGTTAAAATGGGAGTGTGATGCTTCCGAGTGCAATTATGGGTGCTGTTTTTACACCGGGGCAATGGTCCAATAGCTTACTTTAGCAAACGTTTGCTGATAAATACAAAAGTTAGCTGCTTAAGAAAGAGAACTCATAGGGCTAGTAACAAGAGTCAAACATTGGCGACCATATCTGCAGGGGCCGCCCCTTTATTATAAGGTCCGATCATTACAGTCTTAAATACATTTTGGATCGGCGTCTATCTACTATTCCTCAACATTAATGGGTTAGCAAATTACTTGGTTATGATTTTACCGTGGAATACAAACCTAGTAAATCCAATGTGGTGGCGGATGCATTACCTCGTCGAACACCGATGAATCTTCTATAATGGCTATTTCAGAATTTCGCTTGGGTTTGTTTGACCCAGTGTTGACACTGTTATAGCATAAAATTACTAGTCAACTAATATGAAATAGGGACATAAAATGAATATCAACATAAGTCTAGGGGCTTTGCTAACATAATTCCATGAGCTTTGGTGATTTATATATTTTCGAGGGACTTAACGGATAAATGCGAGAAGAATGGAGAAAGTTCCGAATATACATCCCATATGATGACAAGACTTGACCGTGAAGTAACTTCGATCCAAAATGTGGACTAAAACACTCTAGAAGATACCGTGAAGGAACCAGAGGCCGAGGGAGATCAACCCCCGGGCGGCCGCCAGGCTCATTTTGGCCGGCCGCCGGTGGGACCCACCTGTCGGCCTCATCTTCCTAAGTCGGTTTGTAACCGACTTTGAGGTTGTATCTACACCGTTATTGAAGGTCGGTTTGATCCAATGGTCATCGCTTCATCGCCAAGGCCTATATAAGAAGACCCTCTGACCCTGGGTGAAACCCTAACTCATTCTATCTCATTATCTCTTGACCTTTTGGTCGAGAGGTGTCCCAATGTGAGGACAACCTCTCCTCTCTAGTTCTAATCTATATTAGAAGATCATGTAGAACTAGAAGGATTAGAGTGAGTTGAGAGCAAAAGCATATCAAGTTGATAGATTAGATCCAAGTCCTTCATAAAAGTGACTAGATCTAGTCTTGAGAGCTAAAGAGTGAGTGGAGGTGAAGAAGGGGAAGCACCGGACATGTCGATGACTCCTCTACGCTTGTACCTCCGGGATCAAAGGCCTTGTGGCACTTGATCCTGAGACTTCTATGGTGGATCAACTTCTTGTTTAAGTAAGTAATCGTGTTATCTTAAGTGTTAGTATTGTTCTTATTGTTCATAACTCTTTGAGTACTTTAATCTATGGGAATATATAGATTAGAGGGGTATGCTTAGGTGTAGGTGTGGTGCCTAGATCGAAGTTGCTTGTGAAATGCACCCTACCTTCCGAAGTGTGGTAGTTCGTGGTAGTGACAATTACCATTGATTCCTTTGTATTCCATCTCCGTTGGATAGGACTAGTAGGACAATGTTGCCGGAGGAATAGTAAGTTTTGACCTTGCTTTCCTTTGAGTACGTCCCTTTAAGACAATATTAACATAGCTTACAAGAAGAAGAACTAGACAACCGTAGGAATCTTCTTACCTCTTTATCCTCTCACGTTCCTTGATTGCTTGCTTTCGGGGATTAGTTATATGCCTCGATTATTCTCACACCATCCTCCCTGTGGATTCGATATTAAAACCCTCTCCCGGGTGAAATGCTCACCAATATCCGTTAAACGTGGATTATTATAAATATTTCTGTAGGCTTATCAAATACCAACAACCGATTCACGTGAGGAAATTGCATTTAGTGATGGAGCCGTAAGTCTTATTGATTCCATAATCAATGGTACAGATTCAGCATGGGAAGTTCGTAATGGGTTGATTCTGTTCAACAAAAAGGTATGGCTTTCAAAATCATCCAAACATCTTCAGACCATTCATCATTCAATTCATGATTCAACTCATGTGGGAATACTGAAAAACATTGCATCGATTTCGTCGGACTTTCTTTGTTAAAAATGATAAACGCATTGTCGGCAATTTTGTGAATGATTGCTTAGTATGCCAACGCCAACAAAACTGAACATCTTCATCCAATTTGGACTTCTTCAGCCTTTACCAGTTCGAAACCAATGCGGGAGGATATTTCTATGGATTTTATTGAAGCTCTTCCCGAAAGTTGGCACCAAATCGGTAATTTTACCGATTGTTGATCGTTTATCCAAGTATGCCCACTTCATACCCCTATCTCACCCGTATACGGCAACCCAGTAGCTCGAAGTTTTTTCTCAAAGATTGTTAGATTACATGGTTTATCAAGGTCCATTGTTAGCGATTGAGATGTGATTTTCACAAGTCAATTTTGGCAAGAGCTTTTCGAGACTGTTAAATATTATTTTATCACCAACATCGCCTTATCATCCTCAAGTAGATGGACAGTGCCGAGGTAGTAAACAAAGTTATTACAATGTATCTACGCTACTTGGTCAGTGACAAACCAAAGGACTGGATAAGATGGTTACCTTGGGCGAAATATTGCTATAATACTTCATACCATAAATCGACCAAAAACAACACCGTTTAAAATGGTATATGGGCGCGACCCCCTAAATCCGTGGCTATAATCCGGGTGAGACAACATTACAGCGGTTGATGACTTATTATCTCAGCGTGATGCTTTTCTCAATCGGACAAAGGTTCGTTTGCAATTGTCTCAAGATTATTACCGCAAATACTTTGATGCTAAACATACGGGCGGCAATTTAAAGTGGGTGATTATGTCTGGCTCAAATTTTCGGCAACTATATCTACATTATACAAAGGCAAGCTCTCTCCCAAATATTTTGGACCCTTCAAATCGGCAAGATTATTACTCCGTTAAATATGAGTTGAATCTACCTACGGACCCGCATACACAACGTCTTTCATGTCGGCATGCTTAAACCACACCGAGAGGAGATTCCTATTGATATCCCAGAATTGCCACGTATCCACGATGGTACACCGGTTCCCGAACACGAAATCATGCTTAAAATCGAGTCCGGCAGGGTCGGCTTCAGGTGCTTATCAAATGGAAGAACAAGACAAATTTGCCGGATGCTTTATGGGAGGATGCTGAATTATTCAACAAAATATATCAAATTCCAGCTCGAGGACGAGCTGAATCTCCAAAGGGGAAAGATGTCATACTCGGTCGGTGAGTCGCCCGGAATAAGCGGAAAGTGACTGATTATTTAATTATTATCTAGCTTTATTAGTAAATTTATTTAGTTAAATTAAAGTAAGTTAGAAAAAGACTAATGGGCCTGGCCCGTTAGCAATTGTAAACCCCTCATATAAATATGAGGGGCAACTATCGTGAGACAATCAATCAAGAAATAATTTAGGGTTTAACCCAACCCTATCCACTCTCAAACCGCCGCGCACCTCCGCCGCCCGCCGCGCCCTCGCGCGACGCGCCGCGCGCCGCCGCCCGATTTCGCCGCCGCCACGTCACCCCTCTCGTTCTTCCTCTCGCGTTGGTTGGAAAAACGAGGTTGTGACACCATCCGTCCCCAAAACATACGTTGTTTTCGTTTTATGCCACAAGTTTGACATGATTTGTACAAAAACACGTGTAACATTTTGCATGCGTGCGTGTTGAGCGTCTGCGTTGTACTTGTGTAATCTCAAAAAAAAAAATTATTAAAAAAGATTCAAATATCTTTACAATGATACTAATTACTATTTTTAAAATATATAATTTGTCAAAGTTGTTTATCGGGAAGCGTAGCGACAAAACATTTTAGGGTGAATTAACACATATATGACACGTTTATATTGGTTATGAAACGGGATATACCATATGATATGCCGCATGTGTAAGGAATATTTTATTACTTATCAATATTCATGACATCAAATCTAAAGTAATGTTTTTTATATAAATAATAAAATTAAAATGTTTAACTCGCTAGTATGTTAGAATTGTATTTTTTTTCATGACAGGAGGAGCACAGCACACCAAAGTACCTACCACATTTTTTGTGGGACAATTCCTATGGTGTTGCTTGGGGACAATTAGCAAAGTAAGTTGGTTACGATAACGTACTTTATTATTTATATATCTATAGAAAGCTTTTAATCCTGGTGAAGATTTACTGTACTTTAACAGTGCCAGCCTCTCACAAAAACACTGTTTTTAATCCTGGTGAAGATTTACTGTACTTTAACAGTGCCAGCCTCTCACAAAAACACTGTTAATGTACAGTTCTCTGTTGTAGTCGGTCCGATGCGCTCTACAAACACTCCCGCCGTCCGTCGCAGTCCCACCACAGCTTTTCTGGAGCCTTCAATGTCCCTTCTTTTCTTCCCACGGTAGCTTCGTTGACCAAAAAAATCCCCCACCTCCGCTCGCCCGTCCATTGCCGGCCGCCCCAGCACCCGCGGCCGGCGCCGCCGAGCCGCTCGGCACTGCCAGACAAGAGCACAGCGGTTCCAGCAACTAAAAAAAAAAGCTGCCGCCGCGTTGCGCGCCCCCTCTACCCGCACATCGCAACCTCTGCCACCGAGAACCGCTCTGACCTCCCGCGTCGCCCGTCGTCCGTCCTCCGCCCATCCAGATGTCCGTCGCCGCCGTCAAGGCGCGGAGGAGAACCGCCCGCGGAGGGAACGCCCTGGACGGCGGAACACCTGCCGGGCACCTCGAACTCCGGCGATTTCCCCGCCCACCTGACATACGCCGACGCCGCCCTCACATCCTTGCCTCCCCAACCCCGCAGGTAATTGCACGTCTCCGCAGCAAGGATCACGCCGGCCCCCTGCGCACGTCTGGATTCACGCCTTCCACGCTGCCCCGCACGCGCCTGTGCGGCTGCGGCCCTGCGGGCGATCCCTGCGCCTGACAGCTGCGGGACGTGGCCTCCCGCTTGCTTGCTCGCCTGCTTGCTGCAACCTAGCAGCCGCGGCTGTGCCCGAAGGCCTGCGCATGGTGACAATCAAGGCGAGCAGCTGAGCAGCTTCCTCTACGCGAAGACGCAAGGTCAGTCACCATTCCTTGCACGTAACGTATTTGTGTTTATGCCTCACTAACCACTACTCAAAGAAAGCAAAATTAATAAACAAAAGTATTGACGCATTTCTATATTGAATTGTATCCCATACATTGAGTTGCTACTCGGCACATTTACATGACCACCTCAGATTTTAAAATATGAAAAATGGCTGCATTATTTATTGTTGATTCTACATAAAACTTAAGATTTCTGAGCAGAGAACAGATCGAAATTGATACAAACAGAACCTATTGTTCTATGACAGATGACAGAGAAATGGTTTGCTACATGATGGGTCATGCAGACTTTCCTTATCTTACTTACTGCCATGCTCATGCCTGTCCGGTTAAATGAACATCATTTTTTTTTGTTGTAATTTCATCGTTACAATTACTGGTGCATCCTGAAGGCACTGCATGCTTCCAGAGTACTTAGATGATGATTATCAGATATAAATGTGATTTGCATTTGTTCTTTCAGAAATCTTAACTACCAGCCAATTGAAAAATGGTGCAGCAAGAACATGACCACACCAAAGATTGCCACACTGATGCCTGTAAATTTGTTAAGAAGAAACAAAATTCATTCATGAATGAATGAAACAGCATTTTCATCACCGATGGCACACAGGCACAATCGAGACAGACCAGGTTGCTTCGCTTCAGAATTTTCATGTAACTCACACCAGTATAGTTGTTTTCTACCAAACATTGTGTAAGATCTCAAATAAGTGCAATTGATATGTAAACCGTAACTATTATTATTTCTTTGTACTTTCCCTTAGTTATATCTACCAGCGCGAAGGCTCGGCTCCGGCTAGTATATCAAAATAAATCAGCTGCCGGCTTATAGTTCAAGATCTTTTATGTTTTGAGTTACTCCTAGTCCTGGTGGATCAATCTTACTAGAGTTACTCCTAGATAAGCGCTGGTAGTCCAAGCGAATAGAATTGATCGTGGGCTAAACGAAGGGGTTAAAACTGGCCTAACGCACGTGATCATGGATTTTGCAACCAGCAATTGTTGTTTATTGGCATTCACACCAAAATTGCAGCTAAAGCTACTTCAAAATAGCTTGTGTTTGCTGAATCGACTACACTTCCAAGTAAAAGAGGAAAATTTTCCGCAATCACACACAACGTTAGTTCCATGTCATACTTTCACACATGAGTCAATAGCATTCTCATAATTTGATTGCAAACTCCAAGTTCCCAAGCTCAAAGTGAGTACAATCTTGATTCAGTTACCATCTTGCAGATGAGCCCAAGACAGCTTCAAACTAAGTAGGAAGCTACAGAGTTTAGACATAAATATTACTACTAATTATTCCCAATACCACCATGGAACTAGATTGCATTTAGGCTTCAGAACAAGACCAACAGAGCAGTAAAATCATGTGGAGATATCCCACCGAAAACCATGCTTCTGTTCTACACATTAGCATTTCCTTCTTGATTTAGGACTTGTAATTTGAGCTTCTTATGCACTCGACATGCTAGGCCCTGGCCCCTCATATGTAGAGACAACAGCATGTCCTGGCCCCTCTGTAGAGACAACATCTCTTAGCTCCTCATCTCTAGAGACCACAACAACAGCTCCTGGTTCTTCATCTGTAGAGATAACAACACTGGCTCCTGGTCTATCATCAGAGGCCATCCATGGATGCTACGATGGAACTCCCACTAAGAAAACTCTACCCATCTTTGAGAATTTGAATTCAAGAGATGTTAATATTCTGCCAATATTTCATTCACAACTTGGTAGGTTCATGCCTTTTTGTCATGCACCCATATCCCAATTGGATGGAGCTCGATTCAGCTCTTTTTTCTTGGAAATTAGGTTTCATTTAGTTTTTTTTTCTAGGAAATGCACTTTTTTCCCTCCAAAATGCATCTGTTATCGCCGATAATTACATAATGTGAAGCACCTTCCACGCTCCGGTGCATAGAGTAGTACGTACTCCATCCACATTGTAAGCCATTTTAAGAATTTTGAGAGTTAAATATCCTCAAGTTTGACCAAATTTATATGACAAGGTAATAACATCCATGATGACAACTAAGTTCATTAGGTTTTTCATTAATTATATTTTCATAATATATTTATTTGATGCCACAGATGTTTAAAGTTTGCTCTACAATCATGGTCAAATTTGAAATGCTTTAGCTCTCAACATTCTTGAATGGCTTACAATTTGGAATGGAGGAAGTAGCTTCGCTTCAATGTTTTTTTTTTTTAAAAAAAAATACTCCATCCATTTCAAATTGTAAGTCATTCCAAAAATATTGAAGAGTTAAAACATTTCAAGTTTGACCAAAATTATAGCGAGAATTATAAGATTTGTGACATCAATTACGTATACTACAAAAATATAATTAACATAGAATCAATGGTACTTAGTTGACATCCTACATGTTATTACCTTGTTATATAAATTTGGTCAAACTTGAGATGCTTTGATTCTCTAAGATTATTGGAGTAATAAGGTACAGCTTAAAATGGAAGGAGTAATAGCTCGCTACAAGTCACAGACATCCAACAAACCTACCAATCCACCCCTGATTCCACCAACCAACGGAGGTAGAGCTAGCTACTCTCCCAATTTCGTCATAAAAAAATGGAAACAATTCTCCGTACGTACACACGGTCACAGATCACCTCTGAATTTGGATCATGTCGCTGAATTAACAACAGCCAGAGCATCCATGATAGCGCTGTTACTATTAGTAGTTAGTAGGAAAAGGTAGTTCACCGATCCCAAGCTGATGCGAATCTACCACCATGCACCCCCTATATAAACCACACGAAAAGGCTACCCACAATCCACAGCCAAACCAGCTCAAAGCACAAACAAACAAGAATCAACACACACACGTGCAAGGTGACACAAAGGACACACACACACAAAAAAAAAAAAAGTTCGCCGGCAATGGCCTCCTCGCGAGCAAGCAGCAGCTTGGCGCTGCCCGTCGTCCTCCTGGCGGTGCTCCTCCTCGTGGCCGGCGGCGGCTTCAATGCGGCGCAGACCTCGTCGGCGCCGGCGCCGGCATCGTCGTCATCGGGGTCAGGCAGCTGCTTGACGGAGATAGTGAGCCTGTACCCGTGCCTGGGCTACATGTCGGGCAATAGCAGCACGTCGACGTCAAGCCCAGCGCGTCGTGCTGCTCCGCGCTGTCCAGCGTGGTGGCGTCCAACCCGCGGTGCCTGTGCACGGTGCTCGCCGGCGGCGCCTCCTCGCTCGGCGTCACCATCAACAGCACGCGCGCGCGCTCGCTCCCCGGCGATTGCAACGTCAAGACGCCGCCGCCCAGCCAGTGCAAATGTACGTGATAATAACATAGCTCTCTGCCTTAATTTGATCTCTTTATTTGCCACGGCGTGCCAACGGTTGTTGTTGACTGAACGGTTTTGTCTTGCAGCCGCCGGGGTACCCGTGCCATCGTCGTCGCCGGCCACGGCCACACCATCCACTACGACTCCGGCGAGCCCAGCAACGGCGTCCGTGCCAGCTGCTCCCCGCTGGTACGTCGTATATCTAACTGTTGCAGTGGTAGCTGATCGAGTCGTACTTGTACAAAAATGTACATATGCAACTGATAGATACGAGAGAATTGTACCATATTTCTTATAAAGAGGACTATGAGGCAGCTGATACGTATAAATATAGTATAAATTAGGATAACAAGTCATTGACTCTACAAAAATTCAACGGCAGGAAGTAGAAGAAGCGTTAGGTGAGCTAATATTCAGCTGAGCGCGCCATGAGCTAATAACTAAACGTGTGGCCTTCTTGTCCCTTGATGTACGCAGCAGCTGGAACCGGGACCGGGACGAAGGCGACCCAGACCGCGGAATCCTCCGGCGGGAGCGCCACCGGCGGCAAGGCCACGTCCGTTCTTCCGTCGCCATCGTCGTGCTCTCGGCAGCGGTTGCGCTGCTCCATGCTTGATTTCATCTGGAGGATGTGCTTTGTCTGACTTTATTGCATCTTTGTTTTGGTGTCTTTGCGAGAGTGTTTTTGTCCACGTCATGCGCTCTGTACAGAGAGTTATGTATCATAATTATTGTTTCAGTAATCAGAGGTTTATGTATGAATTATTATTTTCTTTTGTTCTAACTCATATAAACCAAGTTTCCATGGTGGCAAATAGTCCATTATTAGAAAATAAAAGAAAATTCTCTATAGTCAAAAAAAATAATAACAATACCATTACAGGACCGTACTGCAACCAACATCGACAATACTAAGACCTACTCCCTCCGCTCCAAATTGTAGTTCACTTTAGCTTTTCTAGATACATTGATTTTTGCTATGCACCTAATTATCTGGCTGTCGTAGATACATAGTAAATCAAATGAATTTAGAAAAGCCAAAGTGAACTACAATTGGAAACGGAAACAGTATCCTCAAGATCACCGAGGATCTGTCAGTGGTCTTGAGTACTGATGGGTCTTAATATAGTTGATCAAGGCCATCAGATCATCTGGTTACACTATGCCATACATAGTGTTAAATAGTGTCTAGTGTTTGTCCTTCTGCTTCTTAGTGGCACAACTGGTTTTGAATGACGCCTCATTTTTTAGACTGTGAATGACGCCTCATTTTTAGACTGAATTGCATAGTTTCTTCATTCCAACGAAGTATCTTATCTTGGCTCAAATTCTGTGAATGACGCCTCATTTATAGACTGAATTGCATGCTCACAGGTTGCTCTGGAAACTCCTTGATGGGGATTTGAATTATTCCTGATATTTTGTATGCAAAATGCTGGCTTGGACGGAATTTGGAGAGGATGTACGGTACTAAGAATGACATTTACAGCTGACATGGATGGTCTGTCTATTGGGCTCTCTTGAATACATAGCAGTCCGACGTGAACACATGTGCGTACTTGATCTTCAGAGAAGCTACTAAGTAATGGATCAACTATCTCTAAAGTTCTCCCATTGAACCACTTCTCCCATATCTGCATTGGATGGGTGAATTTTTTTATTACACGAAATCAGATGCCAAAGAAGATTATAAATGTTGATACTACTTACGATAGATATGGAGTCAACAGACTGCTCAAAGTTGTAGAAGCCAGAACTTCTTCTTCCAGTTATGATCTCTAGAAGCAAAACACCAAAGCTATATACATCTGATTTCGTGGAATATTGCCCGCCCTGACATATTCTGGTGCCATGTATCCGCTGCAGGAAGATTTAATGTCTTATTGCTGCCAATGCAGCTAGTGACATTTAACTAAGCCATGAATGGTTGAATTCACTTACAATGTCCCACTTACGCGATTGGTAAACATCATTTGTTTGGTCTTGTGTAAACAGTCTTGCCAAACCGAAGTCTGAAATTTTCGGAGTCAAATCCAGGTCTAACAGGACATTGCTTGCCTTGAGGTCTCGGTGGATTATCTTACTTGTGAATCTTCATGAACATATTGTAATCCTCGGGCAATTCCACTTATTATTCTGAACCTTTCCCCCAGTAAAGATCCTTTCTCTTCTCAGGGATCTGCCATTGAAATAAAGAACATTGGCTAATTATTTTCGGGTAGTTTAACTAGCTACAAGATAATGTAATATTAATATGAAACTTTACCAAAGAGAACTGTGTCAAGGCTTCTATTAGGCATGTATTCATAGACAACTAGATTCTCTTGTTCCTCCAAGCAAACTCCAAGAAGCCTTACAATATTTTTTGTGATGAAGCTTAACAATCAAAACAAGCTCATTCTTTAGCTCCTCTATTCCTTGTGTTGAACCTTACGAGCCTCTTTACTGCTATCTGTTCACCATCGGGAAGAGCTCCTGTGGAAGTGATCATAGTTACAACTAAACAAATACTAAATCCGTTCCAAATTGTAGTTCGTTTGACTTTTTCAAACCTAAGTTTGACCACTCGTCTTATTAAAAATTTGTTCAAAATATCACAACTTTTGTTGTGGTATGCTTTATTAACCAAAGATCCTTAAGAATGACTTAAATTTGACTATATTTGCACAAATTTTTGAATAAAACGAGTGGTCAAACTTGGGGTTGAAAAAAGTCAAATGAATTATAATTTAGACAGAAGGAAATTGTTTTTGAAGGTACAAAGTCCTACTTTTCAGAAAGTTGCACCAAAATTGACAAATTTTCTATTCTAGTTTCATTAAGTCCCTAATATTGCAATTTCTTATGTTGTTGGGTCCTTAAATATGAAGAACACAATAAGTGTGTCTCACTTACTACTGATGCTACTCAAAGGGGAAAGGATCGAGATTGCTAACATGGCATTGGAACTGGCATGTAACATGATATTCAAGGCCATCTAATTAGGGCATGTTGTCCTGATTTCTCTCCACAAGTTCGACAAAAGATGTGGTAATGGATTATGATCCTAATTAATGTAGAAATCTAACTAAAAATCCAAAGTCAACTCTGCATAATGTTAATAAATGACTAATATGTACTATACAATCCTATCGAATTTGATTGCCTTCAAATCCTTTACTGATAATAGTTGAAATATATAATCTTTCCAAGTTAGACACACTAGAGTAAGTATAAGATATATGAGCACCTTGTAGACTACACCAAACCCTCCTTTACCAAGTTTATTTCTTTCCACAAAGTTCTCCGTTGCAATTTTCAATGTTGAGAGATCAAGAAAGGACAAATTAACGTTGGGCATGATCCCCGTGTTAGACAAATCTGTCAAACAAGAATAAGTACCATCATCTACAAAAATGAATAAGTACCATGCATAACAATAAGTACGTACCATGCATTAACAATAAAAAAAAATGTCACACAGATGGGATTAAGTTCAGTACAACTTGTCTTGTACTCCAAGTCTACCATATGTGCCTATATATACCCTTGAAGAGTCAATGCAATAGACCACAAATCATTAGGGTTTTCACGTTTCACCATACCCAATAGTTTCTACACATGCATAACATATGGAAGCATATAGCAATTTCAAAATATACGAAATAGAGATTAAGCAAATGTAATGGTTTCTTCCATCTCATGATCTAGAAATCAAGAGGACTTACATGGTAATAACTCATCTTGTTTTCTCCTGCTCCAGACACAAATGAAGATCAAAGCAGCAACTAATGCTGATGAAACTATTCCCAGTGCAATGGATAAGATAGTACTTGATTTAATTCGCGTTCGTCCTGTAGCTAGAATAATGACCGGCTAGTGTAAGTAAAAAACTAGGTAGTAACTGTATTTTGTTATTATTATAAGATTATTAAACATCATATTACACTCGAAAATCAATCATCATATTATTATTTTTATATCTAAACTATAGCTGAAAATAAGCATTTGGTATCCCCTCATCTCATAAACATGCACACGCGTTCTGCCTGCTTTTTGAGTCTAAAAAAGCTAACCACTGAAAGTTATTGAAGAAGGCAAAATTAGAGCTACTGATTTTGTTCATGTGGTATAATTATTACTTTATCAAGGAACTTTAAAATATCTTTTTGGAGATGCTGGTTTTTTGCTCTCAATTTAACAGCTTATCTTATTATTACTAATTGGAGGCTATTATTAATTGGAGGCTCTAACGGAGGCTCCACATTAATTCTTACTAGATCTTGTTAAAAAAAAGATAAATGCTAGAAATTCTCACGTTAATCGAAACATCTAGCGTTAAATCTATAGACTCTAGCAATCGATAAATGTTAGATTTACTTTATTTTTTGAAAAGAATATTTACCCAACATTGCTATTATTATATAGATAAAAAGAAAAAAACTTAAATCCATAATTTTAAGATGAACGTAGAAGCAACAAGAAAGAAGGAAAAGATAGATCTATTATTTTCCGTATTACGACCACGACGTGCCGCAAAGATCCCAAGGGTATCCATTCGGGGAGATTTTCCAACAGATGGGAAAAATAATAGGTGCCGCCTCAAGAGTCAAAGATGGCTCCACGCGGTGCCGACCGCCGCCGGGCAGCTGATGGACTTGTGTTTGCCGGGCCAAGAAAGCTAGGAGGAAGAAAATAGGGTGCATGCACCTACATCTGCACCAGCACCCTTGCTCAGATCAACAACACCCTAGAGGAGCAGCACGCAAGATCTACTACGACGTTGGTGGAGGAGCAGCAGTTCTGCAGCACGTTTGTGTGTCGCCTTACTTCGCGACGACGAAGCTGCTCGTGGAGGGGACATCAACGGGACAGATGCTAGGAGCTATATCTACCAAGATGAAGTGCACTTGACGGCTGAAGTGGGAGAGGTGCATGGCACGCTGGATGCAGCGTTCGTCCTGCCCCATGGTCTAGAAAGACGCGAACAACCATCTACAACCATCTTGGACTGCATGCAGGATGCAACCACGGGTATGCATGCCATCCTCAATGGCTTCTCACACAAAGATGCTATACTGGGAAGATGACGATACATACTTGGCGGCTGACATCAACGATGAAGGCAACGCTACACAGACTATCTACCGGCGAATACAAGAGGAAGGCGTGCTACACTGACTATGTACCAACCGACGATCAACGACCAGGAAGGCGTGCTACACCGACTAGGAAGCCAACTTCACTTAATTCAGCAACCATCCAACACTAGAGCACACGCACGACGTTGGGCCATACACGAGGAACCAACATCGATCGTGCACCGACCCTTGACATTGGATCCGGCCCGATGGCGATGGAAAGGGTGAGCGTGCCAGCATCACAGGGATAACGAGGAGATCTAGGTCAATAAAGGGAAGGCAGGAACATGGGCCCACTAGCACCATGATGTCTGGCGTCCATGGCATCTACGTCAACGGTGGCACCTATCACACCTAAAGATTAAAGGTGCGACCATCTTTGCTATACTACAATTACAATTTGATTTTACTCATGCAATGTACAACATATCAACCTTATTGACCACGAGGTACAATTTTTAATTTTAATTTTAATGACCTTGATTACTTCGCACAAAGAAGTTTTGATATAATCCTTATTGACCATCAGGTAACATTTTTTTATGAACTTAATAACTATGTCACGAATTACTTTGCATTACATGCGATAATGATGCCAAAAAATTAGGTGACCATGCATGATCCGTGGAGTTGTCAATAAAGCCTACATGGTAAAACCGAGACATCGAGTCACAAGAAATAATTAAACCAATCCAATAATATTATTTTATAAATTATCCTTCTCTATCATTATGAAAGATAATGCTTTGACCCCTAAGTTTGCATTCAGATTGGCCATACACGGCAATATGAAAGCATAAAAAGCTATATGAACAAAAATTCAATACATTAGTATAATTCTTTGTTTTCAAAAAGCTTATCAAGCATGGAAATATATCCTTAGCAAACACTTCGTAGTGATAGTTAAGGTTCACTCCAAGTTATGTTAACACTCATGACAATAAATTTATAAGGTAGTTATCTTCAAAAAAGTTTTGATTGAAACATTATATCACATGAATATTAGTACCTTAATTTTAAGAAATAATTGTTTAATAAAACAATACTAATACAATACAATAAATTCAACTTGAATGCCATGGTGCATGATAAAACAACTATTTATGACATTGTCAAAACTAAGAGGATAGCCTAGGACCCGGAATCACTACAGGAGACGCGTCCTTTGCGAGTGCGGCGCCGCACTCGGCAAATGCTTAGAAGCACTCGGCGAAGGCTTCGCCGAGTGCCGCACTCGGCGACCCGCACTCGGCGAAGATTTACTCGGCGAAGCCATCTTCGCCAGTGCCAGCATCGCTGATCGGCGAAGAGTTCGCCGAGTGTCGTGTCGGCCTTCGGCCGAACCGTCGTCGACGTTAAATATGGAAGGGGCTTTGCGAGTGCCAAACGTCGGCGCACTCGGCAAAGATTTGAATATTTTTAAATCTTTGCCGAGTGCGGATGTTGGCACTCGGCAAAGTATTTATTTTACGAAAAAACAAATAGACTTTGCCGAGTGCTTTGTCACGGGAGGCACTCGGCAAGATTATGGTCATTTTGCCGAAAGTGCCACCCTTTGCACTTTCGGCAAACCTGCCATTTTTCTGCAGTTACCCGGCTTTGCCGAGTGCGGCACTCGGTAAAGCTGGGAATTTCATTTTTTTTTGTTGTTTCTATTGCTTGTTGCTGCAAATCAACATATACATATACCATAAACATTCATATATACATCATAAACCACATAGATCACCGATTCACATATATAATCCACATATCTCACAAATTCACATATATAATCCACAAATACCACAAATTCACATATATAATCCACAAATACCACAAAATCCAACATGTCCAACAACCAAACGGAATCTAACATGTCCAACATCGAAACGAGATCGGTCACAGTGCAACATATCCAACATCTAAAATAAATCCATCACCACCACCTCAACTTGACGGCCCCGAACACCGTGGCCTCCCCGTCGCGAAGAGCCCTCACCTTGCCCCGATACCACCCGTCTTTGCGGGCGCCATTTGGAACGACCACCCGCCCCATGGAGGGGCGTGTGGAAGCCCGTAGTGTGGGCTTTGCCGCGCCCGGAGGAGGAACGCCACCTGCCCGTGTGCTTGTGCGGTCGGGCCGACGGATAAAGCTGGATGGGGTGGAGAAGGGCCACTGGAGGAGTCGGGTTCGAACCCGCCGACGTGGCTGCACAAGTGTGAGGCGATCTCATTAGTACTGCGGGTGAGCCGCACATGCCAAATAAATGAACAACAACATATACTCACGGAGTCTCGTTCACGAGGAACGGAAACGGGGTGGAGCGAACAATGAGGGAGGCAACGGAGGCGAGGGTCACACCGGGATCCGAGGCCCCTGGAAGTAGCTCGCCACGTCCTGCGGTTGGCGCCTCGAGTGTTCGTGATTGCCTCCAACTCCCGCCGATGGGCCTCGCACGGGCACTGCTCGGCCGCAAACTCTTGCGCTGGGCGCTGCGCTGACCTCCAGCTCTGCCATCCGGACCTGCAATATTACAACCGTAACATTGAAACAATGCATAGGTAGCGAAAATGTGTAAAACCGATGAACGACCGATGAAACTGAAGTTACCCGCATCGCTGCGCATGGAGCTCGGCCGCCGAGGTGCTATGGGGATGTCGGTGGAGGTCGTGCTCCTTGAGCGAATCACCCTCGGCGCCATCAAGGAAGGGCGGGATCGCGCGGCGTTGGCCATCCAGAACCGGCCGTCTTTGCTTCCCTCCTCCCAACCTCATCACCCGGTGCGCGTCCGGGCGCGGTGGGTCGGATCGAGTCCTCCCCATAGCTTGGCGGCGCCTCGGCGTCTTGGGTAAGCTTCTGGGGTGGACGCCGCGTTCTTGTCAGACGCCTCGGGCCTTCGCCGGTCGTAGACGTTGGCGGGTCGGTCGCCCTGCCGCTGTGAGTCAAGGCCCACCCGCGTACTCGTGACCTCCTCGGTTTCCATGCGAAGGCGACGCGAGGAGAACACGCCGAGATGGTTAGAAGTGAAGAGATTTGAGCGCTTGAATAAAAATATCAACACAATCGTACCCATCTATCCATATACACCGGGGAGGCACGCTGCCTTGGTGGTGTGGAGCGCCTTGCATCTCGAGGCGACACCTCCATTGAGTCTCTTGTGCGCGTCGTCTCGTCCAAGAGCCACTTCTCCACAATGGCCTCCCAAAGAGTCCTTGTACTTGCCGCACCACTCCCGGACACATCCGCATGACATAGCGGAGGATTAATGGAAGTCTGCTTATTTTTTTTATTGAAGAAATCTGAATAAATGCGTTCTACGAACTTTTGGATGTCTTGCTCCCGGTGAGGTCGGTCTCCCTCTGGAGCATCATCTCCCTTGCTTCGTTCTTCTTCACCACCTTGCCAAGCACGTCGGGCGTTGTAGGAGGTGATGCGATGTAAACACGCGCCTGCGTGGTGCAGGTCCTTGAGTCGTTCTCGGCCGGACCATCCTGCACTCTAGCGGCCTCCTCCTCCTTCCCCGCCTCGCACATGAAGTAGTTCTGCATCTGAAAAACATGTATCATTCAATTATTTAAGAAACATAGTATTCAAACGGCGTGAAGTAATCCTGCATACACACTCACCCAAAAGTCTGTCTTGATCTTCACCGCAAGTCTGCCCCTCGTTCACGCGCCGCACGTGGTCCCACGTCCGGGGAACCTCCCTCACGTTGTTCCCGAGGTCCACCAGGCCAGGGTAGTTCTCTCTAATCAGCAGGCTCTGGATGCCATTGATATGGCGCGCACTGCCCCCTCCGCTTACAATCTTCCAGTTACTGCACGAGGCATTAAGACAAATTGTTAGTTTGAAGTTCGATTTTCAACATGTCATATGAAGAAGTAGTGAAAATATCAATGGCTACTTACTTTTCACCGTTAAGGTCGAATCACGGGCGGCGGTGAAAGGGATCGCCCCAGTGGGAGGCTCGAGGCCCCCGCGCTGGTGACCTTCTTGGCACTTTCGAGGAGGACGTGTGGGACAGTGTCTCTTCTAAGACTTTGAGTCCAGTGATCTGGCGGTGTGGGCCCGACGAGGGGTTGGCCCGGCGACGGCCCCGGCCGGCCCCGCCGGCCCGGCTGGTCCGACGACGACACAAAGTCAAGCCTCCTCGTGGGCCGGACGACGTCGGCCGCGCCTCGGCGTCTCCACCGTCAGTGCTGCTTTCGTCGACCTCCTCCTCCTCGTCGGCCTCCTCCTCGTCGGCACAGGGGAGAGGGTGAGGGTCTCGCGTAAGCGGGGCTGGACCCCAATCGGCGTTGCCGCCTTCCGCCTGGCATTTTGTCGAGTCCCTGCAAAACAAATAGTAAACCAATTAGTATTGCAAAATGAACGAAATATAATTGAAAGGTAACAATAATAACAAAATAGTATTACATGATTTAGAAATTATCTCCCCGAATGCCTAAAGAAATGGGATGTAGTCATCACTATATAAGCTACCACTATTGTAATCATCAATGTCATCACCCTCATCATCCAATATCGTCCTCGGCAAGTGCATGTGCCCTCCCACGGCTCCTTCGCGCACCACCTCCATCGTTCAAGAATTTGCGGGTCCTTAGCATCCTGCACCTCATCACCCTCGTCCTCATCGATGGCGTTGTCTACTTCCATGCCCATCGGCGAAAGAATGTCTATCTCCAAACGTCCTTCTAGCCCCTCGGGTTGATAGAACTCTTGAGTGTTTGGGTCGAGGTTGTAATCATCATCGTTCGAACGGGCGCTTTACCGTGCGGCGATACACCGCTGCACAAGGTACCAACCCGCAAGGTCCGCGTGTTTTTAGCACGCCCATGGGAGGTAATAAACTTGTGTGGCGTGTATATTAGCCACAATATAGACATCCTCTCCCTCCATATACGGAATCTGTCGAATTTCGACTTGCCCAATCGTAGGGTCCACTTTCGTGTCATCGGGATCGAACCAATGGCATTTGAATACCACTAGCTTGAGCTCTTTAGGACCCCGAAGTTGAGCTCATATATTTCTTCGACTATGCCGTAATAGTCCTTCTTATCCAAGCCGGGCGTCACGAACTCCGGTGCCGCGTTGTTTTCGGTTGGGCCGACTCTCCTCGTAGCTTCTCGTGCGAAACCGATAGCCATTCACATCATAAGCGGTGAGCGAGTTGACCCTACGGGGGAAGCCATTGCCCACTGTTTTAAATCTTAGCACATATCGGCATATCGTGCGGGCACACAAGGTCGGGCCACATAGATCGTTACATTATATGTTACTAGGACCAAAAGTGGAATATCAAAGCGGAGCGAGGTTAGTTGGATGGTACCTTTGAGCGAGAACCGGGGAAATAAAATCGGGTTTCCCATTTTTTTAGAAGATTGTCTTCTTGTTGCAAGGTAGGAGCCACATTCCCTCTCCGGTGTTGACCAATAAATTCCACGAAAAAAACAAGGCTAGAGGTTTAGGGTCGATAGGTGGAGGCGGAGGTGTGGAACAAGCTCATTGAGAACTTCTGGCGATAAGGAGCGGTTTAGTCAAGGTTCAACAACACATAGAGCATGATAGTGCGCCACTCATCAAAGGACAAGTGCTTGTGGGTAGCTTGCGCTTCCTCTTCCGACTTGCCCTCACGAAAAGGCTAAGGTTCGATGAACTCTCCTCGGCGTTGTAACGAGGGGTAGGATTGTGGGCCTTCGGAAGTTTCTCGATATACGCCCGTGTGAAGGTCGACACCTCCTCCGGAATGTATGCCTCGCCACGGAAGGCTCAATGCGGCTTTATTCTGCATTTTCTCGAAAGTACCTTGAGAGCCCTCTCAATTGGATAGCACCAACGGAACTGCACGGGCCCCCAACCGTGCCCTCGGGCGGTGCAAAATCAGGTGTTGCATGGGCGGGAAGAAGCCCGGTGGAAATATCATCTCTAACTTGCGGATCAACGCGAGTGCGGCACGCTCGGGATCAGCAATCGCATCCGAGATAACTCCTTAACACAAAGGCTGGCGGAAGAAAAAGCTCAACTCTGCCAGGGCGCGCCACACGGTTCGGGGAGGTATCCCGAGTCATCGCGGGAAGGATCCGCTCAATCCATATGTGGAAGTCATGACTCTTCATCCCGGGACTTTCATAGTTTGCAAGTTCACTCCCCTACCAGTTCGCCGCATACCCATCGAGGGCGATAACGTCTTCATCCACTTGTAGCACTTCCTTCCTATCGGCCCTTTTGATGATGTAGTCGGCCGGGCCCTTTTTCCATCTCCTCCCGGGGCTAGGGGTCTCTATCACTAGCTTTGGTCTATCGCCACAACATCTCTATGTCAAGTCTAGCTTTAACGTTGTCCTTTGACTTACGAAGGTCCATGGATGTTGCGAAGAGTGCCTCGAGAGATATTCTTTTCGTGTGCATTACATCGATGTTGTGTGGAAGAAGAAGATCCTTGTAGTAGGGGAGATTAGTCAAGCCCGATATATAAGTCCACATGTGTGTCCGACCATATCCAACAAAACCACCTTTCTTTTCATCGATTTTGAGACCCGGCTAGCTCGGCAAAGGACCTCTTCACCGGTCATAAACTTTGGGATGGGATCGGTGACTTGAATACCTTTCGTGAAGTGCTTTTTGTCTAGTCTGAATTCATGGTTCTCGGGCAAGAATTGGCGATGTTTGTCAAACGAGGAATACTTGCCACCCTTGAGAAGCCAGTGAATCGCCGGTACCTTGCATGTTGGGCAAGGGAACCTCCCATGAACACACCATCCGCTGAATATGCCATAAGCGAGAAGTCATGCATTGAATATAGGTACCACCGTGCATTGTAAAGTTTGTCTTTGTAGCTCGGTCGATGCGTCGGTACCCCATTTTCCCAAGCATCTTGCAATTCATCCCACACCGGTACGCATGAACACACCCATATTGTTGCCCGGATGCCCGGGTATTATCGGCGTCAAACAGGTGCTTGAGCTCAAACATGACACCGGGGGAAGATTGAGAGGGATCACAAACACGGGCCAACAAGTGTGCGGGGCCGCCCGAGTTGACCGTGCGGGTTGAACCCATCTGTTCGCGAACGCTACGTACATTTCGAGCCTCCATAGCTTTTTCAGGATGCATATTATCGAAGTGCTTCCATGCATCACCATCCGATGGGTGTACCAACTTCTCGGGGACTGTATCTTTTGCCCTTCTTGTGCCATGTCATTTGTTTTGCGGACTCCTCCGTCATGTATAGCCGTTGGAGCCTCGATGCGAAAGGAAGGTGTCGTAGGACCATCTCGGGGATCTTGGACTGTTTCTTCCTGCCATCACTACATTCTACCTCCACATACCTAGAGGCTTTGCACTTTGGGCAATGCGTTGCTTCCTTGAGGTCTCCCCTAAAGAGGGCGCACCCCTTTGGACAAGCATGGTGCGAGTCATACGGCATCTTCGGTCCACGAAGAAGTCTCTGTGACTTCGTCGTGTTCTTCGGCAGGGGCGTGACCCTCTGGAAGCATTTTGCCAAGAACCCGACAACAGGGTGTCGAAGCCGTCTCGACTAATGCTCAATTGGGACTTCAACGCTATAAGGCGTGAAATGCCATCCAAATTTAAGTAAGCATTGTCTTCTGAAGAAGGGGCTGTGCGCCTCCATCATCTCGTAGAACGCCTTTGCGGTTTCCTCGGGTTCCTCCTCCAATCCTCCATTGAACGTGCATCATGAAAGTCTGCCATCATGTCGCCATCCCGGCATCTTGATCATACTCCTCGAGGAGGGGCCTCACCACGTCCTCTCTAATCTGATCGACTTCGCCGTGGAAGATCCAAATGGCTATAGTTTGGGGGCGAATCCGTTGTTGTAAATATGTTTACCCATTTCAATCTTGACTCGCTTTTTCTTGTTCTTACATTTGCTGCACGGACACGGCATCCGAACAGACCCTTTAGCAGCTGGGCCAAATGCATGTTCCAGGAAAGCATCGGTCCCCCTAACCCATTCAAGACTCTTACTTGCGAAGCCCGTGTACATCCACTCACGGTTATCCATCCTCCTCTGTCATACGCCCATGTCAACAGCCACATAAGCGGCAATTGCATCTACACACGCGTTCCTACCATCTAATAGGTGAGGGGTAGGTCCTAATCCCACCCGAGGATGCGTAGACAAGGTTAGCATCCATGCTCCAGGTCCGCCCGAGCCGAAATTTGGGCAAGACCTCCCATTTGTTCCCGATACACGTCCTGGCGGGAGAGTGTGTATCCGGAGAACAACGGGAGGTGCTGCCGAAATTCCGGCTCGGACGGGGCCGAAGCATGGATGCTAACCTTGTCTCGCATCCACGGGCTGTCAAAAAACGTGGACAATCCGAAGCAACGATCACGGTCGCGAGATATGCACGGATGCGCATACCAACGCCCGTATCTCTTTCGACGGAGACGCCTAACTGGGTCGCGCTATGTAAGACAACTACAAGGGCGGGACGGACGTGATTCATACCTACGGGGTCGGTGGAGACGGGTGCGGCAAGACCCGCCCACGAGGGCGGCCGGGGTGAGTCCCTCCGACAGTCCTCCTACAAAACAAGGCCAAAAAAGTTAGTGTCCACTCAAAATTTCGGCAGCACCTCCCCTGCACGGGGAGATACCCAAAACCTGCAAAAAACATGGCACGAAGGCCAACAACCACATGCATATACCGAGAATGGGCACGAAGGCCACCAACCACCAATATGGGCACGAAGGCCACCAACCATCAATATGCGCACGAAGGCCGCCAACCACCAATATAACAACCACCAATATGGGCACGAAGGCCACCAAACTATTTACTAACTACTACTACTAACCCTACTAACTACTAGTACTAACCACTACTAGAAAGATAGGGCTTACCTTGGCCGCAGAAACGGCAAGAGCAACGGTCGGCGACGGCGGCGTCGATCACCACAGGCGACAACGATCGGCGGCGGCGGCGTCGATCACCGCCCATAGCGGCACCGGTCGGCGGCGACGGCGACGACCGGTCCGAGAGGCACTCTCTTCCTCCTCCTCCCCTTCCCCTTCTTCCTCCTCCCTCTTCTTCCCTTCCTCCCTCTTCTTCCTCCTCCCTCTTCCTCTTCTTCCCTTCCCTTCCTCCCTCTTCCTCTTCTTCCCTTCCTTCCTCCCTCTTCCTCTTCTTCCCTTCCCTTCCTCACGCACAAGCCCGTCGGGTCCGGGCGAGGACGGGCGGGGCGGCAAGCCGGCGGCCGGGGCGACGCCGGCGGTCGGGCGGCGCGGACGGGCAGGGCGGCGCGAACGGCCGACCTCCGGCGTTGGCGCGGGCGCGTCCGCCGCTGAGATGGGCGGGCGGCACCGTGACGGCGGCGCGGCCGGCGGGCCGGGGCGGATCGGCGCGCGGCGGCGCGGCGAGTCCGGCGGCCGGCGGGGCGAGGTCCGGCGGGCGGGGCGGCCGGATCCGGCGAGAACGGGCGGCGGCGGGGCGAGGTCCGGCCGGGAATCGCGGGGCGTCGCGCCGTGAGAGCGTCGGGCGCGTGGGGAAGAATGAGGAAAAATGGGTCCCGGGCCCCGGATATTAGGCGGCTTTGCCGAGTGCCCGGAAATGCGGCACTCGGCAAAGCTCCTGTCATTTTATAAAAACCCTACTTTGCCGAGGTGCCACGCATCCGGGCACTCGGCAAATCGTGTATTGCCGAGTGCCACGAGTCGGGCACTTTCGGCAAATCGTCTGCCGAGTGTCCAATACGGCACTTTCGGCAAACTATGCTTTTTTTTTGTTTTTCGTCCCATTTTTTTTTTTTCTTTTGCTTTGGGACACTAATTACATGTCATGTTCAGAATTTGGGAGAATTTCACGTTGTTTTGCTATATTTCATGATTTATTTTTATTTTCTTACATTTTCTTGGCGACTCCAAATTTGAGCTACTTGGTACATGAAATAATGGGCAGTGGTCATTCAAAAAATGTTATTCCGATGTTTGGCGTATGTTTAGGCTAAATCCGAGGACTACGCCTGAAATTTCGAACATTTATGTGCTTAGGAACATGGCGAGTCACGTGCGGGAAAGGTGTTTTTAAAATCTATAAATTCAAACGAAGTTTAAAATTCACGAAACTTGGCGTGGTGTCTTGTCATCTCATGGGGAGGCTGTGAAAAAATTTTGAAAAAGTTTGGAGCAAGTTGTGACGTCGGATGGCTAAAACCCAGACATCTCCACACTTCATCATGAAGTGTGGAGATGTCTGGGTTTTAGCCATCCGACGCCACAACTGGCTCCAAACTTTTTCAAATTTTTTCCACAGCTCCTCTCATGAGATGACAAGACACTACAAGTTTCGTGAATTTTAAACTTCGTTTGAATTTATAGATTTTAAAAACACCTTTCCCCACGTGACTTGTCATGTTCCGGCACATAAATGTTCGAAATTTCCTCAGGCAGTCCCCGGATTTAGCCTAAACATATGCCAAACATGGTGAATAACATTTTTTGAATGAACACAGTCCATTATTTCATGTACCTGCTAGCTCAAATTTGGAGTCGTCAAGAAATGCAAGAAAATAAAAATAATTCATGAAATATAGCAAAAATGCGTGAAATTCTCCCAAATTGTGAATATGACATGTAATTAGGGTACTAATGGCACACAAAAATATGGGATGAAAAAATAAAAAAAAAAAAATAACGGTTTGCCGAGTGCCTTATGTGGCACTCGGCAAAGAGAGTATTTGCCGAGTGCACGGAAGCGGCACTCGGCAAAGCGCGTCGCCTTTGCCGAGTGCCTAACGTGAGACACTCGGCAAAGGTGACGGAGAGCGGGCCGTTTGGTTCTGTTATCCTTCCCGAGTGTATTTATTTTGCCGACGCGGTAGGGCACTCGGCAAAAGTATTATTTTTCAGTCTTGTGCTTCGCCGGCGCTAGGCACTCGGCAAAGATGGTTTTGCCGAGTGCTGAGATTGGCACTCGGCAAAGGTGTTCGTTGCCGAGTGTGCGGCTTTTGGCACTTTCGGCGAACCTCTTGGCACTTTCGGCAAAGACGGTTTCCTGTAGTGAATAATCTTTCATTCAAATAAAAAAAAATGAAATTTTGAACAAAAGATAACTAATTAAGCATTAGAGATTTCAAAGTAATACATGTAAAATATATTACAAAAACGAGATCAAAAGCTAAAGGTTAAAATATAGATTTTCATGATACCACATAAAGGGATGAAAAAAAGAGTTTATACTTTTAAAGTTTATTTTTTATTCAACTTAATATATAGTGTGCTAATAAACATTAATCATAGAAATTATTACTCACAAAAACATTAGAAATAAAACAAATCGATCCTAAAGTTCTTACAAAAATCTAAAACATGTTTCTAATAAATCAGTAGATTATAATCACCATTGTAAATAATAGTTGTTGATACGAGGAGTAATAATTTTTTAAATTTCAGGGAAGCAAAATATATGTTTATGATATAAATATAGGCAACAGTTAAAACTATCATAGTTTAAGCAAATGTTTCAACTAAATGTATATTTGTAAAGGTGCTATGTAAAGTAATTTATGAATATATGGATGGAAAAGACACATGGATCAATATTTGATAGATTATCACAATTGAATATAGTCTATAGAGTACCTATTATAGGTATTATTTTAGAACATTAGTAACGAGGAACTGAAATTTAATACAATTAATTCTTATTAATTAGTTAGTATCTTATAAAATTCTAACTCGCTTTACACAAAAAAGCTTAATCTATGTATTTCTTCTCCTGTGTGCACCCAAATTTTCTTCTCCTATCTCAGCATTGTTAGACGTTGCTAGATGATATAATAATGATGACTAGGAAAAAAGAACCAATTTTCTCGATTACTTCCCGTGTGTACCATAGACTGCGTTATAGCAACGACGACTCACATTTTCCGTCGGATGGTGTGACAGCCGGGCCCGGAGCTGGGGCCGCGAGGTGCAGAAGCGGACTGCCGGAGAAGAATGGGTAGAGTTCATACCGGTAGCTGCACCGTAATCCCAGAATCTCCCTCCCTGCCTGCCGCTGAAAAACTTGAGCTGCACCTTCAGTCTCTGATCGAGGCAGGCCCGGCAGTCGTCGGGCGACAAGTCCGGCGTGCACTGCGCCAGCGCATAGAGATGTTGGGGTTGCTCCTGTCGAAGCCCATCACTCCGGTGCCGAACCGCGACGAGGAGTTGCGCACCGCATAATCGGCGACGGCGTTGAGCAGGACACCAACGGCGGCATCGAATGCCGCCACGGGCGACGACGTCACGTTCTCGGCGTTGGGGTTGATGTGCTGCTTGCTGTTGTCGATGGAGGTGAGGAAGTTCTGGTTGGAGAAGCGGAGGTAGCAAGGGTTGTAGTAGATAGTGACGTCCACAACGTACGGGCACACCTGCTGCGCGTCCCTGAAGGCGTTGATGACGCAGGCAGCGCAGTCGGGGGCGTTGGTGTCGCCGCGGCAGAGCGTGAGGCCGTAGACGGTGTCCGGGACGGTGCCGGCGCTGTCGGCGGCGAAGAGATGGGTGGGAGACGAGGAGGCCTTGTTGGGGAGTTCAGTGGAGAGAAGCTTTAGGTTGGATTGGTAGGTGCTGTTCTCTGTGTAATTCGGACCATCGACACAGCTTTGCGATACTATGTCGCTGGAGGCGAGTGGCGCGAGGATGAAGACGAGGACGACGAGGATCATGACCATGGGTGAGCCCATGTGCTGTGGAACAACGGGATTTAGCTGAAGTTTATAACTCGCTGGATGGCGTGACGATCACGCGCAAAGCGCAAATGAGAAGGACGTTGGTTCACGGTTGAACGGAGGATGCTGGCGTGCCTGCGCTAGCTCTGCAAAACGAATGGCCGGCCGGCTGGAAAGAAGCCTTCAACAATAAGAGAAAATATATACTCCTTCCGTTCAAAAAAAAATGTGCAACCATATGGAATCGATGCCGATCAAAAATTGGTCAACTTTGACCAATGTTATAGTGAATAGTATTAGCATTTATATTTCTAAATAAATTAATTGTGAAAAAAATATTTTATACCTACTTATTTTGTATCGAGAATGTTAGTACTTTTTATGTATAATTTTGGTTAAATTTTGAATTATTTGACTCTTCGGTAAGTGAGAATTGCATATTTTTATGGGGAGGGAAGTATGTAAAACCAAGACTCGTAGCAAATATCTTTTGCCTTGAGAAAAGGACAGCCTTTTTTCGAAATGGAAAGTTTTATTGATTACTAGCTAGACTATTACATCATTGATGATACGTCCCCTGCTTGAGGACACACGACCTTACACAAAAAAGAGGTAAGAAAAGGACAGCCTAACTTAAGATCTCCCGCTTTAATTTAATTAATTAATCCATACGAAGGAATAGAGATCTTTCTTTTGCTTGAAACAACGTTGGCCTGCTGGCGTCTTGTTTGAACTAGTCAAGATAGCTTCAGTTGAAACCAGCTGGGATGGTAGGAGGACCACGCGAATCATAGATATACTACGTTGGATCACCAATGGAATGGACGGAGGATGCTGGCGTGCGTGCGATGTTGCCAATGCACGACCGGGCGGAAAGAACCCTCAACATTAGAGCAATTTTAATGACGTGGGGAGAAGGGAAGAAAGAGAAGATAACTTGGCTCTTGTTCTAGCAATAAGTTGGACACGAATGCATAGACATTAGTAGGTCACAATAGATAAAGATGTGAGGAGGAATATATATTAAAGAGAAAGAAACAAATAGTAAGAAAAATTTGTAGCCAACTAAAAACTAGTTATTGTATAGTTTGCCTCATATTACTTGGCTTATTGCCAAGCACTTGGCTCTATTATTAGCCATGCTCTTAGACCTATACCTATTCTTAGCATTTGTTGTTTAGATAATCCTTAGAGTAATCCCAACTTAAATAGTAACTTTCTCGATGGCTAGTGAATAGTATATAGTGTAAGAGGCTGCTAAGACCATTTTTAAATAAGACAGAGATGAGTGTGCCTGTGTATTGAGCGTCTGTGGTACGACACTTTCAACGGGAGAATATATCTAGGTGCATAGAAAAACTATTTATCTAGAAAAGCCAAAATAACATATGTATAATTCGGATTATAGGGAATAGTAAGACAAACTATGCCCTTACTTAGGAAGAAGATGAGTCAAAGAGGTAAACAATATAAAAACTGGGGTCTGCCAATAATTCATTCACAATTGCAAGATGCATCTATTTCTGGTATGCACCCATACCAATTAGGTGCACCTGGACTTAATTCTTTTTCAAAAAGGAAAAATAGGTTTTATTTTATATTTAGTTATTTTGTGTTTGTTTTTAAATTTTTAAAAATGCATTGATATTGCCTATAGTTATGTAACGGAAAGGATTTTCCATGCTCCATTCTAGAGTGCATGGTCGACCTCAAGCTGGATCCAACAAAGGCGTGGGAGGCCGAGGCGTGGTCGACCTCAAGCCGGATCCAGCAAAGGCGTGGGAGGCCGGCCACCGCGCTTGCCACCACCGCGCTCGACACCCTCGAGCTAGATCCAGAGGTGGCCGTCGTCCTCAACCTCGAGCCGGATGCAGAGGGGGGAGGCGTGGGAGGCCAGCCACCGCCACGCGACCCAGCGTCTGCTTGGCGGGAGAGTGGAGAGCGCGGCTGTTGGGGACAAAGTGGTAATGTCGCTGGTGGCGCGTGGAGAGCGAGCACCGGCGCCCGGCGCCTTCTTGGCGTGTGGACCGGGAGCGGGCACGGAGTGGACTGAGTCTGCGAGGGAGGGAAACTGAACTAGGGTAATGAAGTTGGGTTGGGCTCTTAGCAAGCTGCCAACCTTGCGTTGTCACCGGGCCGATGTCGTGCCTAGAATTAAATGTTGGGCCGTGTTGTGCCAGCCCACGTGCCTGAGTCGCAGCCCAAGCACGACCCGCTTCACCGGGCGTGCCGTGCTCGGGCCAGGCCAAAGTATCATGCTTCATGTCGGGCCACCGTGCCTCGGGTTGTATAGAAATCTATACTTACGGGCTCTAATTGTCCGGTAGGGCCAGCAAGCAATAAATGTCCGGGTACAACAATGTGGCACGAGCAAAGTATTATGATGAGCGGCCAGCCGGCTCATGTCTCACGTGGAGGAGAGAGAAGAAAACAGGCGTCCCGTTGCGGCCGACGACTACGTGATGCGCGTGCAGCAATTGGCTCCGTAGCGGGCCCTGCCACCATCGCTTGTGCATTCTTTGCCCGGCAGTCGACGAGTAGCCTGCGAAACTATTAAACTTGCTCTTACGAGGGGCGAGAGAGTGAGGAGGAGATAGGTGGAGTGGCGGGTCTCAGACTATTTTAAAATCCGTGAAGAGCTTGCTGATTGCTGTCTTTTTTTTTTTTTTTTTTTTTTTTTTTTTTGCGACCTCTCATCTAAGTACAGGCTGTAGTATCTGTTCGATGCTATCTTTTTTTTTAACATGACTTCACGTGTATTTAATTATGATATGGCTATAAAAAGAGTCTAAATAACATGGTTTGGCTATTAGACAGGTTTATAGCCCTTGCTCTAAAATAAATGAAAACAATTGTCCGTACACACGTCACAGTCAGTCTCATGCTCTGAATTTGGATCATGTCGCTGAATTAACAACAGCCTTTATGCGTCAAAAAAAAAAAAAAAACCAGAGCATCGATGACACTACTACATAAATGATTTTTGCACGATGTTTCCAAATGATTTTCCATGGCGGACATTTACAAAACCACCACGCAAAATGGCTTCATTTACCGTGGACGGTCTTTTTAATTAACCGTGGCGGTTTAAAAACCGCCATGGTAAATATTATTTTCCGTGGCGGTTTTTGTAATTAGCCCGCCACGGAAAATAAAGCCCAGCCCATCGCCCCAAAGCCCAATTCGATGGTCATAAATATATATACCACAACTAGGGTTTCCAAACACTTCACTCCATTCCCACCTCTCTCACAGCAGCCCCAACAGCTAGGGTTCGACCGGCCCACCTCTCTCCCTCTCCCCCGTTCCCTCTCCCTCCTCTATCTCCTCTCTCTCTCGATCCTCACCACGCGCGCGACCTCCCATGCAACCCGGCGGCGGCGCACGCGCGAGCCTCGGCCTGGGCGGCGAGGGTGCGGCCCTACTCGGCCTCGCGGCGGCCTACGGCAGCGGCTCGGCGGGGCGGGCGCGGGCGGCGGCGGCCGGCTCCGGCATCCCGAAGCAGCGCGGGCGCGTCCTCGGCCTTGGCGGCGTTGGATCCCGAAAGCACGGCATCCCCGGCGCGAATCCGGCGGCGGCGGTGGCGGATCCGGCGCGTTGGCGGTGGCGGATCCGGCGTCCCAGCTTGGATCCGGCGACCTCAAACGGGCGGCGGCGTCCCGAGCACCGCGGCGTTGGAGGCATCGAGCGCTGCGGCGGCATCCCCGGCCGAATCCGGGCCGGCGGCGGCGGCGGGCAGATCCGGCGTCGGCGGTGGCGGATCGGCGTCGGCGGCGGATCCGGCGGCCCGGCGGCGGCGATTCTGGCTTTTGGATTTTTTTTTATTTTTTATTTTATTAACCGTGGCGGGCATTTAAAAACCGCCCGCGGGACCCTACGTCTTTGCCCACCACCATTAATCCAATGTGTAGTAGTGTGAGAGCGCTGTAGGTAGTTCAACGATCCCGAGCTGCGAATCTAACACGATGCACCCCTATATAAACCACACGAAAAGCTATCCCCAATCCACAGCCAAAGCAGCTTAAAGCACAAACAAACAAGAATCAACACACACGTGCAAAGGTGACACATACAAAAATAAAGTTCCCCTGCAATGGCCTCCTCGCAAGCAAACTAATAAAAAGAGAGTTTTTTTTTTACCATGTTTAGGATTAATACGAGTCTTCCATTTTGTTAGATCCAATGATTCAAAAATCAGAGGAACCTAAGTGGTGGGACGGAACCGAAAATTATGTGGGACTCGAACTGATCTGTAATTAATTTTGAAGGGTATAATGGTATTTTCAGGTCTGATGAGGGGCGCGCCCCGCACTTCCCGCCATTGCGCTCGTCGGAAGCGCCTGTCCCATTCCCAGCCCCTCCCTTCCTGGTTTCGGCAGCCGATGTGCCCCCGCCCCGCCCTGCTCCACGCACGACGCCCACTGGCGGGCGGGACCGACACGCACAACACGTGTGCTCCGGTGTGCTAAACTTGCGCTCACTCCCCATCATTTCATATTATTCTTGGTGAGCTTCCTCCATGACCGGTCACCATGTTCTTCCGGCTACCATCGTCCTTTGTCTCTCCCCTTCGGGCCGCACTATCGTGTTGCGCAGGGCCACCTCCTCCCATCCCGCACCTCCACACACCCCGACCCTGCCCGGTAGCGGTGCTCCATCCCGCGCCCGCTGCGTGCACGAGTGGTAGGCAGGCTGCTGCCGTTTCTGCGTGGCCAGATACAGGCCAGCAGCGCCCGTGTCCGCCCGCCCGGCGTGCGCGGACCAAGCCCCTGGCAGCCATGGCGACGACGGCGACCTTAGAGCATAGGGGAGGGGGAGGAGAAGTCGACAAGGCGAGGCGGGCTGAGAGGCCTGGGGGAGCGATGAGTGAGGAGGAGGATCGGTGGCACGGAGTGGTGCCGTCGTCCGAGTGCGATGGAGCAGAAGCGGTATTGTACTGTTAGCTAAAAGACTAAACTGGCACATTTTCATAAAAATATAAATATATCATATTTTTTTAAAATATTTTTATAATAATAAAAGGTTAAAGTTGTATTTTTGAAGGCCATATCACTGTCCTAGATGACTTATTTTACCAATACGAGGGAGTTATTTAACCCATACCATTTCAATTTGTTTGCTTGGAGAAGAATTGCACGCCAAGCTCTGCAGGCGCTCCTGGGAAATGTCAAATGGTAGGCACAGTAATTCCGCACAGATACCGAGGGAGTGTTCACTTCCCATTCCCCAACCCAAAAAGTGCTACAGTGTCCTATCACATCAAATCTTTTAACACATGCATGGAGTATTAAATGTAGATAAATAAAAAAACTAATTGCATAGTTTGGCTGAAAAGTACGAGACGAATCTTTTGAACCTAGTTAGTCTATGGTGGGACAATAATTACCAAATACAAACGAAATGTGCTACAGTACCCGAACCCAAAATATTTCACCAACTAAACACCCCCCGAGGCCCTTCTGCTGGCCAATGGCCAATACACGCCCAGCCAGCAGCAACCGTGTTCACACCAACACAAGACCCAGGCTTCCTCAACAAGCTTCCCTTCAGTGTGGCGCAGCGACACAGTGATAAACACCACTTGTTCCGGCAGTGACTTCTCCCATACGCCGCGCCGTCACCGGACCTCCTGAGCTCTTCGACTCGCCACCACCACCGCGCTTCCCCGTCTTGTCCGAAACCCTAGCGGCGGCGGCCGGGCGGCGTCGATGGACGAGGAGGAAGCCAATCCGTACGAGATGATGAACAGTGGCCGCCTCAGCCCCAAGGAGAAGGAGAAGCAGAAGGAGTATTTTCCAACCCATGGTTTCTATAGATTTGATCATACAATCTGTAAATTAAATGCAGCACGAAAACATATAGATCAATTGTGACAACTATTTTGTAGTCAGTTACGTGGACAACTCTCAATGACAAAAACAACGTCGATCAACCACAAAACAATCTGCCAGCAAATCATCACCGTTTTCATCCTTACATATATATGTTTCGAATAAATTGTCACAACAAGAATTTAGCAAACACCTTAATTTAACAAAACATTAGAAGATCACAAGGAATCATTATCTAAAAAAAAAGAAGATCACAAGGAACCTAATATTAGCAAGGGGCTGCGATGGGAACCTGCGAGTAACTCTCTCTCTCCCGTATCCCTTTCTTCTCTCCTGTCCTCTCGTTCTCTTCTCTCCGAGATGCAGAGCGGAGCGAAAGCCGTGCCGGGCTAGCGCATGCAGCGGCGGGGCGGCGGCGTCACAAAGCGGTCGCGACCCGCCAAGTTCGCTCGAGCCTGGCCAGAACACGGTGGCTGACGACGGCGGTGCAGCAAGAGGCGGGCGGCGAGAGCGCGCGTCTACGCCGAAGCGGAGGCCGGCGCGACGTGATTGGTGTCGGATTGGATGACGGGCGAGCACGGCGGGCTTGCTCAAGCGCGGCGGGCATGGCGCGACGCAAAAGGATCTGGATAGACTTCGACTGGTTTCTCCCCAACGGCGATTTTGTCGCGGTTCACGTGCCTCGTTGCGAGGGTAGACTTCGTTCCTTGAAGTAGAAACCGTTTCTTGGATTTACGATCTCTCTCCTCATTAATTCTTGTGCCACATCATCAAAAAGCTGAGTTGTCAACCTAATTAATAGAGATAGAAACTATCATAAATGCACCATTGGGACTGCCCTTAGGTGAAAATTAGTTGCAACCATGAATCGATCCTGGATCAGATTTCTTAACCTTAAGTAGTGTCTTCACAGTTCACACTTTCGAAACAAATATATGTTGATCGTTGCGGTTTGAATCATCCAAGCTTACTTCAATATACTGAGAGAACCCCAACCTAGTACCGTAGAACGTGTTTTGAATCATCACTATGAAACATCATGGTTTTTATTTAATTATGTTCCAAATGGAATTAGTGGAAGAGTAACCGTTTCCTAGCATGTACTAGCATCGACTACACCATCACATCTATCTCTTTTCCCTCAAACATTGACAGAGAAGCTGTCTAAATTCTTTGCAGATCAACTGGAATCATATTATCACATTGATTGCTCTCACCAGCGGGTTGGTGCCCTACATTTTTCTGTGGACTCTGCTACCAGTCAACAACCTATCTCCCATAGTTGGCACAATGTCAACAAGACTCATACATGCGTGCTTCTGGTCCTTTGTTCTGTGTGCCCTGTACCTCATCTTCAGGCAAATTCATGGTACTTTTGCTGGTGCATCCTCGTCATTAGCATGCGCTCTAGCATTATTCTCACTTCATTCTTATTTCTAAATTACCTTGTATCTTCATTTCAATATAGGTTATCTCTTCGTGCTGTTGAACTAATGTTTTTGTTTTTTGTTTTTTGCAATGTAGGTTTGCTTGGCAAACATCAGTAGAGACTCTGATGGTAGCACTAGGTACTCATCGCTTGTTATTTATTTTGCACTTTCCACTATAAATAGAGAATGAATTGGATGGACTGGTTAATTTTGCAGATAGTAATTTGAGCTTTTATTTTCTCCTTGAATAATGTTTTGCAGCCTTGGGTTGGGTGGTCCAAAAGGCAGCGGAATCTGTATTTTGGTGAATGGTGATGCTCTCATATGACTAAATTGTAGAAGGTGGTGAATCGTTGTGATGTCTAAGCTAGATCAATTTACTGTTCTTTGGTTCCAGGACAATTAGGCATTACTGCACTAGAGCTAACATGCTATCACTCATATCTATGAGGTTAGCATATATCTGTTTGTATATTCAGGCAATTTCCTTGCCATACTGAAACTTAAGTAACCTTTCGCTACCCAGATGAACAGATGAGTGAGGTGCTTCGTCTCATGTGTTTTTTCACATCCTTCTGTCATTCTGTGTTGCTTGCTAATATAAGCTTGGTTTGCTAGTTCTCCAGGGATGCAAACTTTTACGTAGGCGTCATTTTGGCTATCACTGACAAGTGCTTCCTTGGGATTTACATTGTTTTGTGCCATTGTCTATCACTGACGTGTGATCCTTTTGATTTGCACGGTTGTGCCGCCGCCATTGGGCTACTCATTGACAAGTGGTCATCGATCGTGATTTTGCACGGTAACGGTTGCCATTGGCAGATAGATGATTATATCAGTAGGAGTTCACGAGGGCCGCGGGCCGCGGGCCGGGCTGCAGTTCATGGGCCGAGCTGATTGATCTGCTCCCGCTTGCTATAGTTTCGTGGGCCATTTGTGGGCCGGCGTTGACGAGCCACGCAACGGGATTAATGGGCCTGCTGCGGATCTGTTATGAGATGACGATGAACTGGCAGCACAGCCCGCACTTTAGTACTTGCTAAAATCATGATTGCCTCAAAAAAAAAAAAAAAAAAAAAAAAAAACTTGCTAAAATCATGAGCGCCTGTGTGTCTTTGGTCTTCAGTCTTCACGCAGGGACTGCATCGGAAGGTGACTCCGGCGACTGACTGGTCTCCGTATCCCCAAATCCAGGGCGGTCTTCCGTGTCTTTCATCGTCGCACGTGTGTCGTCCCTGATGGTTTTCTAAGCTGAGTTGAACGTATGTAGAGCTTCTAAGTTCAGTTGCATGTTTTAAGTTTTTTCCCCCCTTATTATGTGTATATATAGGGAAATTGCTATATCTCTTTCACAAGAAATTTGACCAACATTTCTTGCAACAATCTAGATCCTAGGATTATCATCCAACGGTGGCACTAGTCATCACAGCAAACACTAATTAAATTAAGCAATCTGACCAACTACAAGTCTGCTCATTTGGGCCAGGATGCAGCCATTGGACCCGTTAACCCATTAACCCCAGACCTCTGTTGCCCCTATCTGTCTTCATCTACGCGCTTGACTGACCTGAGAAGGAATATTGCCCACCCTGAGGCACCAAAAGGACAGAAAAAGAAAAAAAGCCAGCCAGAGATCTTATTGCTGGTACTGTTACAACCAAACAACCAACAGTCAGAGGATGATGATGTGTGTGCCTCTTCAGTTGTGCTGCACCTGCACCTGCACTTGTTGTTGCTCTTTGTCAACAGCAGCGTCAACCTTTGGAGGAGGGGGACAGTGTGCAGGACCTCCTGCCTCTTGCCCCACCAGTAGAAGGTACATGCCACCTATCATTATTTCACTGATCCCAGCACACTGCACAACACAAAGGGCGCCGGAGGAGCAGATCAGATCAGAGCAGAGCAGGTGACTTCAGTTTCGATCAGGTGGATTGATTCAACATATTCAGTGATGGCATGGCATAGTATATTGGTATGGTATGGTGAGTGTCCGTACGTACCTTCGGAGGTAGAGCTGCTCGTGTAGGATGGAGAAGTCGACGACGGAGACGATGATCTGCACCATCGGTATGAAGGCGGCGACGAACACGGCTACCCTCTTCTCGATGCACCATATCACCAGCACGAACGAGACGCCGCAGCGGACGATGCCCTGTGGAAGTATTGAGGATCCTTCATTCATTCATTCATCAAAATGATAATGGAGCTAAAGGACGACTAGCTAGCTGAGAGTAATAACAGTCACACTTGAGAAATGATGAAGCAGTGAGTGATGCATGGCAACTAGGAGATCGACTGAAATAAACAAGGAACAGTGAGTGAGTTAGCAAAGGAAGCAGAGGCAGAGGTATACGGCGTATAGGACGGTGAGGATGCTGAACTTACATAAGGAATGAATCACCTCATGGTTCCTGAAAATGATGGAAAGAGCACAAGTTATTCCAATTCTAACACATACACAGAGGTATAGACTTGGCGCCAATACCCAATAAAATTATTGGACCAAATTTGCAGCCCCTGCCTCAAAAGTTATAATAAACAAGCACACATTGTTAAAAGGAGACACTCACCACTCTCGCATCCGCAACCGATCAGATTGCCAGGCAACCACTGCGCAGCTGACCAACAGCCCTTGCCTCCCTCCCTGCACCCACCGACAAAAACAACCATTGAGTCAGACATCACGAGATCTGAACAAATACCCACTCTATCTAAATAAGAGGGTCATGACCTAGCACAAAGGACAAGATTCAAGATAAAGACAAGGACAAGACCAGTGGGTAGGGGACAATACAAGGGACTATACAAAGACAATGAACAATACAATACAATACAATAAAATAATAAGTAGAAGACAAGGGACAATCCAAACACAATTCGCGAGTCCCCTGTGATGACTTCGCGTCTCGGCCTCGAGGGGCCTAACGCCCACTCGGCCTCGAAGCAAAAGTGTTACTTTTCAAAAAGGCGCCTTCAAATAAGCAAGGTTTATATAGGGAATCAAGCGATGTCATTTTGTACTTTGTTGTCTTGTATCGCAGTCCCCCTGCTTGTTTTTAAATAATTTTTTTATTACAAGAGACAATACAGGGACAAAACATCTTTGGCAAGAGATTGAACTCGTTACTACAATTTTGATTCAAATATTGTCCTAGCACGTAAAAAAAACAAGAGACAATAAACAATTTTTTTTTTTTCTATGGAAAAACAGATATTGCACAAGTCATATACTGTAATTGCAGTATTTTGAATTTGCAATTTACTCCTAATAAAAGTGCAATAAAGCCAAAACTATTAACCGATCCAAAAAACAGGGACTTGCATGCATTTTCAGTCAAGTTTCAAAGTATCTTGTATAGTATGGCCTGCATTGCAACCTCAAAGAAGAATATAACCCCAACGTTGGACTGAAAGTAGACGTTCTCAAAGATACTTAACTAAGCGAGTGTACACGGCAAATCAAACCTAAGTAGATCTCTGTGAATTAACATAGTTTGATATTGGTACAATAATAAGGAAAACCAAATAGTAGAAAAGTTATAAATAAAGACTGGAGATTGCATATATTATACACCATAATTGCACTATTTGAGGTGTGTAATTTACTACTTATAAATGTGCAATCAATAAAATGGTACTGCACATAGAAGAATAGAATAAAATCATAGTTCAGTACAGTCTGAGTAGAAATTCAACAAAGGATAACTCACAAGCTATCAAGGTTTTGCAGTTGTCCAAGTTCTGAGTAGAAATGGCTGCTAACCTTAGCTCCAAATGGAACAATCTTGCCCGAAACAAAAAGCAGCAGACAATCTTTGGTCCCCTCCCCATCCGATAAAATAAGCCAGGGAAGAGCTCTGGTTCATACTGGAGAGTGAAATAAGCCAAGCAAAATATCAGGACACTGGCAAGAGAATGCAAGAAGGTAGTTGAGAGAACTATGGTTAACAAGACAATGAATGCAACTTACACTTCACAAAGCACCATGAGAGTATGCAAGACACTCTAGCCTGATCGGGAATTTGGCATCACCATATCCAACAATGTTTTGAATCTTCAAGTCCTGACAGAAGTACTTCTACGTAGGATAACAAGGAAGATAGATATGGTTCTCAGTCACTGAAAAAACAGAAACACGAACCAATCTTTTCTTTCATCACATACAATGAAGATTCACATTCACAAACTGATCAAGAAAAAGTCAAAAGAAGGAACAGTAGCAGGAGCACTACCAGCAGCACTAGCGCTAGATTGATGCTACCCTCTACTGCACCAGTGAAAAATCAAGACAAACTAGGAGCGAAATGGAAAAATCAGGAGGGGACCCTGGAGGGGAAGACACTGAATACGTGAATCACTACTCTCTCTGTCATGATTACTAACTTGATAAATATATCAAACAAATGAGTGAAATCTACTCAATCAATGTGCACTAGTATACTTCTCACAGAAATTATATTCATTAGGTAACCATTTCATATGCCCAGAACAACAATTGCGGTAGTCAAAACTTGCAAATTACGTTATTGCTGGTTGCAATTAATTAATTACATTTTTTTGTTTTCATGAATAGGATCGGAGCAACTTCCTTTTAACAATGTTATATACTATATGAGATGGAGATAAAATCAACTCTCATGAAAGTAACTTTTATTTTTTAAAAAAGAGATTAGACATCAGCATCTTGCATTCGTGAACTTGTAATCAGTTGACGTATGTTGTTGCTAAACAAACTAATCCGATATAGCACATAGAGAAAACTAAAAAACAATAGAGTGGATAAGGTACAAATGCAAAGAAAATAAGATTTCTTGGACTACACACGTAAGCTAGCTAGAGATAAAACCTAATTTACTAAATCATCTCACTGCCGAGAAAGGATGAGCTGCAGTTGCTTACGTGTGTAGTAAACATACTAACCAACAAGATACAAATCGAGGAGCTGCAGTTTTTAGACAAAGATAGCCTTTAGATTTATCGGGAAAAGTTTAAAGGATGAAATGCATATTAAAAGAATCTAACATTTTTAGTTCTTCATGCTTTACCAATTAACCCATTAAACAATGCCATCATTGAATTAATAAGTCAATTTAGATTTTCTATTCTACCTTCCCACAATAGGTTAACTACTTTGATAGATCGGATAGCATCACACCAGTTTTTCTGAAAGAGCATGTTGCATAGAGAACGTACCTTCTACTTGTATAGTGACACATGCTGTTTTTTCTATGGAAGAAATCTTCAATCGAGTCACATGCAAAGTCCGAAGCTTATATACATGAAAAATTCTAAAAAATCACAATATGCTCCAAGTAAGCCATGTTGCAATTGCTCCAAGTAAGCCATTTGTTGAAAAATCGAGCTAAGATCTCTTAGAAGGCTGCAAAGAGCAAGGTCGAAAATATTCTGTGTTGCTGGCCAACACGTAGAATATGATAAATTAAAAACGACAATTATAAGGCTTGACCTTGCAAGCAAATTTAACAAAAAATCGACCAATCATCTACTCCCTCCATTCCAAATTATAAGTCACTTTGACTTTCTAGGTTCATCCATTTAGTTATGTATCTAGATATGTCTAGATACATAACTAAATGGATGAACCTAGAAAGTCAAAAGTGACTTATAATTTGGGATGGAGGGAGTAGTTCAGATGCAAGCAGAATATACTATAAATGAGTCGGGGTGCGAGTCCAAGTAGTTCACATGCCTTTCCAATTCAATGCTAGCATGTACTAAGACAAGAAACAAACAGTACAAGAATAATTGAATTTTCAAATCCGATTCAACAAACAAGCAAATTGAATTCTAGCCTATTTCTAGGTTACTTTGTTATCACTTCATTCATACTAAGCCAGCATGAATACAAACAACACAAAAATGGCTACCTAAACTCATGTCTACTACTAGAGTACTAGTGTCTCATGACAACAATACAGAGAATGCACAAGCCTGAACATGAATCAGACGAATCCATTCTCAAATGAACTTTGTACAACCACAAACTCATCGTAGCTCAGCCCACCGCTGAACAACCACACCCCACAACCCACCGCAAAGACAGGCGCCCGAGGATCCGCTCCAACCACCCGGCCGCGGCACAAACATAGCTCGTCGCATCTCAGCTCGCCCGCAGAACAAGCACAATCTGCCGCCAATTCGGGTCCTCCATGGAATCGAATCACAAACACCATGAAAATCCTATCAACCTACTACGTAACCGCATCCGGAAGAAACACCTCCAAAAATCCCAAACAAAAGAGCTCAAATCAAGGGAGAGGGAAAGTTGAGCCGGGTGCCGCGTCCCCAAATTCCCGCCGACCAAAGATCGTCCCTCCCGCCCCCCCCACCCCACATCAAAAATAGACAAAGGAAGCAGCTCCCCCCCCCACATCAAAAATAGACAAAGGAAGAGGAAAGCGCGAGAAGGTACCGGCGACCTCCACCGATGGCGGCCGCGACCGAGCCTCAATCGCCGACCGAGGCTACGCCGCCCCGGACGGAGAGGAGAATGGAGAGGGACAGAGACTCGAGAGAGGAATCGCCGGCCGCCCTCCTTCCCGTCTCGGCCGAGAGGAGTGTCCGTGGCGGACCCGATAGGGAGCACGGACCCAATAGGAGCACAAACTTGACAAACGAGCCGAGCTCTGCGACCCGCGCGTCGCCTCCGCACGCGACGGACAGACCACGTAGCCCTGAGAACGCCGCAAGAGAAAGAAGAGAGATTTCTTTCGACGGATCGATAGGAAAAAGTGGTATATATAAAGTTATAAACAGGCGATGAAACTTCCTAAGTTTAGTTACATGTTTTAAGTTTTTGTTTTCGCTTTATGTATATAACATTTTATTTTAGAATGGAGCTCTACCTTTCAATTAAGAAAAAAATAAAAAATAGTTTATGTAAGAGCACTCCATATGGGAGCAATACAGGGATGCACTCTCCACCAGGGGAGGCAGCGGCTATGCATAAGCAAAACCTCTCCCTCATCTTCCTTGATTCTTGCAGCCACCTGTTACGCACCTTCTTCACCGCCTCTTCCCACCATGTCCTGATGTTAACACAGGCAGATTGGAGGTGTGGCTGGGCTGCAGCTCGGTGTTGGTCCAAAACCGACTGTATAGGTGTGTTTAGTTGTGAAATATTTTGGGTTGGGCTATTTGTAGCATTTTCGTTTGTATTTGATATATTATTGTCCAATCGTGGACTAACTAGGCTCAAAAGATTCGTCTCGTACTTTTCAGCCAAACTGTGCAATTTGTTTTTTTTTTTTGTTTACCTAGATTTAATGCTCCGTGCATGCGACAAAAGATTTGATGTGACGGTGCATCGTAGCACTTTTCCGGAGCACTTTTCAGAACATGGCCTAAACAAGCGATGAAATTATTAACCAATTGTTCGTTTTCCCTTTGTATAAGAAGAAAGACACATGTTGTGTAGCATTCAAGAAGCTACAACTATCTGAATCTGCATCAGACTGAAGTACATCAAGCGTGAAAAATCACAGATGCCTACAAGCTCATCAAGTCCTGAAAATGTCACAGTCGAAATAGTCACATATATATATCTTCTCAGCAGCACCATTACAAATACAATGCCAAATTGACAACAAACCCTAACTGGAATCAAATCAAGAATGAGTGGCTGGAGCTTAAGACGACCTTTGAGCAACCAAACCCTTCCAGTTACGCATAGGCATATGAGTCTTTCCATAAATAGGATGCTGCAAGCAAAGCAAAGGCCACCAGGATTCACCATCACGCCAACCATGTGTGTGGCGGCGGGGAGAGCATGACAGCTTCCAGGTATAGTAGGATTCCAACAATCCGGCACCACCACTGCATTGCCCTCGTTTCTCATTCAACGTCCGTACAACCTCAATCTTCACCGATCCATCCAAAGTTTTTGACGTCGCTTCGGCAGCTTGATGATGGCTGCACGAACGATGGGCACCGCCGGTGATCACCGGTCACGTGGTGGTGCTTGTGGTAGTGGCTTTCTTCTCCAAGGTCGCGGCGCAGGCAATGGCTGCTCAAAGCGTGATGATGACGCTCTCCCCGTGCATGGACTTTATCTCGAGCAAGGCGCCGGAACCGAGGGATCTCCTGCCGCTTTCGGTGCTCGCCGGAGTTGTCCGCACCGACCCTCGCTGCCTGCATGGTCATGGATGGCACTCGCGACGCCCTTTTGGCATCGCCATGGAGCTCAACCGCACCGAGGGCCATGGAGCTCCCAAATGAGTCATTATCAATTTCAAGGTCAAAGCACCACCAATCAGCCCGGTGAAGTGCACAGGCATGTCATGTCATCATCGAAGGCAAATGCAAATCATTATCAATTTCTATTGCACCTTTAAATCTTACCTCATCCCAACAGCACATGCACCAACACCTTCCAACGAAAATCAAAACAGCAGAAAAAGAGAAGGAAGAACCTCGTGGCAGCTGTAGATGCCCCATCAGGTGAAGTCATTGGTAAACCTATATGTTTCCATTTCGTAAACATGCTTCACATAATTATAAGTTAGGCTATTCCAATACAAATAAGAACACCAAATTTTACATCCAATTGGTTAAAGAAAAAATGGTTTGTTGCGCTGCAAAATAGATGACTTCTCGCTGTTGCTTTAGGACTTCGGGGCCATGCAAAGAATACTTATACCACGCATTTACATGCCCGCATTACCGATAAAACTTAGCAGCACTTCAAAGTTTACCTGCAGTAGTTTGAGTGCTTACAAATTAAGACATTTCAGTGCAGCGAGATGCATGCAATGGTTCTTTTATTTCAACTCGCTACCCATACTAATAGGCATGGAGGCCTTATTATATAAAAAAAAAATACATGAACTAACCTGACAACAATATTTAATTTGATGCAGAAATGGAACCTCAAGCTCCGCAAACTCAAAGAGCGCAGCAAGTTTAACGCCCACAACGCTTATTCCCATCTGTGTGTTGCTCTATGCCTTCTAAGTGTTGATAAACTTGACTGGCTATGTCACCATGCAGGAATTAGGTCTTTCCTGAGTCCTGACCATGTACTTAACCATGACACATTTTTGTTCGGTATGGGTTTCTTGTGTCACAATTTCATCAAATTTAAAAACCAATTCTTAACAATTTCAGCGGATTTGGTGATCGGCAAAGAAAAGGTGATTTTTCAAGGATAAGAACATCACCGATCAAATTCCAAGTGAAATCAGCGCATATGTTGACAAAAACTTTCCTGCTACTTTGAGCTAGTCATTTCAATTGTAGAATTACCATGCCAACCAGCAGTTTGCAGCAAAACAAGCTAATTCTCATCAATTTCAGAGAATCTTGCATATATTTTAAAATTTGTAGTCCTACTTTCCTTTCGAATATATTACGTTGCAACTTGTTGACATTTTCATGTCTAAGCATAATGAGACTTGGCTTGAATTTTCTTTTCGAAGTATAAACTATAAAAGACATTTTCAGATCAACAAAACAGAACTTATTATGGGCTATTTCTAAACCCCGATCTATACACAACTGCAGTTTTCTTTTCGAAGTATAAACTATAAAAGGCATTTTCTCAGTTAGCTCCAGATCACATAAAGTTCCCACCGACTAAACATAGGAGTACAAGGTTACCTGTGGTTGAATTGGAGGGGTACAGGGTTAGAACTTAGATTGTCTAATGGTTAATCGATAAGGCTATAATCGATAAGGCTTTTTATTGCCATTGATTCCCAAGAAATCACTGTTAGTTGAATGAAATTCTCTTTCTGTTGCGCTAAGGTAGGCCTGCAGAAAAGTATTGGATGCGTTGGGATTCACCACAAAAAAAAGTAACCAGCCTCCTATTTGCCTGAGATGATTAGTACCACACTACCACTCCAAATCAGAAACGTTCAGGCAAAACTGTGAGTACATATAGTGTGGAATGGACTTACTTCAATTTCATCTGACTGGAATCAACAGCAAAAATAATGCTCAGTACCAGTACCCAAAAGAACAGCATCTAATAAGAACACCATACATATGCATTTAGTGGCAAATGCACACATTCATATAATCATTTTGGGCTTAGTATAAGGTACATGAGCAAAAAGTTTACAACACCATATTTGGTCATGCCCTGACACAGGAAAAGAACAGAGAAGCAGAAGAGATGGCCAAAATTTTCTCCATTTTCACCTGCTGCCTATAAGTCCTTACATGTTATCTTGTTTTTCTCTCTATCTATGCACCAAAAGTTGTCATATGTGTTGGCAATATGAAGATTGTCGGAACATTTGAAAATTAAAATGCAGTGCAATGTAAAATCAGTAATGCATAGCTTTTGCTTGAAAACTCGCAAGAGAGCAATAAAGATTATAAACGGTTTCACTTCACTGGATATTACCATGTTCTGTTCGAGTGACATTCTGATGAAATATTCATGGAACATCCATTCAAAGGATTTAAAGAGCAAAAAAGAGGATAAAACAGCGATTCACAAAGAAAACTTATAGAAAACAACCTCAGAGCCATACTTTTTTTTTTTTTTGCAAACTCGCTTGTGAAAAGGTTTTGTGAAAGTAATTAAAAAAATCTTAAATATGGCTTGAAGCATTTACACAGCTGCATTAAAGAATATTCAATCTTAGTTCTTGATAGAAATTACAGATCGTGATTGAGCACAATATAAGATAAGAGACCTATCATTATTGTACCTGTAACAGATTCCATCATCGCAATCCCGTTGATTCTATTATCTACTTGCTTATCAGGCTAATCATGAAAACGTTCAGTTGATCTCATACAAACCTCTTATAACTAAATCAAGATCATGCAATCTTTACTAGGCTAACTTAATATATTTTTTCCAGGCTACGTAATTCATTCTATATATCTGATAACACCACAAAATTCTAGACCTGCCTGTTGCACACGTTATCAGGGCATGGAATTCATGCAATCAAGTTCAGGCCATCTCCAACAACAAAAGATCTCATCATATAAATGGGGACCTTATAAACCGACCTAAGATAAGATATCAAATCATTCAAAGAAAAACATACCAGTTACCAGATCATTCATAATTTTTGTTACATTATGCAACATCATGGCACTCAACATGATGAGGACTGGCATTATCCTGAAGAACATAAACCCAAGCATGAGGGTTAGTCCTTGTAGTTTTCCAACTAGCTAATGAACCATGCCATTTCTAGAGAATCTTTTCTGAATTGCAATCAGAAAGGTTCACTACAATAAAAGAAACTAAGGGAAATTGCATAGGGAAAAGGATTAATGATGCATCCATCCCAGCAATACAGCAAGCTAACTTAGCTCAATTGCAGAGAAACTTGGAAGCTTCAAGGTGTTGGAGATGTGCTGTAATGGTTTCTCTCATTACTTTGCCATTAGGATCAACCTGCTCGCAGTTTTCTCGAGTATAGCCAGTATCATGATGTTCTGGAAGTTCAACACTTGGAAGCAATTCATCATCACAGTCTATAAGTATATTGTGAAGCAGACAACAAACAAGAATTATACTTGGCAACTTGTTCTTGTCAGGCCTCCACATGACTTTGTGTAGGATCCTCCAGGATCCCTTCAGCCGTGCCAACGCATTTGTTCCAAGCATCCTTGCAGCTCTTTTGGCGGGCATTAAAGAATTGCAATGGGGCAGACAGATTTTTTCCTTCATATGGAGTCATAAGCCATGAGAATAGAGGATAACATGAGTCACCAGCAACGTATTCCCTGATCTCTGCACCCTCTGCTGAAACTTTGACAGGGCCATTCAAACGTTCCCCAGCCTCACAGAGCTTGAAAAACCCAGAGTATTTCATCAGGCGTGAGAATGTCATGCTGCCAGGCCAACCAGTAACAATATCAATAAACCTCATCTGATCATCAACAACCCCTTGCAGGAACATACTGTAGTTCTTTGCATGATCACACCAATCTTCAGATGACTCAACAGCAGGAAGCGTCATGGTTACGTGGGTGCCATCGACACCACCACAGCAATTCGGCATGCCATAAGTTTCCTCCATTACATATTTGATCTGCTCCAGTCTCTCTTGGCTTGGCCATGACAGATGATGCCTAGCCCTATCTTCCATCGATTCGATAAACCTCCATGTCACTTGCGAAACAGTAGACTGACCCACACCAAAAGCAATCCCTACTGACACCTGGGAATCACCGGACGCAAGCCTCCTCATGGCAATTGCCACTTGCTTCTCCACACTGAGCAGCCTCCCCTCAATGTTGATCAGCCCAGACGGTGGCCTTGAGATCAAATCTTCCTTAACAATGGAGCAGATGTAGTCAAAAGTCTTCCTTGAAGTCCTGAAGAAGTGCTTGAATGCTTCCCCCTCATCTGAAGGCACATGATGTTCTGCCCAAAAGAGAAAAATCAAAATTTAACCACAAACACAGCTAGACCGAGATCATTTCACATCATAACGAATCACTAGTACATCGCGTGACTGCAAAATGCAAACTCACAGTTTCGCACAAAATCAGCCTAAAAAGATTTAGCATTTCGTCAAAGACTCAACACCAAGGCTACATACCACCCAAATCTTCCCCCATTCACATACAGGCCTCTAGTCCCCAAAAGAACAACGCTAAAGCGCCGCCCCACACCCATCCGGGCAAGCGGCGTGCCCGAATCAGCAATAGAAGCGCGGTGGCCGCCGTAATGCCCGGGTGGAGCGGCCGCCTGTGCCAGATTTGGTCGAATGCAGCAACCCGCGACGGGAATTCAAGAACACGCCCCTGCTGCGGGGAAGAGGAAGAGAAGGCAGAATCGGAACAGATTTGGGGGAGGTGTATGCATACTCAGTTCGACTTGCTTGTTGAGGAAGATGTACCACCACTCGGTGTCGAGAGCCCGGAGCTCCGGCGGCAGCGGTGGCGGCGCGCCCCGCACCCTGGCGACCTTGAGCTTGCCATCCTTGGATTTCTTCTTCCCTTTCTTGGCTTTCTTCGTGGCCTTGTTCGCGGGCGGCATCTCCCCAACCCCCTCAACCTCCTCTCCTCCCTCCGCTCCTCTACTGCTGCAGTCTGCGTTCGTCTTCCCCATCCGCCTCCTTTTATCAGGCCTCTCCCCTCCAGGCTCCTCACCAGCCTCCAGATTGCCTGGCATGGTGAATGAGGACTTTTTTTCCCGTTCTAACGAAATCTTGTTACCACCATTTGTCCATGACGGACTGCAAGTGGGACCATGAATTACGTGGGTCCACTTGTCATTGACCTTATAGACAAAAAATGTGTGGGGTCCCTTTATTTTTTTCCTTTATCTCTATTTTAAATTGTAAAATATTTTGGTTTTATTAATACATTGTTTCTTTCGTATACCTAGACCTACACTATGTCTACATATATGGTAAAAGAAAAATAATCTCTAGAAAAGCTAATTCATCTATTGTTTTGAAATAAGGAAGTACTATATTATTATTAGTATGTAATAATTATTACATTAATACTATTTTATATTCGCCACACCAACTTTCGTACATCTGATCGTCTTTTGGTCATACTATAGCCATCATGGGTACATGGAACACGCCTTTGATTATGATACACACTTGTAATGAAAAATGATTTGTGTGTGACAAAAATCCAAAAAATGCCATGGCATCAATGAGGACTACAAAACGCCGATGACCATGATCCAAATTGTCATGGCCTCAATGAGGACTGCAAATGTCGACGGTCATGATCCAACTATCATGGCATCAATGAGGACTACAAACGCCGATGACCATGATCCAAATTGTCATGGCACCAATGAGGACTACAAATGTCGATGACCATGATCCAACTATCGCCATGGCGTTAATGAGGACTATGAATGTTGATGATCATGATCAAACTGTTTGTGGATTCAATGAGGACTATTGATGAACTTTCATGGTGTCATCGATGACCATAGCTGCCATGGGGGTACATGAAACACGCCTTTGACCACCATATGAAAAAATGATTTGCATCCAGCTAATATGGCATCATCATAATTATAGAGGGATAAATCGGTGGATACAATCCAGGTGCCATGGCATCAATGAGGGACCGCAAACGCCGATGATCATGGTCCAGTTGTCATGGCATCAATGAGTATTGTAAACGTTGATGATCATGATCCAGTTGTCTATTGATTCATCGATGACCAACATAGCTTTCATGGCATCGCCGATGACTATAACATTAGTAGTCCATGGGATGTATCGATGATCTGCGCTCCAACTGTCATAGCGCCATAGTCATCAATGGCTATAACATTAGTAGTTTTTGGAGTATCGATGATCGTGGATCCAACTGTCATGGTGGCATGACCATGATGCTAGTATGTGGATCCATAGATAACCATACTCCAGTTGTAACAGTATCATGGTTCCTAGTCTACATGATACATTGATGACCATAATCCAACTATCATAGCATCGTTGATGGCAATACGCCAATGACACTACTAGTCTGGGATGCTTCTATGAGCATGATCAAACTAACATGGTGCCACCAACGATCATAATACAAATGGTTTATGGGATGAATGGATGATTGTGATTTTGTTACCATGGTGCAAGCTATGATGCTACTAATCCATGATATACATGATGGCTATGATCCAATTGTCATGGTGGCATATCTATAGTGATATCTAGACATGCATACGATTCAAAATTGTGATTTATGGTTATCCAAGGGTAAAGCTACATTATAGCAATATAGTGTTGCTAGACCCTGAAACAATTTTTTAACCCTAATGAAAATGATATTCATCTATGTGACTAACCTGTTGTCTAATGGAGCTTCCCGACCCAAGTGGTGTCCCTTCGCTGACTATGCCATGGATGGTAAACATGGCTAAAAATTGGTTTTTGAAAGTTTTATCGTGTTTTGGAGAAAATGGAAATGACAAATAAATCACAAATATGAAGATGGCAATTGTTTCTACCATTTTCGACCATATTTTTCTATTTTATACTTGCATGGCTTTTGGCCAAGGATTTCCAAAAATATTATACTATTTTTTTTCGATGTAGCCTTGTCCTATTTTATCCTACCAATTTCTGTGTATGGACTTCTAATGGTAGTAAAGCATGTTTGTTAGTTCAAATAAAAGGTCTAAGCATGCATGTTCAAGACTTTACTTATCATTTGTATGTATGGTTTTGTATAACTTTTTTTATTTTTACTTTATTCGTTTTTTTTTTTTTTTTTTTTGCCCTTACCCTAGCCATCCATGGGCATTTCTTTACTTATTCGTGGATAGCCTCTAGGCCATCCCGACACCATATGTGACATGGTTTGCGATGGAGGTCTCGATATATCATCAGGTGGAGATAACGCTTCGCCGGCTTCGGGCCGGGCCGTCCAGGAACTAAAAGACACGGAGGCCCATTATTCGCGGGAAAACATGTTACAAAAAAAGACACGGAGGTTACTGGGCCTCCAAATCCGATGAAATCCTGCAGGTTACTGGGTCGGTCCTGGTGAAGGGCACACAGAATTCTGCCTTGGTGTCCTCCTCTCCCAAGGAAAAAAAAAATGAATGAACAAGGACGGTTTCGTGCACAGTTCTAATCAATACATGAATCGAAAGAAAAAAACGATTAATGCATGAACCTCAGACCCAGCCTTAACAGTTGAAACAAGGGCATATCAACTCAACAGTATCTGACTGCAACAAGTTGATTCAGCATTTCTCATCAGTTCTGAGTACAGACACATGGACAAATCACGGATTAAATTGGTCCCAGCCAGCACCGATCATACATCCATTTCATCAGATCAAAAATTTCTCAAGAATTAAGGAGAATAACGGTTTATCACTTTAACATATATAGGCTCTACCAAAATTCAGGACGGAGAATTCAGGGCTTCAGTTTCAGCGATGAGTCCACTGAACCGCCAGCCCTTTCACCAAACAACAGCCCTTCGTTCCATTCGTTGCTGAAGAGTTCCCTCTCACCTCTGAAAGACAAAATAGATGGATCAATCAGTACATACAGTACAATTGTTACATATAATCCAAGAGACAAGATCATGTAAAACTGTCTGTCTGTGTGTGAAGTGTGAATGTGTGATAAGCAGCAGCATTTCAGGCTATATATATGCCCATTTATTTATTTATTTACAAATAGCTATCTTCCAAAATACGCCTTGCAACCAACCCATTGCGTCCAAGAAACTGAATATAAGTAGTAGACAACGGCGGTGGCAATATCTATGGACCATGGTCCATCTCAATCTCACAAAAAAAAGAAGTCAAGGAGGCGAAAAAAAAAGAAAACGTCACTGTTGGAGAGACAAATTCAGGGCCGGCAACAAATGATCGACAAAGATCGGGGACACCCCAGATCCACGACCACAATCTGTATATATCAGTGTCATGTCATGGTTCATGGACCACAGAAAAAAAAAAGGGCCGGTATTCAGTCCATTTTTTCTGCATCCTGAGACTGTCTGGGATCAATTGGTTTTCACTCATCACTCATAGTCAGGCATAGGCTACCACAAGCTACCGGCTCCAAATACTCCTTTTACAAGGTGGTGCTATGCTAGCTCCCAAGCTGAAGCTTAAACTAGTTGCAGGAATCATGTTGCTTTCAGGCCAGATGAAAATGAGATGTTGTTGCTGGATGGAGTGACTGGCAAATTGGCAATAGACCATGAACAATGCGGTCGCGGCCAAAGCCGTCGCTGTTAGACTAAGAAGGTTGACAATAGAATATGACCATGATCTTATCTTGTATCCTACTACTTCAAAAGCATTTCCATTATCTCTGAACAATAGTTAGTATTAGTTATCATGGAACTAGTCCAAGCTACCTAAACCACTAGCCATAAGAAAGCCACCAACAATGATGATCTCAGTTTGCTGACTATATAAAACTTACTAAATTCACTCAGCTTGAATGAAATCTGAATGAGCAATGAAACTGAAACCGTGCAATCAAAACAGGAAAATACTGAACATTTAGCTGTTTCAGTAAACCAATCATCACACAAACAAGTAGGGAACTTGATGAATGATTGATGTGAAGACTGCAGATTGATCAGAAATGAGAGAGATTTTTCACCTTTTCAGCAAGAGAGCAGCATCCTTGCTGCTGCACACAGAGCAAGAACTTGAGAGTGAGCAGCAGGCGTCCCCACCACCACCGGCGGCGCCGGCGCCGGCGCGGCTCTCGACGACGCGGTCCTCGAAGATGTGCGTCATCTTGGGGTTAGGTCCGCGGGCGATGACGCAGGTGTAGTCCTCCTCGGCGAGCTCCTCCACCTCGCTCCGCCGCCCGCGCCAGCAGCCTGGCCCCCGGCCGCCGCCGACGACAGCGGCGAGCGCTGCACGGGGAGAGCAGCGCGAGCTGGGCGTCCCTGTTCTTGACGCCGAACTCGATCGGCGACCCCGGGAGGTCACCGACGGGCGGCGGCGGCGGCAGCTGCACCCTGAGCCGCATCCCGAGGAGCACCCTGCGGTTGTTCTTGCAGCAGGACGCACGGTCGGCCTCCTCCTCCTCCTCGGCCACCAGCACGCCCGCCAGGCCCGCGGCGGCCGGGATGCCGCCACCGGACCTGCCGTTTCGTCCACCACCGGCGGAGCAGGGTGGGTTCCGGGGCAACTCGGCAGCAGGCACCGCGCCGGGTCTCGTCATGGTCGAGTCCGTGAAGAGGCTTGGGAGTGACCTCGTGGAGAGGAGCCGAGACGCCGGCCTCCCGGTGCCGGTGCCGCCGTCGGTGAGCTTGGGTGTGGGACGCGACGGTGGTGCGGGGGGATCACCGCTGCCCATTGCAGCCGCTGATGCTCTTCCTGACGCTTTCTTCAGCATTGCTGCAGCCAAGAAATTCAACCCGATCGGTCGATCGATCCTCTGTTCCTACTTGAGCCGAGCCTAATCCAATCTATGGAGAGTAGAGTAGCATATGACTGACTGATTAGTTGATTGAAATCGATCCTAGCGAGTTGGACAAGAACAAGAGAGAATTAGAGAGCAAGTAGGCAGCTTCTTCTGTTGGGTCGAGTGATCTGAGACAGGGACGAAATGAAACCGTGAGTTGGTCACAGAAGATGAACAGGGAGGGAGAGGGGAGAAGAAAGAGGCCAAAACAAATGATCAGAAACACACACTCAGTGAGAGGATTGAGAAGATTGATTGATCCCCAACTGATGACAGCAGAAAACGATGGATTACGAGAAGCTAACACGCAACAGGCTTGAGTGATTGATTGGAAAAATGTTGCTCTTTCTTTCCTATCTCAGGGAGCAAACAGATAAACTGGAGTTCAGTCAAGTGTGTAGTGTACTGACGGCCATGACAATGGTGTGCAGAGGCACCTATAGAAGAAGCGTACGGGCTACCGGAACTGGTGAAGGAGATTGTGCTGCTGCTCTGCACTCCCCGAGGGACGCTAGAATCCGAGGGCCTTATTTAAAGGCACCCTTCTCAAAACTAGGCCACCCACACATTCTTAATTTGCATCCATGCCCAAGGACAGTAACTTACTATTATTACAATTTTTGTGTAGATACTAATGCCCGTAAAGGATGATCCATATCATATCCCGAGCTACTCTCCATGTAAGCTATAAACACTACACTACCATTTGGGAGACAAAAAACTTATGCAGAGGTTATTCATCCATTTTACCTTACCTATCTCAAGATGTAGCTTTTGACCGTGCAAAACTAATTTTTGTTTGTAAATCAAAATAATAGTTTTTTCGATACAAAATGCTCGTGAGATGCATGGTGTAAAATTAATAGAGTTACAAACACATAATAACTGAGATAGGGGGGATCTAGAGAGAAAAAAACAACACACAAGGTGGAAAACCACAAAAGCAGTTGACACAAAATACATAGGGGTGGGAATCTAAGAGACCGAGGCCATATAAACCTTAGTGGGTGGTTGAATGGGAACACATAGACTTGCTATGTCATTGTTTTTATTGTTTTTTCTAATTAAAAGTGCTTTTCAATTTGGATTTGGTAATATGCACTCTAATCATGCATATCAGACATGCTAGTATAGTCACTAACAAACCATATCATCTTCTTCTTCCATATATATGAGAGTTTCTTCTCACGCTTGACTATTGTCTTACCTAGCATCAGTCCAGTGGTACCCATATAAAGACCTACCCACATCATGGTTAAGGTGCATCATACCGTCTCTCATAACAACCCATCAGTCCATACTCATGTTCATTGTGCAAGCATCTAAAAGGAGAAAACAAAAACCATCAATTTACGCTATGCTCTACTATCTACTTTGTCTATTGTATGTAGGTTTACAAGTTCACGACATCTAGCACTACTTTATAAAGAAGAAAGAAAACACTTTTATCCAATATAAAGTTGAATATATAGAAGAAGACACTGCTTTAGCTTATAGTGTCGTCCAAAACACACAAAATTTGGGGTACTTGATAGAAAAGATATGCAAATACAATGTTTTTCGCAGGCCCTATTGCAAATGTGCCTTGTCACTTTTTCCAGCCAGTAGAAGAAGAACTTGTGCTCAATTTACGAGAGGACATAGATGAACGAAGATGATGTCCGTGAAAATACATGTGCGAAAATCCACGCACTCCTTTCCCATCCTACTTCATGTATCTGTGGGCCATGGCACGTGGTGGGGCCACCATGTCATTGATAGTGTGGGGTCCTTTCGAAGAGCTTTTGCAGGAAAGGTCACATCGACGAACTGCGCCAATTGTGGTTAACTACCCGTTCCCATTTTCATTTAGTACCTTTTTAGAATTTCATTTATTTATTTACGGATTCCACAGACACACACACAAAAACGAATCGTGTGCACGGAAAAACATATAAGCGCGTACCACCACCAAAACCCCTCTAAAGTAAAACTGTGAAAAAAAAATCTATCATCGTGTAAAATCTGAGCTTGATCAGGCTACATGTGAGTTAAATTTATTTATATAATATAATGCCGGGCAACCGGCGGATCTTTCAAAAAGAGAGAGAGAGAGATTATAGAACATCAATTTGAGTGACACACTTAATTGGAGTAAGATAACCACTAATTTGAGCTAAATGATCTTCGAAGTATGGCGGAAAATACTATGCCCTCTCTAAGTCAAAAGCACCCAACCTAGCCACAAATTAAGAAGCAAACCCAAAGACAGGACACACACATGGGAATTAATGACACAATTTTATCTTTCTGAGCCCTTTCAACTCTGAAACGAGAAAGAAGGGGTACTATTCACCTAGTTTATGCTTCTTACTTTGTGTTCACGCGCGGGGTGATTGGGTGATAGCGTGCGTATTGAGCGTTTTCGTTATATTATGTAATTAAAAAAAAACCACTCGTCCCTGAAAATAGATCGTATTATACATGGTGCCTTCTAGAGGTGTGTCTTGACTTTGGTCCATGAGGCAAATCGCATAGGCAGAACCCATTACTACCGTTGTATCTCTGAAAATAAAACTTATTCCCTCTATCACATAATAAAAGTCATTTTAATCTTCTACTTTTGTCCTTAATTATTTGTCATTTGAATTTGTACTTCATACATGTTTTGTTTTCAATTTCCAAAGACATTTCTATTCACCACAAGTTTTTTCATTCATTTTTAATTCCAATGTACCGTACATCTAGAGCTAAGATACAAATAATATTCGGCGCGAAACATGGACCAGTGATCCGGATGGCCGCGCGCGAAGGCATCCATCTCTGCTCTGGACTGGACGCAACTTTTGATGGAGAAGAAGGGACGATTTGACGCGTCGTCTCCGGCCGGGCTCCGGCTCCGGCCATGCAATGCGTCGTCGTCCATCCGTCTCGTGATCGATTCATCTCTCTCCTTGTTTTTCCTGTAGCTCGGAATATTTTTAGGACTCCAATTATTGACATGCCGCATAAATGTCTGGTTTCACTTTGCAGCTACTACCCATGCGCCATGACAAGACCTTTCCGGCCTGTGGCCATACTTACTTATGACTATATAAATCATAATAAATAAACTGTATATGCATCCATGCATTTTGGCAAGGTTATATATAAACAGTTTTCGGTTTTTTTTTTTTTGATATAGTAAGCTTATGTTACTAGTTCCATTGTTTGAGTACCAGTTGTTCCTTTCATCCTACAAAGAGTGTCATATATTGTCATTTCTACAGTAGTCAAATATTTTTATAAATCTATATAAAAATATTATATAGTTTTGTATTATTAGATAAATCACTGAATATAATTTACAATAAAGTTATTAATTTGAAAATATGAATGTTACTAATATTTTTATGAATCTAGTAAAATCTAAAAATTTCCACACTAGCACGAATCTCATAGTGACATTTCTTTTGACGGAGGGGCCAACACTATATTTCTTTTTAATCTGAAGAGACGGATCCAGCCCTTTTTACTGTTGTCAGGTAACAACAATGAGTTTCTCTGATTTCCATTGTAAATTGATACTTATATGTACAATTAATCTATGGTGTAGTAGAGGTGACATGAATAGAATGTTAGGCTAGGTCCGTTACTGTCGGTAGATATGTATTAGTACTACCAACATTTTGTTAATTACAAATGAATTTCTCTCCCTCTATTTTATTCTGAAGAGGATAGATGTTTGACGTGGGGTTTGCAGCAGCAACATGATGAACACACACATGGTATAGTAGACCCCATCGATGGCAGCAGGGAACCATGCATGCATGATGCACAACACGACGTGGATGGAGTAAGGCCATGAATCCAGTGAGGTGACAAGAGCACATCAAATAATGCATGTCGATCTGAAGGATTACGATCGGACCTTACAGTACACTTTTCCCCGGTGCAAATTAGAGACCCACAAAAGAGATCCATGTATATGTTGCTCATCCGATCCAGATGTGTGGGTGAACGAATTTAATAGAGCTAGTGGGCAATATATGCCAATATGTACTCCCTCGATCCATACTTAAAAAGAAATACGTTTAGGATAGTGACACGGTCTCCAGAAAACAATTTTTACTTGTTTTTTCTATAAAAATATTTATTAAAAAGTTATATATGTATATTTTAATAAGTAATTTTCAAGACAAATCTATTGATATGATTTTCACATTTCCAAACTCAACGACTTAAAAGTTATTCATAATTTATATTCCTAATATTTGACCCAAACCTTATCCAAAACGTCTTCCTTTTCCAATATGGAGGGAGTATGTATAGTATATATCGGACCTTCTAATAATATCAAATGGAGAATTTCGCGGCTGCTCTTTCAATAATTTATTTGTACTATTGGAAAATTCCTAGGTTCCGGTCATATATCCTTGACCATTGTTTAATTTAGGGCACTCCAATGGAGCATTAATGGTAGTTTATATCTCTATTATAAATAGCTTATCAACTAAACAAAATAGTGATGTGGTAGCCTAATTAATGAGAAAAGAGAGCACAAATCATAGAAATGGTTTCCTCAGAGCACTCACAATGCAGACTCTACCATAGAGTCTAAGCATATTTATTACCTTTATATTTATTGTAATTTACTGATGTAGCGCTGATGTGGCAGTATATGTATGGAAGAGAGATGAGAAAAAATAAGATTCCAAGTCTTATTTAGACTCGAAGTCCACATTATTCGAGATAATAAATAGTCTTAGACTCTATGATAGAGTTTGCATTGTGAGTGCCCTCATGGAGAAACCATGTCTACTTTTGACCCAATGCACACAAACCATGAATTTACCATTGGGTAGAAACCACTAATTTATATGGGGTTAATATAACGCTACCCATTGGTGGAATCAGGAGAGAGAAAGAGAAAATAATTATTACTTTCGAAGATACTATTAGTGTGAAGAATGATTTCTATAGACAATTTTTTTTCTATAAAAACCGTGTTAGTTTCTTCCGCACTGCCTATGTTGACGAGTCATGACGGCGTGCAATTAATTTAATTTCAAGTACCTTTGATGATGGCGTGTAATTTGTTTTATTTGTTGATGACGGCCATGCAGGCGAGTAAAGTACGTACACTAGTAAGTCTAGGTCAGGTTGTCACTGAAAAACTAGAAGATCCCTTTGGATTGCGACAGTGCAAAATAATCCCGCAATAATATTTTTACTATCTTTGGGTCATGACGACAGCGAAGGTCCTTTGATCAAGTCGTCGATGTACGTGTAGCCTTGAAATTTCCGGCAAAGTATCACAGTGTATATTATGTTCCTTTGCCACATCAGCTGCACACTCTGGAATAGTACTCAAAATTTTACAGTATAACATATTCTGTGTACTAGGTTTATAGTAAATAATATATGCTGCGAGGTTGCTCGCCGAAGCGATCTCCCGTTGGAACCTCCGCACGGGCACCATCCTGCTGATGGGCTACGCGCGCACCGGGAGATGTGTGGTGGCGCCCTTCGTTGCGCGAAGAACGAGTCGCGGGGGGAGGGAGTCGCGGCGCACATGACACATCAACTATCGGGCCAATTAATTGTTCCAGGTGGACTCAAATTTGGTTATTGGAAGTCATTTATTGGATAATGTTGGAGATTGATGTTTTTTTTCCATTCTAATAATGGTTTGGGAGTTGCTAAAGTCATGGTTATTGGGAATAAATTTTTGGGCACCGTTGGAGTTGCTCTTAGTATTAGTGTTTCTATTATAATTTAGTCAAAGTTTACATTGTCTGACTCCTCGAGATGCGAGAATTGTGTTCTTGTATGGATAGAGTACTCGTGATTTTATTACATTGATACAATTCTAAAATGTTGCTATCAATTGGGGTAGGGGTGGGGGTTACTTTAGTCACCCCTAAAGTTTAGTCGTTACTTTTAGTCACCCCTTGATGACTAAATGACACTAAACTACTTTAGCCACTTTTAGTTAGGATGTTTAGAATTTTAGAGACTAAAAGTGACTAACCTGTAGTCAATAAACTTTAGAGACCCCAAACCAAACAAGTTGTAAGTTGATTATACCATTTTAATGTACTTACTGAATCCAATAGATTTAATTCTTGTCTCATGAAAGCACTTTTGCCACAAATTTGATAGTGATACCCATTTTAACAAGAATAAAGGAAGAAAAAATCAACAAGCGTCCTAGACTGAAGCTGTTGCTTGCACCTCACACTTAGGAGGAGAGATGCTGGTTGGTAATACAACTTGGTATGATACAACCTGCAGTGATAATTATTATCTACCTTTGTTGGATGGTTTTCAAATCAGCTAGCCTTTTCTTTTTCTAACGAATCAACAGTGATACCCTATCACTATCAATTTTAAACTGTATAGCAGTGATGGATTGAGAGAGACTGTGTTTAATCATGGTGAATAAAAATATTTTGATGATCCTTTCGTATGCCTAAATAAAGCAACACATGTTTTAAGGTAGTATGATTGTAACACCCCTGGTGTTACTGTTACTAAAACATGCCATGTCATCATGATCATCGCAAAGCATGCATGATTAGAAAATTTGAAATGCATCAAATTAAAATATGTTTATATTTTATAGAATTGTTTGAGCTTAAGAATTTTAGAGTGATAAAATTTTAAATTTATGTTTTTGATCCTAAGTGTGTGGTTGGATGATGGTTTGATAGTATAGGTTGGGAATCTGAAATTTGAATCAAATTCAAGTTTGAATTGAACTTCAAAACCCTAATTCCATTCTCTCTTTTACCCCTTTTTTTCCATAATTCAAAATCTAAGCAAAATTTGCAAAAATTTCCAAAAAGCCAAGTTGTAGATCTTGTTTTGATGTACAAAAGAGGTGTACAAAGTTTTTGAAATTTTTGAATAAATTTGAAAGTAATTTTGAATTCAAATTTGTCCCTTTTGACCCCATTTCAAAAAGTCATATTTAGAGGCCGAATTTGAAAATCTTCCAATTGTGAAAATTGTAGATCTTGAAAAATTAGGCTAAGTCACTTTTTGAGTTTTTCAAGCTCAATTCAAATTTTGGGAGAATTTGACAAATTTCAGAAAAGTTAGGTTTTGAGTGCTACGATTAACGGTAGATCCCCCCGCCACCTCCATGCCGCTATGTCGCCGGGCGTCCGCCGTGGTCGTCTCGACGATTCGGCTGATCCCGCTGCGTCACCAGCTACCCGGCCAAGTTCGCGAAGTCGCCATCCACGCCCTCGACCTCTTCCTTTCGTTTAAGACGACGAGGGGCGTCGGTTTCTTTTTCTTCTTTCCGTCTTTGCCGTCACCGCCGATTCCGTTCCGCCCGGGCGAACTGCACCGCCACCACTCCACCTCTCATCGTTCCATCTAGCCACGAGCCGCGAATCTCTCTTGCGCACCTCCCGAACCCACTCGCGCCTCCCGTTTCGTCGGAAGCGTCCCGCGTGACGCCGTCTTCTCCACGGCCGGCGGCCGCCGCCGCAAGTTACCTCACCGCCGCCGGTAGCGTTCCGGTGAGCTTCAGAACGAACCACCTTTAAGCCCTAGCGTCGCCTCATCATACTGCTGCTCATGCGCCGCTAGTTTTGACACCGGTCTTGACGCCGGAACGCCGACCTTGCCATCGGAGAGCGCCGCCGTAGCCGCCGCCACCGCCGTCGACCCACCTTCGCTCGTCTCCGACCAAACCACCTTGCCTTCGAGCCCGCGGTGAGCTCCCTGGCCACGTCCATGCTTTTGGTTTGATCTCGATGCGATAGGATCGCCGGAACGCGCATGCCGCCGACGAGCTCAGCGTTGCGTCGCCAAGGCGAGGCCGTTCTAGTTACGTGCCGGGTTTAGATCGATTAAGTGGGGAATAGGGCCGCCCGGAGATGCTTGAGGTGATGCCGTGTTTGGTTTCGCCGAGAAAGCTTCGGGTGAGCCGCGCCGGGCGAGCCAGATCGCCGTCGTGTCCGCCACCGTCCGCCGGGCGATGGTGCCGCCGTGCCTTAGGATGAGGGGTTTGGGGGTCATGAGATGCGGGAGGTCAAGGGGAGTCCGTAGGTGCCAACCGTGACGCCGAGACCTCACCGCCGGTGAGAAATCGCCGGCCGACTCCGGCGTCGCCGGTCAACGGCGGAGCCCCGCTCCTGGCCGTGGGCCGGCCTGCCTGGCCGCCGGGCCTGTCTGCCTTGGGTGTGGGCCGAGCCAGGCGGAATCGCCCAATGGCCGTTTTTTTATTGTTTTGTCATTTTGGTTATGTTTGAATAGTGCCAAAATTTGTGAATTTTATATAAATTCTTTTACTTGTTCAAAAATTCTGAAAATTTTTGTAGAACCTTCCTAGGAGTATATCTACCCATGAAAAATTTGAAACTTTGATTTTGAGTAGTTCTTGCATGATTTAAAAATACAATCTTTAATTGAAAAATGCATCTTCCATGATTTTTAGAAAATAAAATATTTATTCAAAAATCATAAAAATTTATTTGGTACTGTTTTTATGATGTGTCCTACTTGTATAAAAAAGTTTGGAGTCGTTTTGAAATGTTTAAATTATTTTCTTTTCTATGCTCTATTATTTCATGTGGTATACTAATTGTTTAGTGTCAAATAATTTAGGTTTTTGTGTGACTTTTGGGTTGTTTTGTGAATCTTGGGTCATACCACAATTAAGTGGTCCTTGAGAACTCCTTAGGCAATGGTGATGATATCTTGTAGAGTAGTTCAACAAGTTGGTTTTGTTGGGTTGCAACTTTATCGCGAAGGAAAGTTGTACTCAAGTTGTTATCATTTCATGTACCTACAGGCATCATATTTAAATATATGGCATCATTTTGAGGCATATATTGTTTCGTAGTGAACGAGATCGAGAGTGTCAAGTCTCGAGCCGCCTCTAAGGAGGTTCTTTATCCAAAGGAAGCGGGTTCGGATTTCTCTGGGTTTTCTGAAGAGATAGTTTATTCCATCAACGAAGGCAAGCCCCGGTTACATTAAACCCTTCCTTGATGTTTTAAAAGTTTTATATCACTTATGTCTATGCTATGTTGCATTAAGTAATTAGGAGTTGAGTGATAACCTAATTGCTTTGCATTCCCATCCTTGTTTATTTCAATACCATCCTTGATAACTTTGTTTCATTTCGAAAATGCTTAGTGATGCTTAGCCCTGCTTAATTAGTTAAGCTTTTTCATCAAAATGTTTTATTTGAGAAGATGGTACTGTTTTCGAAAAGAAAGAGATGTAGTGATGAATTTGAGATCGGACGGGGCGTAGGTTGAAAGCCGGCGGGATACCTAGCCGTGCTTGTCCCGTTTGGTCGTTTAAGGACCGTCGTCCGTTGTTTGGCCCGAGTGAAATCGGGACTTTTTGAACGCAAGTTGCGCCCGAGGCCGTTTGGGTCAATGGCACGTCGGATTTGCGATCCCCGTGTCGACGAAACTAATCGGCCACATGCCCCGTAAGCGATCTCGGGGTGTGCCAAATCGAACGGACAACCGCGACCGGGAGTGGAGAGATGGCGGGAGTGGCATGTACCCACCCTCTTGGTCAAACCGTCATTAGGACGGGGTAGGGAGGTGGAGTACTTGTGCTCGGGTGGCGATGGACCCGATCCCGTTTTGGACGAACCGAGTGAGGGTTGATATATGCAAGCTTAAGTGCTACATATGTCGTGTGGTTAGGGATCCCCGTTTGGGTATAATCGGTTCATGAATCGCCGTTGCTTCTCGGAGAAGGAGACCCGATTCCCTGACCTTCATCGTAGTAAATGATGAAATATGTTTTTGAGGAAAGAGAGTTGGAATAAGAAAATATGTTTGCTCTAGAATAGGATAACCTAGAGTATATGAGCTACTAATCAAATTAAAAATATTGAAAGTAAGGGTTCACTTATAGTAGCTTTTCTCGCAAAAGAGTTCTTGATTCTTGCTAAAGCCTTACCTTGACTCCTAAGACCAGCATTCCCGAGTCTTCTCCTCTTTTCTTTGTCGGGTAAGTCTTGTTGAGTACTCCCGCACTCGGGGTTCTTTGACCCTTGTTGCGGGGAGCGGTCATGAGCGCTTTGTTTTGGTCCCTGCCGCATGACGGTCTACCGGGAGGAAGATGACGAGTAGAGTTGAACCCTTGGGCGGGGTTGTCGGTGTATTATATGTATAATGTTACTCCAATAATATCGGGCTTGTAATAATGATATTTAAGTTTGCGTATTTGAACAAATGGTTTGTAAACTTATGGTTATGTAATCCTTCCGCCGTTTACTCTGATGTATTTTGAATAAAGTGTTGTAATACTGGAGTGACTTGTTAATGAGATCCTGTTCGGAAGATTAATAGCACTTTCTAGATTGTTGGGAACTCGTGCATAATGATCGAGGTCTTAATGACAATGATAATTGCATGTGGGCCCTGTAAATTTAGGAGGTTCTCATTTACAATGATGAAGCAACACTTTCATAGATTCATTGGCCGGCCATACTCTTGATTATTTATTTGAGAAATATGGCCCATGTAAAATATAAAGACACGATTCAACTATGATTCATCAACAATGATCCATTTGGCCAGCGCACACATAATGCAAGTGACCTTTTCAAAAGCCATGCACATAAAACCGAAACAACCCATCCTTTTAGAAAAGGAGAAATTGAGGAAGGTGACAGAACCTTCACACATGGGACTTGGCATGTAGTACTCCTTGCTCCAATCTGGGAGCCAAATGATAATCCGCTTTTGTTTGGCTAATGCATGATTGCTCAACAACCGCATTTGAAACGAAATGAATAAGTAGTAGAACCTGAGCTCTTATGAAATTGACATGAAGAGATTGGTTAAACAAACATAAGGACGTACCAATAATGATATGATTACCAGTATTAATCAATCCCGCTAGTTTGTGGCAAATATAATACCTAATCAGTACTGAAATGATCAATTTGCCGTAGAGGTATGTGGGGGCTTACAAGTTCATTTAAATGACGTTGATGAGTACATAGTTGTATGCCACTATGATGGGAACATGCCTTGGTGGATACTTCTATGAGAAGAGGAACTTACCATTTTGCGTTGGCACCCTCCCTATTCTTTTAGTTGGTTATTATTTACCATTTACTATGTAGAAAAAATATCTAAACTTTGTATTTCATAAGCTACATATATGGGTAATCATAATCTACATATATGCCTAATCATAATCTACATATGCCTACCTCTGTTATATTTCATAAGCTGTACGCATATAATTTTGAATTTTGTATATGGTATATACATTTTTTAAATTTTTAAAATGAAAGCTACAGCAATATCAACTTTTTTTTTTTTTGAGGGGCAATATCAACTAATCGAGTGTTTTTGTATTGTTTCTTTAGCAACGCTAATCGAGTGTTGATGCATGGGAGCCAAGCCAGCCCAGGCCTGGAGCTTAACATTTTTCTAATCAGGCCGTTGGTCACCCAAAGGCCCAAAGCCCAATGAAGCCCAGTTGCGTGACAAATGAGGCGCGATGCCACTGTCACTCCCGGGTTCCTAATTAAAGCCGCGCGCACGAGGAAGCGGATCAGAGCATGCCACGGTCTGCCCCGGCGCCGGCGGCAGCACAGAGGAGAGGAGAGGAGAGGGAGGCAGTCGCGGTGGACATCGCGCCATGCCGTCGTGTTGCGGCGGCGGCAGCAGCAGCTCGGGCGGTCTGGCGCCCGGGACGACGACGACGACGAGCAGCCGGTCCATCACGGCGATGGGCGCGCTCCTCCCGCCGGTGGGCGGCAGCGGCGGTTGGCATGGTCCGCGTCTCCGCCTCCGGCGCTTCATCGTGTCCCCGTACGACCCGCGTTACCTGGCGTGGGAGCACTCGCTGGTGTCGCTGGTGGCGTACTGCGCGTGGGCGGCGCCGTTCGAGTTCGGCTTCGTCAAGTCCCCGCCGGCGCGCTGGCCGTCGCCGACAACGCCGTGAACGCCGCGTTCGCGGTCGACATCGCGCTCACCTTCTTCGTCGCGTACGCCGACGGCAAGACGTTCCTGCTCCAGGACGACCCGCGCATGATCGCGTGGCGCTACGCACGGACGTGGCTCGCCCTCGACGTCGCCTCCACCGTGCCCATGGAGGTCTACCACAAGATCCTCCCTCGCCAGGCCAGGGACTACAACTTCTTCGGCATGCTCCGGCCTCTGGCGCCTCCACCGCGTCGGCACCTTCTTCACACAGTACATATATACTACGTTTCTATCTCGATCGATTGCATTGTTGGGTTCGTTCTTGAACTGATGAACGACGACGGCCGGCGGGCGCCGGCGTTGGCCGGCGTAGACTGGAGAAGGACAGGAAGCTGAGCTACTTCTGGGTGCGTTGCGTTCGGCTGATCTGCGTGACGCTGTTCGCGGTCCACTGCGCGGGGTGCTTCTACTACCTGCTGGCGGACAGGTACCCGGACCCGAAGCACACATGGCTGAGCTCCTCGATGCCGGACTTCAAGGAGAAGAGCGTGTGGATGCGGTACGCGGCGTCCATGTACTGGTCCATCACCACGCTCACCACCGTGGGCTACGGCGACATGCACGCCGTGAACACGGGCGAGATGGTGTTCACCACGTTCTACATGCTCTTCAACCTCGGCCTCACCGCCTACCTCATCGGCAACATGACCAACCTCGTGGTCCACGGCACCAGCCGCACCAGGAGATACAGGGACGCGATCAAGGCGGCGACGAGCTTCGCGGTGCGGCACCAGCTGCCGGCGCGGCTGCAGGAGCAGATGGTCTCCCACCTCAGCCTCAAGTTCAGGACCGACTCCGAGGGGCTGCAGCAGCAGGAGACGCTCGAGGCGCTGCCCAAGGCCATCCGCTCCGGCATCTCCCACCACCTCTTCTTCGCCCTCGTCCAGGGCGTCTACCTCTTCCAGGGCGTCTCCAACGACCTCATCTTCCAGCTCGTAATTACTTACTCACTGTCTCTAACTGTCATCGCATTGGAAGCTCCATCCAGTTCTGAACCTGTTTGATGGATTCAGGTCTCTGAGATGAACGCCGAGTACTTCGCGCCCAGGGAGGAACGTGATCCTGCAGAACGAGGCGCCGTCCGACTTCTACATCCTAGTCACTGGTAGTGTGGTAAAAAAAAAAACAAAACAAGAGCACACACATTGTTAATTTTCCTCTTCTCACGATTAGTTCGAGGTTACTGTAACTAAGTGGTCACTGAGTGACTGAACAAACAAGAAACGACACTGACAAGCACTGATGCTTGCATTGGCAGGAGCTGATAGAGCTCCAGAACGGTGCAGAGCAGGCAAGTCCTTTCCTTCTCCCTGCTCTGATCATGCATTCAGAGCTCAGGTTCATTCATCCAACGATTGATCTTGGCGTGTGATGGTGTGATGAGCAGCTGGTTGGGATGGCCAGGGCGGGCGACGTCGTCGGCGAGATCGGGGTGTTGTGCTACAAGCCCCAGCTGTTCACGGCGAGGACACGGACCCTGTGCCAGCTCCTGCGCATGGAACGGACGGCGTTCCTCCGGATTGTTCAGGCCAATGTTGGGGACGGCACTGTAATCATCAACAACCTTATCCAGGCAAGCTCTGAATTCAGAAAACTAACTGATGTGAAGTAAAGACAGAGGAGAGTATGAAGCTCTGAATTCATACTGCGCATGACACTACATTTCTTTGATCTCCGATCCTGCAGTACCTCAAGGAGAAGAGAGACAGCTATGCCATCGCCGGCGTCACGGAGGAGATCGAGTACATGTTAGCTCGGGGCCAGCTCGAACTCCCCGTCACGCTCTGCTACGCCGCGTCCAAAGGCGACGACTTCCTGATGCATCAGCTGCTCAAGCGCGGTGTTGACCCCAATGAGTCTGATAACTATTGGCATACAGCATTGGTAATACATCTGAACTTTCAAGACTGAAAAGATTGTTCATCTTTTATGTCTATATACTGCCTAAATTTCAATGCTCACACTGCTCGTGATCTATCAGCACATATCAGCTTCCAGTGGACATGATCAGTGCGTCAAGCTTCTGCTAGAGCATGGCGCTGATGCCAATGCCGCAGGTACCATGTTCATATACTAGCATTAAGATCATCACTGTTACATGTACAGATTGGTGTCACCAATGCAACCAACCAAACCTTGTGATTGTGATTGATCTTAATGTCCAGACGCGCACGGAAGGGTGCCACTGTGGGAGGCCCTGTCGAGGAGGCACCACGCGGCGGCGCGGCTGCTGGTGGACGCCGGCGCGAACCTGTCGGCCGGCGACGCGGCGCTGTACGCGCGCACGGCCGTGGAGGCGGACGACGTCGCGCTGCTGGAGGACGTGGCGCGCCACGGTGGGGACGTGACGGTGGCGTGCTGGGACGACGGCGTCACCGCGCTCCACCGCGCGGTGCTCCAGGGGAACGTCGGGATGGCCAGGGTCCTCCTGCAGCACGGCGCCGACGCCGACAGGCAGGACGGCGGTGGACGCACACCCAGGGCCATGGCGGACCAGCTCGGCCACCGCGACATGCAGCAGGTGTTCGGGTCGTCGTCGTCGTCGCACCGGGATGGAGCGGTGGTGGAGAGCCCGAAGCGGCAGCAGGGTTCCGGAACGGACGTCCATGGCAGCAGCAGCAGCAGCAGGGTGGCGGTCGCGGCGCATCAGCCGCCGGCGGTCACGAGGTTCAAGAGCGCGCCGGCGCCGAGGGTCCCGGTCCCGCAGCACGATAGCGCCGGCTCGTCACTGTCGCCGTCGCCGTCATCGTCGGCGTCCAGGCACAGCACTTCAAGACGGATGGCCAGCTTCCGGAACTCCCTCTTCGGCGTCCTCTCCTCGCACGCGCACCGGCACGACGGAGGTGGCGGTGGCGGCGGCGGCGGCGGGCCTAGCCGCCACGAGAGGCAGACGCACAGCAGCAGGTCGCGTGTCAGGGTGACCATCTCCTGCCCCGAGCAAGGCGTCAGCGCGAGGAAGCTGGTGTTCATGCCTGAGACGATGGTGCAGCTCCTGGAGCTCGCCGGGACACAGTTCGGGTTCTCTCCGACGAAGGTGGTGACCATGGATGGTGCCCAGGTTGACGACGCCAGGCTCGTCAGGGACGGCGACCTCCTCCTCGTCGTTTCTCATCAGTGGGTGCCTGACTTGCACACGAATCAGTAACAGTAGATGAGCGCATTCTAGAGCAGCGAATGATCGTGTGTTGGACGTCGTGGCTTTATATTTAGGAGCGTGATAGGATTATGAATCTTTATGTTCTTTGTTGTACAAATTGTTAATTGTTTTCAAAAATGGTCTTTGTTTTCCGCTTCAAAAACATGATAAGCCAGGCCTGATGATATATTTGGACAAATATGGGACATCATTTTGAACTGAGCAAGAGAAAACAATGGGACAACGAAGATCAACCCCAGCCAGAGATTCCATCGCCCAACATCACACAGCCAAAAGGCATCCATTATGATAGAGACAGCCACCATAAGCATCATGAACAGACTGAATAGTCCAATAACACAGCAAATATTCAAGGAAGGTTATCAGAAATCATCACTAAGTGCAGATCTCAAGCATAATTCAGATTACCTGGTTCATATATGCAAATACTATGTTCTCATAGAAATGCACAAACAAAACCAACATGCAAGACTTAATCTCCAAATCCCACACAGGTAAGTCTTGCTATGCTGATGCAAGATAACACAACACGATAGGAAAAATCTCCAAATCAAGTTTTACGAATCCATCTATCAATTCAAAAAAAATGATGCCCTCTGCACCAAAGCGTCCCTTCACTGCGTCCCGTTGAGTACACTTTGTGCATCCATCGAAACACAAACAATAGCAAGTGTTAAGCATTATCAACATGGTTTTCATTTCATGGTTGCAAAATAAAACAAATTAGAATCTAAATTCTCATAAAGGACTATCACTGGTCAAAAGGAAGCCAATCACCAAGACTCACTCTTGTTTGACTCATAAGCATAATCTATGCGGAATCGTATATTTCATTTTAACTGAGTATGTTCAACTATGCTTAAACATATATATAATCAGATTAGCAGTCAGGTAAACGATGCAAGCAGAAAGTAAACTAAGAACAGAGCACATATTGACCATGAACGTGAGATTAGCAGGGGCTTACCACATAAAACCAGCAAAAAGGGAAACTGTGATAAGAATCAGGGGGCCCAAATGCTAGAAAAAAGGTACTGCCAAGTGATAGCACTAACTTTGCCAGTGGAACAAGACCCTGTGAAAGGCAAGTCAGTGGTTACTTATATATTATCATGATGACCCGGTTGTACTAAATAGGTAAATAAATAATGACAAGGTGAAGACAAAGCACCTGCTGATTATCTGATTATCATATAGTATTTCTGAATAGATAGTTGACACAGGTGAATATATATTCTTCAGAATTTCTTCTGAACATGACAATTTAAGAAATACTGTAAACATGTAGTACATCAACATGGGTGGGTTCAACTATCAATGCAGAACTGACAACAGGATGACTAATCAGGCCCCAGTAATCCTGACCATTCTCTAACACACAAACACACACCATATGCCAAAAGCACTGCTCATCAGCAGGGGTCGCGCCGCCGAACTCGTCGTTGCACGGCTTCTTGGTTGCGCGCCGCCCAGTCGACGTGGTGGCGGCAGTTGCTTTTTGTAGACTTTGCCCAAACCTAGAGCCTGGACCATCTCGCTGTCGACGCCACCCTCGTCGTAGTGGTATTCGGCCATCACCCACCCCGTCGGATGGATGCGCTCACCGTCGGCTCCCCTCCGTGCGAACGAGAACATTTGGCGAAATCCCAGCACGCGGCCGCCTTGGTAGATGTTTTTGGCGCGCACTGCTGCGCCCGGCATCTGGCGGTCTCCACCTTGTGCGTCGTGTGGCGTGCTCTCAGCTTTTTCTCCTTAGAGCCGCCGAGAAAGTACCATACGCGGTTTCCGTCGTTGGAGAGGATTGCCACCGGGAACCTCCGCGTGAGATCGTCTGGCTCCACGGAGTAGACATCCGCGACGTGGGCGTCGGCGCACTTGTTGACCTCTATCGCTACCGGGTCCGAGAACTTCTTGAAGAAGCTCCCCATCGTACGCCTCGTTCAACATCTTCTTGCCGTGGACGACGCCGAGCTAGAGATTTGCTATCGTCGGGCGAGGAGTCCGGCGGGGGCGAGGTGGAGGCACATCCGTTGTCGATGAGATCGCCTTCGGGTCGACGTCGATGATGTTAACAACCCTTGGATCATCTCTCTATCGGTGCCACCCTCGTCATGGCTATGCATGTAATACTCTACCATGCCCCAGCCCGTGCGGACACGCACACCATCGGCACCCCTCCACGCAAACAAGAGCATCCGTCGAGAGCCGACGAGGCATGTCGCCTTCAAAGACTCCCTTGGACAAACTACAATGTTCATATCAAAATAATGAAAAGAACAACCCTAAACCTAGTTCGCTTGATATTATGAGCCCAACTTATCAACCATGATACATTATTTTTCCTTTCTCAAAATAGCATTACATGACTTATCAGCCATAGAAACGATTAGCTGAACAAAAACCCAAACAAAGTTCAACTATAACCTAACTTCAAGACCGAACAATCCTACTAGAGCTAAGATACAACAAAACTATCTACTTCTTGAGTGTCTCTAATTCATGTGTGGGAGAGGAGGGCATGCCCCTCCATTTATAGTGGTTGGAGGTGGTCCCATGGTTCCATGTGATCTTCACCTCATCCCTTGGATCAAAGTACCTTAATTTTCCGGGGGTGGTCGACCGACCTCCTAGGGTCTCGACCCCCGTATGACAGGTGGGGCCACCTCCCTCTAGTGGGGGTGCTTTTGTTTGGTTCGGAGTGGGTATGAAAAGTAGCGCATGCATTTGATGGGTAGGTTGGTTGATGTGTGGGCCATTTTGAATCCTTATGCATCGATCTTGAGTTGTAAAGAGAAAACACATTCTCCATGTATGGGCTAGTAATGCTTAGGAGTGTGTTTCTTGGATACACACAGGGGTAGTATAGTAGGACCCACTAGGTTTGTTAGTCAACCCCCTAGTATGGGTCTACTTACTCCATCCTCCATCATGAAACTTTGTTGTTCGGTATCTTCCTTTTATTCCAAGCTTGTAGAAGGTACTTTGGATATCTAAAAGTATCACATTTCACCTTCAACAAAACTGCACTTTGCAGCTGAAGGGTGTCTATTTTCATACGGTAATACTGTCGGGGCGCCCGATGTCATCGGACGCGGAATTCCAGTCGCTGCTGCCACATCTATTCTATTAAAATAAAATCTCCACCGTTATCTAGAAACGTCAGAAAAAAAGAAAAAGCCCCGTGCCCCGTCGCTCCATCCCAATCGACGCCCACGAAACTTCCCAGCCCCGACGGATGTGGAAGCCGCGACAGCTACTCCCATCGCCGGGTGCTCGCCCAAGCCATGTGAGCAAGTGCTCGCCAGTGGTGCTCATAGCCTCGCATAGCCCTAGCCACCGCGCTTACCCATGGGTGATTGCACGTATGCTCACCCGAGGGTGTCACGGTGTGAAAGTGCATCTAGCCCTTTAGTGAGTTTTGGTGAATTGAATGACAACATAATTAAAGGTCTAATGAGTTTGCAAAGTGTTGAATAGGAAATTGAGTCTATTGCATATACTTGTGGATTGTGTATGAACAAGTATATCAAAGGTTCAACAAGTAGGCAAACTTGATGATATGCCACATAGTGTTGAAGCAAAGGCCAAATTGTGTACTCGTTGTATTGGAAGATTATGGAAACAATCTAGTTCAAGCAAAAGACAACAATGCAAATAGAATCAATGAAATGACTTCTATGTTGTGGGATATCTTATTATTATGAGAAAGAAAACATATTTGGTAAATGGCTAAAGAGACATGAGTTGATGACTTTGGACTGGTCTCTATAATGGTTCGCTTTGCATGAACATGAAGAGTTGGACTATGGACTAGTTTCGATCGAGGATTGAAGAATGAATCAAGAGTGTATAAGTAAAGAAATATCAAGCAAAGGTGAAATGACAAAGGAGACAATGTATAATGAATATGAGATGTTCTCTATATAAGTTTGCTTGTATGGATAAATATTTTGAATATCACTTTGCATTAATATGATCAAGCTAGAAGTATGAAGATGAAGATTGAAGTGAGTATTAGGAATGTTAAGCCAAAATGAAGAGGATATAAGGAATCGTGAATTGGCTTGACAATATTGATGTTGATCCATATATGTCTCTATGTGAGTCAAACCAAAGCTTGATTGATTTTAACATTCATATCTAGAAGTTATTCAAACAAGGATCACAATATTGAGGAAATGGTTTTAAATGCATGCTTGATATGATGTGACTTGAGTATGGCTTGATAAGGAGAAGATAGCGAGGAAAGGGCTTCAAGGTACTAAGCGAAGGTGAAGGGCAAGCGACGGCTTGGGGCTGAGGTACCATGGCTAAGGTAAAGAAGAGAGTACTTGCATTGAGTCGAGGAACTAATCAAGCTATGAGGAGTCATATTGTGTTGAGAATCAAATCATTAGTGGAAGTGACTTGAAGCCATGAAGGTGAACTCACATGTATGGAAGTGGTTCAAGTCACATGCTCAAGATATATTCTCTTAAAGAGATGATACAAAGATGAACAAAGATGTTATCTATATGAACGATCCCCCAATTGCAAATGATGATGGATTTACACTCAAAGAAGGTTCACATTCATTTATGTTTTGAAATTGAGTTTAGGAAAAGCCATACTATAAAGGGGGATACAATGCACAAGCTTTTATGTGCAACCAAGTGTTTAATCTTTCACCAATACATCCTCATACCTCAACCAAGACAGCTAGCTCAACACCTTTCCATCTTTGCTGTTTTGGCAAGTGCGGCAAATCTTTGGTAAGCGGCGGTGTCGCTATCGCGAGGCAAAGGTCAAAGATGAATCCGACCGTTAGGGGCCGAGGGGGTATTTAATATCTCCCTCATCCCCCACAACGGTCATCTCGACTATACCTGAGCATTTTTCGGGCCGGGCCGAAAAAAAACCCCAGTTATTTCGGGCCAAAAATATCCTGCCCATGACGTCCCACTGGGCAAGTCAGGCCCGGGCTTGGGCGGGCTACCCGCGCATTTTACACTACGAGAATAGCTAAAATGTATTTCGGGCCGAGTTCGGGCCAAGAAAAATTTTACCGGCTTCAAAATCTCTACCCGTGGCCCCGACCAAGAAGGTTCGTGGGCGGGCCAAAAACCCGTCGAGCTCGGGAGCTCAAGTATAATCTCGACCATTCCCTTCCTAGGTGCCACCAGAGCTGCTCTCTCTCTCTCCCCCCTCACTCACCATTGGAGCCCCTCAAGCTTCTCCCTTCGATTCCTCTCCAATCCGTTGAGAGATTGAGACTCCAAACTACAATAGAGAGCTCTCCAACCTGTTCTCCATCTCCTAGAGCACTTGGTTCGCGTTCAAGCCGGTGGATTGTGTTTGTTACTCTTGGAGCTTTGCTTCTAGCCGGCTAGGCATTGCCCGTAAGCTTCCAACTTGTTGTGGCTGCTCGGGGACGTTTGTTATCATCCTCTACTTCTATTGGAAACACCCCTCATCTCTAGAGACTTGCTCTCTTGACTTGAGAATGAGGATAAGGCAAGCCTTGGTGGCGAGCCCAAGCCTTTTGTGGCTTCCTCAACAACGTGGACTTAGGCCAGTCTTGGTGGCGACGCCAAACCACGGAAAAAATCGTTGTGTCACTTGTGCTTCATTTACATTCTTGCATTTCATATTTGTATTTGTGGTGATTCTAGGGTTTAGTTCCGATCTACTCGCCGCGTGCGCTTCCGCAAAAACTTCCGTGGGTGGAATAGGCTGTACTCTACCCTGGTGCATCAGATAAATTGCTCGATCTATTTTTCTGTTGTGTTTTGCTAGAGCGACAGTCTTTGCCGCTGTGGAATTTAACTTCCGTTTGAGCTGAAATTTTGTAGGCACCCCCTTCTAGGCCTCCTAGGCGACATCAAGGTCCTTACACGGTGTCGCGCAGGGTGCTCGTCGAGGCCCGTTGAGCAAATGCTCGTCCCATGTTCGCGTAGTGCTCGCGACTAGGTGGCGCATCGGCCGGCGCCGCCACCGCAATGAGCCACCGGCGGGCGCGTGCCCTCTCTCGTCGTCGGCGGTCCCTTCCGAGCCACTGCGTCGGGCGCTATCCCACTTGTACACGTGCCTCCTGTTGTGGCAAGGTAGGTGGGTTGAGCTCTTCCCCTCCTCTTCCCCCTCCTTCGAATCTGAGCTCTCCATCTCCCTTCCTCTTCCTGATCGAGCTCTCTTATGTTCCTCATCCTCCTCCTCCCTCTAAATCTCATCATGGATGCGGTGGTGGCTTGTGTTCCGTGAGCTCTTAGGTCAGATCTTGTCGGTGTTTGGAATGATTTTGTTTTTGAATGTTACAACATATGATTTCGAATGTGCAATGATATTTCTTGGTTGTTGCAACCGACATTTTTCTAATGTTCCAGTAGTAGTTCTTTAGATGTAACATCATTTTTTATGTTGCATTTCATATTTTTCGTTTGATGCATTTATGTTTTTTTATGTTGCAATAGCTTATTTTCATTGTGCAACATTTTTTAAAATGTTGCAATGGATGTTTTTCAATTGATGCATTTATGTTCTTTTGATGTTGCAATAGCTTATTTTCATTGTGCAACATTTTTTAAAATGTTGCAATGGATGTTTTTCAATTGATGCATTTATGTTCTTTTTTGATGTTGCAATAGCTTATTTTTCATTGTGCAACATTTTTTAAAATGTTGCCATGGATGTTTTTCAGTGTTATAGATTTTTTTTGAGGTTGCAGTTTTTATTTTTTTAAAGCATTAGATGTTTTTTTCATTGTTACAATAGCTTTTTTTTCATTGATGCAGTAGTTTGTCTTTTGATGTTGTAGTTGTTGATTTTCAATGTTGGCTTCCTGCACCAGCATCAGGCGTAGGTGTGCCGCATTAGCTGCACTCAAAGCAGAAGCAGATGAGGTGTAGCAACGTGCGGGGCATGTGTAACAGCAGGTGGACGAGCAGAAGAGGGGGAGCCAATAGGCGTAGCGGCGTGCTGGGCATGCACTGTCATCCTTTTGTGCGGGGCAAGCTGGCCCAGGAGGCGGGGCAGCGTGCTTGGCCCGGGAGGCGTCCAATATTTGGCGTGGACTTCGGACGTCCTAGCGCCAGCAACTCCCATTTTCACAGTTAAAAAGTGAGATAGCAACCTGAATGTTACAATTTGGAGGTTGAAAAATACGCTCTACCCTTTAAAAACTCATTGCAATGAGCACAAATAAAAAAACTATTCGAAAGAGGGAGCAGAATGACAAAAAGAAGAGAGAGAGAGAGAGTGAAGTGAGATGATGTTAACATTGTATATAAGCTAGTGCATATGAAGTAAATAAATATGATGGGGTTCTTATAAAAAAATATCTGAAGGAAATGTCGTTATCCTTCGACAAATTTTATGTGATCAAATATGTCAGACTGTTTTATAGATGTGAGTTAGTAAATAGTTGTAGGCTTGTAGCACAATGGGGCCTAAGAATTGGGTGAAGGAAATGGCATAAGAAAAGGATGAGCTCAATATGTCAGCATCAAGTCTCTGCCGTCCGTTATACCACGCAAGGTTCATTACGTGGAGTTAGGGGAAGTTAAGAGCCAACGGCAGACCTTTGATTACACGCCGTCCGTTAACGTCTCTGAACGACGCCGGCAGCAAAGTTAACGCCAAGCGGGGTTCATTCTAGAAGGCAAAAAGCTCCTTCCAACGTAAGCCTCGCGCCTTCATCTTGCATCCCAAGCCAAGGTTCCATCAGAGTAGCAACTAATTTCGGCTCCCGCTAGATTCAGCTTCCACACGCCTATCGACATACTACCACGTTCAAGCAAGATTAGCACTCACAACTCAAACAAATCCATTGCGCGGCAATTATTTCCCTTGTTGCAATTTCCTAGCACACGCGCCAGCGATGGAAAAATAGCTGCGGATTTGCCAACAATCCAACACTGAATCGCCTGGTTTACACATCTGTGCCAAAGAAAAAAAAGGTAAATCGATGCCCCAATATATCCTTCTTTGGAATCATATCAGTGCATCTCAGATCCATGTTTACATACCAGCATCCCAATCAAAATTTGTATGTTTTGCAAAAATCAGGAATCGAGCAAAAGAAGGTCCAAGCTCCTGCATCAATCCAATTGCCATAAGTCCAGTTTCAGCAGCAATTGAGTCCGCGGCTGAGCGAGTTGGTGATCCAGTTTTCTTCCCTTACGTGGGCACCACATTCAACTCATTTGAAGAAGCAAAGGAATTATACAACATTTATTCATTGTAACTTGGATTTGGCATAAGAGAATCCAGATAAAAAAAAAATGGCAATGAGTACATAACTAGAAATGATTTAGTGTGCTCCTGTCAGGTTAGTAGATCCAACTCAGAACTTTATTTAGTACTCAAAATGCAATGTTTTTGCTGAATGATACACAAATCCAACTACAATCCGTGATAACACCAGTCTTGCAAACCACAGGGAATCTGCCCAAACCCTCTGGCTGCGACAATTCGTCCAGGGTGCAGGGGGCTGGAATAACACTACGTCGTACTATAGATCATGCATGGAAAATTACATCTGTGATTTCAGAACACAACCACCCCTTGGCAACAACATCTGGGCAGAAGAAGCAAGACTACATGAAGTATGGTGATGTGGTCACTTTCGATACAACCTACCGCACTAACTTGTACAATCTTCCTTTCGGCATATTTGTCGGCGTTAACAGCCACTTCCAGTCAATAATTTTCGGTGGAGTACTGCTTAATCATGAAAGGATCCAGGATTTTGAAGGGCATTCAGCAACTTCGTTGATATAATGTCGAAAGGTATGTGATTGGTCTGAATTTTTATCCCATTGAGATTTATTTGCTCAAGTAGAGCTGATCCTTCCCTATTCCGATAATCTAAAATATGTCAAACACTTAGTTTGTATATGATTCCAATTTAACCTTGAGGAAGGTGTATACAGTCCCTTGGAGAATCTTGGCATTGACTGATGAGGTCAGAAAGCAGCTTGAGCTTGAAGGCGTGGACTCCTTTAAGAAGAGGTTTGACAGGCTACTTGTGAGCCTACAAGAGAAGGGCAACGGCCTCAAGATGTCAAGTGTGTAAAACTGAAATGATTCGGTACCGGCTGGTGAACGATTTTACTAAGTAAAATGCTAGCTTGCTAGCTCTCCTCTTAGTTTTTACGATGTGACGTACCTTTGCTAAATTTTCTGAATCGGCTTTTTGTATTTTTAGGCTAGGCTTGCCTAGCCGGCATTGTGTAATCAATGTTCATGGCTTGTAACCGCTATGCAGGTATCCGATAAATAATTTTGAGCAAGTTATTTTAGTCTGTATGTGCCCTGTTTGTTTTATGGAAATGTTCATATGGGAAATATAAATTTTATTTTACCCAAAACATTGTATGTGGCTCGTCAATCTCTGATGAGGTCTGATGGTCCATGGTTGCCACTCTGAACTGAACTAAAGCTCATGGTTTCCTGTTGCATTTATATGCACTATGCGATAATCTGTTCTTAATGGCTTGCAACAGGATGCCCATAGCGCACTTCTACACATTACAGTAAAAATTTCATCGTGATATCACCTACAGCAATCACTGGGCAAGCAAACCCTAGCATGATTTTTATTTTAAGTAAAATAGACAATCATTTCAGTACATGTAAGAAACTGATCTCAAGAAAGAGATCTATTTGGACATCGCATAAGGAATCACTATTATTTACAATTCTCCATCATCCTTTCCCTTGCTCCGACGTGAGATCACACAAATCAAAAGGCTATCATGGGCTCTCGTAAAACTCCATGTCCTGCCGTGTAAATGTATGGAGGAGAAATTGTCAGCTCAGAAAATAAAATAACATCTTAGGAACTGATGATAGGTGATTAGCAATTATGTGTTGTGTAGACTGAAGACTGCAGATTGACAGAAGACAAAAAATGTACCATTTTGAAGAAAATAAACTAGTGATGAATATCTAAATCCCCACCAGTTAGAACTAAATTATACCAACATGCTACTGCCAGCATTTGCATGGAGTCAGAATTATAAAAATCCAAATATCAATCAATGTACTATGTGACATTTTGGATCAGTTGGTTACAGCCTAGAATATACTTGAAAATATAGATAGAAGCTCATATTACCCCCGCCAAAAAATGTTGTGGAAAATGCCTCAAGGATATGCATTGCCTGTAGATAGGGTTGATTGGATCGACATATTCCTTAAAATCTTCCGTACTGAGGCAGCAGCAGAACCCATCCATAACTCACTGGAAAAATGTACAATCCAAAGTATCAGAATACAGCTAAAAAATCACATAGAACAAGTTTTGTAGCTTCCACATCTAAGATGAGATCATAATGCTGACTATCTAAATGAAAATGAAATGAGGTTTCAGGAAATACCTTCAAAATAGTTCTGTTGGCCCTCTGAGGAAATTGGTTGTAACAGAAACAATATAGTCCTGCTAGGAGTACCATTTATTTCTTTTTTCCAAAACAAAGGAAAAATCCCTGACCTCCAGCTCTTGTAGAAAGTAAACATGCAAATATAGAAAGATCGTTGTTGAACGTTGCCACTATAGTCTGCCTTTCTGTTACAGCGGTCCTGGAAGAAAGACAAAATAGTTAATAAACAGAGTAAAATTCGATTAAAAAATCCAAGTAAAGAACATACCCTCCATCAAGGCGTCTATATGTAACTCCTATTACTTCCGGTGCCCATTCAAGGATATCAAGCATTGTGGTCCACTGCCTGAATATGAGTACTCTGTGACCATCATTTGCTCGAGAAGGTAAAAGCTCCCCTAAGCCTGAACACAGAACAGAGACTTTAAGACTAAAAGCATGACAAGTTTAAAAAATAGCTTATAGTGTGTCAAATATGGATGACTCTGTTGATAATATATTTCAAAATTGACATTTCCACTTTTTTTCTATAAATATAAAACAGTTAACATACCATATAGACAGGACCGAATCCTCCTTCTCCAAGCTTGTTAGAGTCACTAAAATTACTTGTAGCAGCTTTTATGCGGTCCAGGGAGTATACTTTGAGTTCATGACTTTTTCCATCCTCCACATCATCATCAAAACGAATCGACTGTGAGATGTCCAGCATAGCACTATTCTGCTGGGATCGGGAAGATGAATGCCTTGATCTCCAACTTCTGTGCACTGCATCTGCTCCAGAATGGTAATGAACATTATACGTACTGCTAAGTATTCACTTTGAACTGCCTAGTCACACCTTTTTAGCCACCATTATGGTGACAGAATGAATAAATGAGTAAAACTTCAATCAGTGCAGTATAGTTTCAATGAACTTATAAGTAAAAATTATGATTTATAGTGTTGGTGAAAACCAAGCTGACAAAACGCATGAAACAGTAGGTTTATTCTCATTCCAGTATAATCACAGCTATTGCCAAAACAGTCAGTTGAAAACTTGCGAGTCTCCACATGAATGATGTGTACAGTGGAATCTTACCTTTAATATTTCTACCACGCTTCCACCACATAAGAAGACAAGCAGCCAAAACAAATAGCACTATGGCTGATACTATTGTGGCTATTTTCCAGACTGGGTGATGTACTCCTGCTCATCAAGAGACATCAGGAACTAGCATAAACATAATGTTTTACAGGTGCTAAACATACAAATGTGAACTGATTGACCCAATTCTTATAATCGTCATTACTTACGTAACTCAGAAGCAAGAAGCTTCAGGTTTAGAGTATATGACCCAGTTGGCAACTCGTGCATGTCAATTAGTTCGTTACCCCAGGCTAGGCACCCTGTTGTAGCCGTGTAAACATAAGCACCACAGGAGCAGTTGTTCAGGCAGACTGTTCTGCACCCATTCTCATCTCCCACTGTAGATACCCAATATGCGAAATCAGGCCACTTTATGTTTCCCATTGAAAGAAATCCATCCCCAGACTGGTTAGCCTCACAGCCCAGAGGTGGGCTCCTGATGCAACCTTGACTCCAATTTCCTGCATTCCACTGCTCCTGCAACTTCGGATGAAAACCTATTGAAATAAAAATTTCGAAGTCAAGCTATATCCAATGTTTATTTTTTCAGCATGTATGGAAAAGAATTAAGATGTCAAAAGAAACATACAAAGCACTCCATGTCTTCCTGTGTGAAGGATCTTGACTATGTTTATTTGTATTTTAAATTGGTGTGAACAATTAGGAAAAAAAAACTCAAGCACAAGCATTGATGTCCTCCTTTTTAATGGATGACTCTTAAAACAGTTGGAATATTGACATATATTGGCCACCACATAAGAACCTCAGTTAATGGAGGAAGAAAAAGAACTAATGTTTTGATGTTGGAAATTTGCAGGAGCAATGGGTTTTTGCAGAATTGATATACAATTACCATGCTCAAAATGCAATTCTAATCTTCCACACCATCAAAGCTTGGAACCGCAAAAGATAATTTGGCTGCAGGTCCTACTTCTTGCATTGTGAAAAGGATATTAGCACTCAAAAACTTTGGTGGAGTACAAACCTTTTAGGCAGGTGCATTTTGCCTTACCATCTTGCAACGCAGTGCACAACGAATTTGGGCCACATGGAGCATAGTATTCACACTCATTTGATGGTTGATACCAGACAGTCTCCCATTCTTGTGAAAATTTTTTAACCATGTAGCAGATGTCTGTGCCATCTGGCAGAACAACAAACCTCTGCAGAGGTGTTTGTTGCAGTATATGTGTAATATCTTCCTAACGCTGGATCACTTGCCGGTGTAAACCCACTCATGTAGAGTGGCCTCCATGGAATGCCTATAAAATTCACCCCATTCCACTGTCCTGACCTGTAAAAGAATTCAGATCAAGTTATGACATATCTTGCAAAGATACATTTATAAATATTCAACATTTTCACATTGGGCTCCCTGTTATTTTGAGACCCTTTATTCGAGTAGGTACACAGCTACCAGAAGCTATCATTCACACTGGCTAAGTTCCACTTCAATTCCCTTCTTCTTTGTTCTGATTACAATGAAGACACACGTGCGCACACACTCACACACAGCCCCCACACATGCATACTCATGCATCAGTACACCTCCTATCACAAACTTAGCTGAAAGCACAGGTGCTTGTAAATTGTGGGCAACATGATTTTAGAGCCTGATGGATAGAGTCATACATACCCTCACATCACCCCCAAGAACAGAAGATGGCAACCCACTTGATTTCCCATCCAAGCTTGTTTCGGTTATGCAGCTAACTTCCAGTATTGAATTCTATTTAATTTGATTATTAATTTATGAGGGTTCACATAAGCAAGCACTGTGGAAACATTTTTAGACTACGGACTTCACAGAGGGATACTAGTAGTTACCAAGATAACTCTGTTTTTTCAGAGAATCATCCAAATGGCCCTCTACCATGTAAAAACCAAGTTTCAAGCTGAAGGTGATAACCCATGTAAGGGAGACCGTCAAAGTTCCCCATTACCAACTAGGAATGGCCACCCAGAGACCATTGCTGAAGGTGCCTTGGTGCATAGCATAGCAGAAAAGTCCAACCACAGTTCGCAACCAACCAGTCACAATGAGGACCTGAATTTGAGCACATTTTTTTCCTGAAGAAAAATCTTGGGTTGCTCCTATGAATCAGAAGGAAAGATACACATATACCTTCGCAAATTCAGAATTTCTGGAGTCGAATGCTGAAAGAAACCAACAACCAGCAATTATGACAGCACTTACTACAGAGGCCTAGTAAATGTTGTTGGCCAAATCAAGCTTGTACTAGCATACCAATCGTAACCTCTTCTATCAGGAAAATGAACACGATAGTACTACCAAAATTTCAAGTAGCTCCAAGAGCCCAAATAGCCAGTAAAAAAGCAGAGCAGGGAAGCAACGAGAGAAGCAAGAGTCGGACCTCCAGTAGGTTACATTGCCGTCTTTCCAGATGTAGGCCTGACCGAGTTGTTGGGGTCGAGGCCGAGCGAGTAGCGCCCCGGCGAGGGGTCCGTCTCGCTGGCCCAGGACGTGAAGAGCATCCGCTCCGTGGGTCCCTTCCCGGGCGTCTCCAAGGTGATGCGCATCCCGGACAGGATGGTGTCGGTCGGGTGCGAGAAGCTCTCCCAGAAGAGCCCATCCTCGCTGCGCACCTCGAGGCTACCGGTATCCTGGAGCACCGCCGAGTACCCGCCCCGCGGCGCCGCGCGCGAGGTGGCGTTGGAGGACCAGATCAGCGGGGCCGCGGCCGAACCGTTGGCCGTGGTGCCGTCGAGGACGCGGAGCTCGCCGGTGGACGTGAGCGCGAGCGACGGCAGCGCCGAGGTGGCCGGCGCGACGCGGTTGGCCACCCACACCACGGTCCGCGGCGAGATGCCGTGGTACCAGATGCCCAGGTACTGCCGGGAGGGATGCTCGGGGTCCGGCGCGAAGAAGCCAAGCTCGAACACCAACTCCGGCGAGGACACCAGCGTCGCTGCCCCCGATAGCGTCTCCCCCTGCTACGGCGGAATCAGAGCTTCCTTTACAAGGCACTCGAAAGCGCATATCGATGTATCCAGCAGGTTGACGGAAACGGGGGATTAGTAACGGCGCTATATTTACCGTCAACTCCGTCAAGACGGAAACGTTATCGCTATATGTATAGCTAGGCAAGCAATAAATGAGGCCAGTGGCTTTTCAACCGTAGCGGCGTCAGCTGCCCACTACAGTATGCACTCTGCAGCACTATCTCAGGAATCTGTCAGAACCATGCCAGGGTTTAGCAAGCAACTGTTTAGCTCATAAATTAGCACGAATCTTCAAAAGAATCGAACGGGCAGGACCAGGGTGCGCACATGAGCCCGTGCACAGGAAGACCGCGTCCGACGCAGAGGCCTCAAAATTTTAGTAGGACGCGAGGTTGTTGGCATTGTCGTCGTCATCGTCATAGGCGTCGTCGTCCATCTCTTGGTGTCGGTTGGGGCCGTAAGCAGCCGGCGGCACCTGCAAATGGACGCAGAGGCCATGCACGGTGTAAGGATGGGAGGTAGGGAAAGGGAGGGAGCCGGCAATGGGGATGGCCGGCGCGCGACGCAGCGGCGGGCAGATGGAGCGACGGCGGCGCTGGCAGGGGCGGAAGCGGCGCGGACGGTGGCATGCTGAGGTCGTGCCGCCGTGGGCCGGGCAATGGGGATGGCCGGGCGCTGCGACCGCGACGGCGGGCAAATGGAACGGCCGGCGCTAGCGGCGGCGGAAGCGGCGCGGGCGATGGCATGCTTCGAGGTCGTGGGCCGGCAATGTATGGCCGGGCGCGCGGCGGCGGCGGTGGTGGCGCATGAGAGAGTCCGGGGGTGGAGGCGGGGTAGGTCCCCTGGGTGCGATGCAAAGGATAAGGCCGGCGGCGGTTTTTTTTTTTTTTTTTTTTTTTTTTTTGAAAAGTAGAGAGGTTTCGGAAGCTGAAGAGGTGGCCATCTGTGACCGCTGATGCCAAATCCGATGGGTAAGAATACAGGGTGACATGGCTGAAGGAGGGATCAAAAAATGTTGTCTAGGATTAAGGGTAATGGTAGATACAGGGGCCTAAGCTTAACCGCAACTCTAACCGCACAACCTCGCCTATTCTTGCGCACATATCTTAAAGCACGGCAAACGGTGATTGAGTGGTGCGCACATGACACTGGTGTCACCAAAACATTCGGCATCGATGCAAAGGTGCACAGAATGGTAGGGAGGGAACTGTTGGAAGTGCACGATGGGCTCGGGTAGTCGACGGTCGCCGATCCTCGTTGGCCTTCTTGGCTTATCGCCCGCCGCCGCCACCGCCGCCATTATGGCTATCCTCCTCCTTCGTGTTTCTTTGCCCGCTTCCGCTCGACGGGTAGAAGAGATGCTTGGCGACATCCAGCCGGTGCAGAAGTACACGCGCCAGCTCTCGTGGTTTGCCGCCACAAGATTCACAAACCGCCGCATCATCTTTCTTCGCCGTCTTCACCGATCAGATCGATTCACAGTGACGACGGCGCAGATTCTGGCGGCGGCGGCGGCGGAAAAATGTATATTAGGGCACGTACAACCCGTCTACAAACATCGTCTGTATACCGGACTTTTTCAAAAACCCCTCGCGGCCTTGTAGACGGGACTGCGAGACGAGCGGGCTCGTGCTCCCAGGTTGGAGACGCCGGTGGAAGCGAGCGTTGTACGGCTTGCATCGTCTGCAAGCAGGGCGCGAGATCCAGATGTGGCTGGGGCGAAATCGCTTGCTGCGCGCCAAAATAAATCTCCGCTGGCGGTCTCGGCGGCCCGAGCCGGAAGCGGCGATTGTCCGCCGCAGTAGGGGGCGGCCGTGACGGGCGTCGAGCGCGCGAGCTCGCAGTCTGCGAGCGCGTCGAGGCCGTTGTCCCGTCGCAGGAGGGGTGCGGGGCGGAAGGTAAGCTCAGCGGCGGCACCAGTCTCGGGCAAATCGCGGCGGCGCTTGAAGAGCAGCGTGTCGCGATCCAGGCAGCGAAGGGCGAGGAGGCATGCCCGCACCGGCCACACGCCCGCTAATCCTGCTACTATGGTTCGTAGATCGTAGACAGGAAGAGGAGAGAGCCTGCTTGTGTTCGTAGATCGTAGAGAGGAGATGAGAGAGAGAGCATCGGTTGTGCTTTGGTTGGGATAGAAAATAGAGATAGTGTCTTTTGATTTTTTTTTCTTTTTGCTTTTTTGCAGTTGGTACCTTGTGTAGTCTCATCAATCTTTTCAGTTTAATCTTTTTTTTCAATTGTTTGAACCTTTTTTGAGAATTAAACAGTACAACGCAGACGCTCACAACACGCACGCACACTCACCCCTATGAACACACGTACGCAAATCCTACCCCTATGAGCACCTCCAAAGGACTGGGCAGCCGACAGATCTGGATATTCTCGAAGTCACCATAGGCACCTCGTCGTCGACGGGAACGTCGATTACCACTTGATGCATAACGCCGGTAAATCTTGGGAAAATCCCAAAAAAAAGGTGCGAGCACCAGGATTTGAACCCTGGTGGGTAGCGTCCTATGCTGTGTAGTAGGTGCATATACGAGTAATAAGATGAGAAAAGAAATAGTAAAGTCGAATGCACATATGATCCCGATTAGGAAGAGATGAACCCGTTGATTAATCAAAGTATTAAATAGCTTGTAGAGAGCAAACAGACAACCCACTGCATTTTACTTGTCTTTTTAACCATCTATCTTCGGTTTTCAAGAACTTACAGATAGAAAGCCGTCTGTGGGTTGAACATGCCCTTATGGGTCGGGTCTGCGGGTAATTTCCGGGCCGTGATGGGACCACGGAATACATCATGTGTATAATTTTCCTCTCTGCAAGCCCAATTGCTGAGGTTCTATGAGATGCAGGTCAAATTGTTGTCACATGGCCGCAAATCTCAAGTAATGGATTTTCGATTTTTCTAGCAAATATAACTGTGAGTTGTAAGATCAGAAGCCAATGCATCTTGGAGTCAAATCCCATGCTATTATTGGACACGAGTTGTGCTTACCGAAATGAGCACGCATCCTGACTACGAGTCACACCTTACGTGTCCGGTAACCAATTTTGCATACTTAATATTTATGCAACAGTGTCTATCTTTTTGCAACAGTCTCTATAACTTGTGGCGTGGTTATCCACACATGTAGTTAGAGAGAGATGGATGAAAAAAACGGAGGGAGAGAAAATTTGAATCATTAATGTTAAGATATTGGATATAAATATATATATATATATATGAGGGAAATCCTCGCGCATCTAACCTTACGCCTTTACGCCAGCGCTGTGCCGCTAGAGATTTGGGCCTTCGATTTACCATCTGATGGCCAGGAGCGAAGGTGGAATGTTTTTACGAAAACACGCCCGCACTCGCGTGTTCCTTTTGCGAAAAACCCCGCGCGGCGTGAGGTTCCGTTCTCTACCCGTGACCGTCCCATTCGCACGAACCGAAGCGGAGCGGATTTCCGCGACGGCGCCGCTAGGGTTCCAGCCCGAAGACACCGGAGCGGCGACACGCAGGGGACGACCGGAGCGGCGCGGCTCCTCCGGCTGTTGGGGGCATGCCATGGCGGCGCGCGAGCGGCGGCGGGAGCAGGCGCTGCTCAACCGGTCCCGCGCCGGCGCCAGGCGCAGCTCAACCGGTCCCGCGCCGACGCCAGGCGCGCGCGCTCAAGAGCCAGCCGCACCACGGGCTCTGTCGAGGCCGCCGAGCTCTGGCGCCGCGTCGAGGAGCGGTTCAACGACCTCACCCGTGAAGAGCTGCTCTCCCACGACGACTTCGGCGAATGCATCGGTAAGCCGCCGCCGCCGCAGCTGCTTGGCGACAATTGAGATCGTTGTTATCTGCACATGCGAGAAAGCAGCGGCTCGATCCTATTCCTAATTGCGACGTCCTTGTCTCCTCACCCGACTGGCAATTCAGTTGAAACTTGTCTTCAGAGCTTCTGAATGGAAAGGCTTCAGTAGTTAGGCCTGATGTATTAGGTGTAAGGGATTCCTATGTGTAATGCCTGGACAAAAGGATGAATTAGCAATGGTAATTGTGCCTGGACAAACTTGTGTGTTGAGAATACATTATGTTTCAGTGAGTGTGCTGATCGGAGCAATGGCAATTCTGTAATGAGCAAGGATAATGTGCAAGAATAAATTATGTTGCAGGGAGCTGCTGTATTTTGTGACTGCATTTTGAAGCTGTATTTTGTGTCTGCATTTTGACTGCACAAGAATAAACAGACATTGTCTATTGCCAAACATAGAATTTTCATTGCCAACAATCAGAATTTTCATTGCCAACATTCAGTATATTCATTCAGTACAAGGTGGGTGAGCAATCATTGTGCATCCTTGCTCATCAAACATTCTGTTACAACAAAACTTCTCTCTAGAAGCTAAACATTCTGTGGACTTTCACTATGAATTATGCAACACTGAATTATACAACAGGGATCTCAACACACAAGCTCACTACAAAGAAGGCACAAATGCCATTGCCAAATACACAGAAGCACTGCTACTCCATCCTCCTTTTTTTGCTGAATTTTATTCTACATCTTCATGCTTCAGAGCACTGCCAACTGACGCCAACTGTGTGGCCATTGGAGCATATCAGTGATCAGTGACGCCATTGTATCCTACAGAAAAATAACGGGGAAATTTCAGTTCATTATTTTTCCTTCTCAGATTCATACTGTATATATATGAATGAAACAAATGTTAAAAAGAAAAGAAAGGACAGTTCATTTCATATGTCAATCATGTCTGAAAGGCCAGGCATTGCGGTCAGACTTCCTCCCACAGCTTTCAGTATGTAGTCGATTCTCGGTTTTGGCTGCAGTTGCAGGGGAACCACACGTCTCAGAAACAATTTAAAGAAAGGCTGATCTCATATGCAACATCTCTGACAATGAAGTATTTTCGAACAGAATTGAAAGAAGCACACCTCTGCCAGAAGAGCAATAACAACAGCAGATATTCTCCATTTGCACTGCCAATTTTTACTCTCCATACACACAAGCTCTTGTTGCAGTTGGCAAGCACCAAATTGGCCGCACCTGACTGCCATTTGAGTGTCAGCACAAAACAATTCAGTACAACACTACAACAGGTTCATGTAATGCACCAACTCGCATTGATCCTAACATTCACAGTGAATCGAGCACTGCACTGCATAGTCTGTCAGGATAACACAACAAGATGACTTGTAACAGTAACAGAATGGTACCATTGGTCTCAAAAGTCGAAGCTCTTGAGGTGCGGAACCACCGGTCCAGGATGTCCGTGGGCACTACCAGCTTTCCGCCGTACGGCTGGGCGGGCTTGGCCCCGGCGAGGGCGGCGAGGTCCGCCGGGGCGGGCTTGGTCGCGAGGACCGCCAAGGTCCGGCGAGGGCGGCGAGATCTGGCGGGCCGGCGAGGGCGGCGAGGTCCACCGAGATGCAGCGCGGGGGAGGCAGACGACGAGCGGTGGTGGAGCGTTCCGCGGCTCGTACCGTACCGCTTCGCGTAACGCGGACGGACGCGCGTGAGGGCGCCGGGGGAGGGTGCGAAGTGGAAAAGGACCGAGCGCGTGCGGGCGTTATTCCGAAAAGCCACCTTCGCTCCTGCCCATCAGATGGTAAATCGAAGGCCCAAATCTTTAGCGCAGACGTGTAAGACATAAGACTGTGTCATGGCAGATAGGATACGCCCATATATATATATATATATATATATATAAATAGCTTACGTTCAGTACTCTTTACCTAAGTCACAAGTGTTTCCAACACTGAGGCCTCGTTTGGCGTTTCTGAGAACCAAACCAAGGGAGATGTGACCACCACGGGGCCACCCGATCCCCCTTCATGTTCATCCACGGAGAGGCCTGAGGTCAAGCCGCCTACGCCGGCTAGCCAGTGGCAAGTGGCAACAACGTGAGGGAGAGGGCCAGCCGCTAGAGAGGGAGGGAGATTCGTTCCGCGTCTCAGCCCATGATTTTTTTCTCCCACGTGGAACGGCGGGGTTTGGACGGTAATGCACGACGACCCATGACCTGCCAAATGCAGATTTCGGCCAGGCAGGGAGCTTGCCCGACGTGGGCTTGGTTCCACGGTTAGCAAGGGTTTGAGACTCGATGCATGCTGTTCCAAGGCTTTCCAAATGAGCCCTGAATTTGTTAACAAAGCCACAACCCCGTGTATGTCTCTGGCAGCGTGGTATTTTATTGCATCTTTGAAGTCCTTACACTTACGTGCTCAACCGCATATTGTCTCGGTCGTCCATCCATGTTTAGTTTGGCTAGTGATTCCCTTTCAGCTAGGTCTCCTCTCCTGCATGCATTGCTGCATCCTAACACTAGTGGCATCATATGACACCACACGATGAGAACCATTTTGTGTTGTTGTTCCCCAATTCCATTCTACACTATATGCCAATATGGACACCGGTTGTGACACGTATACCTTATAAGGGACCTAAAATTATTAAAAAAAAAATTAATGAGTCACCTTTTAAATAAAATTTTGTGAAATCCTGATTAAAAACTGAAATTTAACTTTACCAAAATGATGAAAAGGAAACTACTGGTACTATTCTGTATCATGTATCGACCGGTAGTACCTTTTTTCTTTTTTTTTTTTTTGTAAATTGTGAAACCTCCTCGTGACCTGGGGGGGGGGGGGGTGCTTGGGCGCCAACCAGGCCGGGCCCAAAGAGGCCGGCCGGCCCACCCCACTTCCTCCCTGCACCGCTCTCCTTCCTCGCGCCTCCGCCTCCTGGCGAACCCTAGGGCGCCACGGCGGCCGTCTTCTTCCCTTTCCCTCTCTTCTTCTCCCCTCCGGCCAACCATAACCCTACCTCCGCTCCAAGCTCCAAATCCGGCAATGGCGCCCCGCCCCGACCTGCCCAACCGCACCTAAGCCGCCCTGGGCGACCATTCTCGACCGCCGGGCCTACCTTCCTCCCCCGCGGTCGGGCAATCTATATACCCCCGGGAGGAGGCCGGGGTGGAGGCGGTGGGCGCGGGAGGCGCCGGCGGCGGGCGCGTGGGAGGAGTCGCCGTCTCCGGGCGCTGCCGCCGTCGTGGCCGCGAGGGCCGTGGGCGGCCCACCACAGGGGTGGTCGGCGCGGTCTTCGGCGCCGACTGGCCGAAGATTGGCCTCGTGACCGGTCCTCGTGACAGCCATGAGCCATGCAGGGTCAGGGTCTTGCACCGGTCGTCACCTCCAGTGGTAACTGATCCGGTTTACACTGCATGGTCTGCATCTGTCCGCCGGCCCTCTTCACCTTTAATTTGCTGATGGAATCCCGGCTGCAGCTACCGGTTTTTGGCTGCTCTCTGCTGCTTAGACTTTCCCCAGCCCCTAACTAACGTTATTAAGCTAGCAACGACAGCAGCAGCAGCAGCAGCAGACCCCCTCGCTCTCTCATCAGACACCACAAGCATTTCGTCAGACTCAGGCTAACCAGAGCGCATTCCAGCTGTTCTTGCTATTTTCATTCCTCCAGAACCAGCCTTTACTTCTAATCCTCAGTAATTCAAGCAGAGGTGAGTCGATGTACCATATATCAATCAATCTATTGGATCTGTGTTCTTTTCACCAGGAATTTGATTTCGCTTTGCCGTACGTTCTTAGAGGCCTGTGCTTCTTTTCTGTCCTACTGTTGTTTCGATTTCTCTGCTCTAGATCTGTACAGGTGATGGTACAGGCCGGATTGTGCATACGGCGCCTCTCATAAATTCCTAGATATATGCGCTAGCTCTCAGCTTATTTCTGTTCAATCCATTGTGTACGCCGTTCTTTGAGTTTCTACACAAATACAGTTTTTATGAGAGGTGATAGCACAGATGGGATGCGATTTTGTATTATTGATCTTATTGATCTCTCTTCCCTTTTGCAAAGTCAGAAAGGGGGAAAGATCATAATAAACAGCTACCTGTTCATCAGTAGTAGTACGCTACTATTAGCAGTATGCAGTTTTTCTTCGCTTGTAGTATACATGTAGAATTTCAAGTAGTGACGCATGTATATATGATTTGTTTTACAAGATATATACAGGTGATATATGGATCCATGCCAAGGAAGTTCGTCAAGGAAGGGCTCCACAGTTCCTTCTTACAGCCTGTTCCCGGAGGAGACGGCCCGCGACAATGGCAGCTTCCAGCTCCATGAGTTGTTATCCGCAGATCTCCAGCAGCCTAAGTTGGAGGTACTTGGTTCTTCATTTTTAGTTCCGACGATCCTCCATGACAGAACTACTACTGCAATTACTTATCATATTTGTCGTGTTTGATTATATTAATTATATGCCTCATCTATTAGATAGTATACTCCATATCTGTATGTGTGTGTGTGTCTTTGATAGCTGCTTCGATTTCATTTATTTCCTGCTACTTAATTAATAATTTCCCTGGTGATTGTTACTCTACGTTTCTACTGCTTGATTATCTACGTCTTACCTATGTATGCATTTAATGATATGCATAGATTTAGAACCATGATTATTTTTGTTGTTAGATAGCTTTTCTTATGATGATATGCCTTACTTATCTCTATATGAGTAACCTTTACTTTTGGTAGCAAAACATGCAGTGCAAACCACTTTGGTTGTTCATTTTTCAACTGTGTGCAATTTTTTTCTTAGAATTTGTTATATCTCCGTACGGTAACAGACAAGTAAAAGTTGAGATGAAAACTTAAACTAGAAAAACTCATAGGAAAATGACAGATAGTTTTGTCTTCTAGTGCACATGCATATGAAATTTGCTATTTTCGTATGAATTGTTTTTTGAAAGCAAGTTTGTCTCATCTTTTGCACGTAATTATATATATTTGTATACACTATAGACTTGCAAAGTTTTTTTTTTTTGAACAATTGAAGTGCGTTTTTTAATTGGTTTCATGTTTCCACCTAGTAGGCTGTTTTTACTACTAGGCATGCCCCTCTAGGGTGGGAGGTCTAGCCCTATATATAAGTCAAGAATTTGATGAAACTATATATAGAACCTCGATTTCCTTCCTAGACTACTCGAAATAGGATATTTCATACAGACAATCTAGTCTATAGGATTTGCATGGAAATGTGAAATCATCTCATGCTATAGATTGCCAAAAGCAACTTTTAATCCAAGTTGGTGCTTCACCAAGGTATGTTGCTCGTCACCAATCTTTCCGAAGAAATCATGGTGTTGAGTTTACAAAGGCTTGTAGACATAAGGCAAGTGCGACAAGCCATAAAGCTCACCATCATCACCTGGCTCTCTTGGATAACCTGGCATAGTTCAGTGTAGAGCTTCTCCACTAAGGAAGGTGATACACCTAGTTGGTGTTGGTCCACACCAAGCTCGAGAGAGTTGATGTCATCGGAAGAGCTCGTGATGACCTCAAGTTCTCCATCTCACAAAGATTATAAGGGGACAATAGCCTAAACTCTCAAGCTATTAAGTTGCACTAACTACACAAAGATGAACACTAAGTTTTACCCTATGCTTTAGAAGCCACCAAATATGATGGAGTGATTCTAGTTATTGGGGGCAGGGCCCTCATTGTGCCCCTTTAGTGGCCCCGACCCTTGCGTAGTACTCCCTCCATCCCAATATAAACGACGTTTTGGGTTTTCGTGCCACAAGTTTGACTCGATTTGTAGAAAATACGTAGAAGATTTAAATCTCCAAATAAATTTGTTAAAAAACTAGATCAAAAGATCTTTCCAATGATACTAATTATGTAATATAAATATTAATCATATTTTAATATATAATTACCGGTAGATGTTTCTCGGGGAGCGAAAAACGTCATTTATTTTGGGACGGAGGTAGTACTTAACCTCTTTCACTCGGACTAAAATCGACGAGGGCCGCAACGTCGACCCTTACCGCATCGCTCAATTTACTTTTGCGTTTTCAGGACTACAAGGCGACACCTGTGCCACGCCGTGCAACCTTCATCGGCGTCCGAGCTTGCCGTAAGCTGCATTACCCTCGACCTAGAAGTCCAAGACTCGACAAGTCGACAAAAGCTCTAAGGAGGACGCACTTGGGGTAGTTAGGGTTTGGTGTGATAAGTACGGTCTTACCCTTTGTTGGCCCCGCTTGCAGTGTCGCGCGGAGGTGAACCCTTTTGTAATTTGCCTACGTCTCCTGGTATGGTCTATAAATACTAGGGGGTGCCTCCTATGGAAAGGGGAGGATCCTGATTGCCATTGTAAACGGAATACTCTCCGCATCTCCTCCGTGACCAATTTTACCTTTACCTTTGCATGGATCCCTTTTTTGTTGTGGTAAACCCTCGTCCCACTTCCTCCTAGCTTCGCATAAGGGTAGGAGGCCAGGTGTGAATCCCACACTAGTCTTGTAGTAGCTTTAATATATGCTAACCCCTAAAATGGCAAGCCAAGGACATACATATAGTGCTCTAATAGCTCTAGGTATTGGGTAGATACTTGCTTTTGCAATGGACACCATATGATATGTTGGCACCTAAAATCCTACAACATACCATCCAACAGGTCATCTCACCATTGCTAACTTTAGCTATCTATTGACATTTCATTTATGAACAACAAGACCCATGTGAATGATCTGTCGTCTAGTACTTAGATCACCACCTTATCAATCGGTGGGCACTACAACTCGCTATGACCCTTAGTGATGGGGTGATCTGTTGTTGCCTTCATCTTGCGAAAAGATATGATCTAGTGTCCTAGTTCATGGCAATCTTCAACTTGCCACCCTTACTAATGTGCACTATATGATCTAGTGGCACATTCCTACCCTTTAATTAGTAGATCCATTTGATGGCCCATTCCTTCTTTGCCATAGTTGTTGATCAACATTGTATGATCCTTTTGGCCCTGATCAAGTGGTCTGATGCTTGTTGCGGTGAGGAATCTTCTAGGAATCATTGTTATTTCTTATCCATTTCAACTCATACCTTGATCAAACTTTCTTTCCATGCATATTCCTAGGACCTTGTAGAACCTGTTAACTAACACATCCTATCTCATATATGTTAGGACAAGTGATTGGGTTGTCATCGTACTCATCAAAGATATAATAAAATCATGCTCATTGGCACATGATCCTAACAATTAGACAACAAGGGAAAAAATTTAGGCTTCAAAAGGTAAACACTAAAAAAAACTATCCTACCCTTGTACATGTGTCTTGTTTCCACATTATAAGATATCCTTTCACAAAGTTAGTAGGTTTTCTCCATGTCATCTATGATCTTCCAATCCTCTAAATCAATGATTTAGGGAACCCTTTAGGGGTTTGTTCAAGCTTCATAAGCCTCAAGCAATACTTCTCTAATCATCATTGCTTCTCAATACATTTTTATCGTCAAATTGTGTCCTCATGCCTTTACATAGTGTTTTTTACTAATTCCCCACTCTAGTTCATCTCTTATTCAAGCAAATGTTTAGATTCTCTCTTACCAACATTCTTCATGTATTTTCCTAGTATTATGAATAAATTGTTGAGCGTTGTTCAATTGGCCAAGGATAATGCAATGTTAAACTAGGGAAATCCACCCGTGTTGTTTGGTTAAAGATCAAGTGAAATCGAAGGCTCTTCTATGTGACATTCTTTTAAATGGTCTTTACCATCTTGTTTACCTACTTTGCTTGGCAACATATAACTCCTACCTACATTTGGACCAAACCTTACAACAATACCATATATGCCATGAATGAGGATAAAATGGCAAAACATCTCAGGATATTGTCCCTCATCTTTTCGGTGTCAAATTGATGGTCGATACTTCTTCCTTGCATTTATCTACCCGTGTGTTGTTACTCGATCAAGAATGGGGGTAATGCAAGGAACCATATTTAGAATTAAATGCATCGACTATGTTATGTTATTATTGATTCTTATTCCTAATGACAACTAAATTTATTTCTATATTGAGCGAGCAAGCTTAGGGGAATACATATGGAACTACGAGCAAGTCTAGGCATTATGGGAGAGGAGTACTTCATTCATCTACCACCACCATGATCCCAGTTATATTGATTTTTTTGAAATTGTTGTATTGCTAAAGTTGTTTAGACCAGTCCTTGAGTTGTACTTTATGTTGTTACCGGACTTACAAACAAACATCAAGAACATTTAAGCAATCTAGAACAATTGACCATTTGGTATTTTCAAGTGAAGCCCCATAATATGATCCAAAGTCCTGCTTCTCTTGTAATACACATGTAGTAGTTTGAAAATGTATGTAATATCTTGATGGAGGGTATCGAACGTAACTTATGTTAGGTTATTCGTCATGTGATTATTGGGACCATTTATTGTTGTTGTAACAAAAAAAAAGTCGGACTACTTGTATGGATTAGGAATGCAACACATTATGAGACCAACATAAGCAAGTGACTTTTGATGGTTTGGCAAAAAGCCTCTCATCCAAGATCAAATTAGGACATGATTTATATTTGTTGAATGCTATTTTACATGGCGAAAACCTATGGTCATGTTTGGATCTTTTACACTGATTTTCTCGCCATAAGAGTAGCCTAGCATTGCATAAAAATCAAGACATGTTTAGGGCACTTGCTTGGTTACCTCCCCCTACACTATTCCCTTCTTCTAGTCATTATCCTCCTCCTACCAAGTGATAAGAATAGTAGTACCTGCACCCCTCTATAGCAAAAAAAAAAAAAAAAAAAAAAAAAAAGGGCTCGGGTCATCATTTTTTAGTATATAGGCTAGGCCCAACAAGTAGAAACTTTAGCCCAAGCTAAGTCAAAATAAGGAAGGCCCAATACAAAAATGCACCATGTCTAGGGTTTTGCTATATAAACCTCCCCCTTTTCCATTCATGAATCACCCACCCCCCGCTGACCTCGCCGCCGTAGCACACCTACTCCCCCGATCTACTAGTAACGCCTCTCCACCAAAATTTTGGTTTGGGATACAAACCAAGGTGTCTTCATTTTTTCACAACATAACACCATGACATCTTTATTGATGCCAAAAGGTAAATCACTATCTATTACAGTATCCTTTGCAAGGTTGAAACTTGGAGTTTGATGAAATTTGAAGTTACATGTTATACGGGAGGTGATTGCATATTGGTGGTGATTGCATATTGTCTTTCTTGTTGGGAATAAACACATATCGCTAGGGGACTACTTTTGATCAAAGAGCTAATGTTTGCCCACTTTATGATTCTAGGGGAAAGGATCTTTACCTAGGATGCTCTAGAAACAATAGGGAACTACAAAATCGTAGATGGTGTCGATCCTAGTAGGGTACACTGAAGGATTCACTATAGTAGTTTAAGATTTGAGCACGATGTGCCCCTATGGTTTTCCTAGCTGAGGGACAGGAATCCTAGATCTAGCTAAATGGTGGAGGTAGCCATCAGGAATCTAAGATCTAGGTTTGGTATATTGCTTCATAAGAAGGTATTATGCTTGACAATAGGTTTCCTTGCATAGTGTATGGCATTCTACTTTGCATGACACCACTCTTTTGATGTGGGGAAAAGAAGCTGGGATCTAACTTTTTAATATGGGAACTGTTGATCTACTTTAGAAAGTTGGGGTTTCCTTTGAGAATTGGCTTTAATCAATACTGCATATGACTCGTTGTGCAGCGTGAATGATAATACTATATAGCAAATATGCATGCTGATATGGCTCACAGTTTCTCGTCATATATGGTACTGAACCATTGTTGTTTCCTCCTCAGGTTGATCCAAAGGCGATAACAGCAGTGCAATTGCGTCTCTCTATCCAGGCCAGGAGTCAACCACCAACATTTTATCATGGAGGCATCCATTCCTCTTCACTAGCAATGGGTGCACAGGATGCTGGCTTCAATGCCCAGGGCCAAATGAGCCCTGCTGAAAACCTTGTGCTTCTTCCTGCTCTTGTGTCAGGTGGTCAGATTTCAGGGGCTCCAGGGAATGCTGATCAGCAAGAGCTCGAAGAAGATGCACCGCTGAGCCAGGATGCCATGATAAGATATGAACATTTGATTGGGGTCCAGGTGGCATATTTTCGTGTATGCCTCGACCCTGCCGTGGCCACTTCTGGGAGACTCCTCCAGCAGGCTATGCAAGATCTGAAGAAACACTGTTCTTGTGATGCTCTGGTGGAACATTATGAGAATAATCAAGCAGAGGCAGACACCACAGTTATTCGGCAACAAAGTGCTCACTCTGCCGGCTCCTCTCAAGTTCAGCAGCATCACAGAACCAGAGGATTCAACAATATGGTTCACCAGCAGGAAACTGGGGCTCCGCCGGTGGTGAGCCCTACCTTGAGGCTCAAGGACATCAAGGGCAAAGTGGCAGCTTCCTGGTGTGCATTACTGTTTACTGTCTGTCTTTAACTGCAGCTTATATATAGATCAATTTGCTTTATGATTTACCTTTTTTTTTATTATTGTATCTTTTGGCATACAGCGCTGAACGCAACGGGAGTCGCTTTGTACAGCAGGCGATTGAGGTGGCAACACCTGAAGAGATTGTTATGGTTTATAAGGAAATCATGCCTTGTGTGCGCACGCTTGCTTTTGATGTGTTTGGAAATCATGCCATCCAGAAGGTAAAGTTTCTTGAATTTGATCCAGTGTATATTTTTCTATTTAACTAGACATAATCTATGAGGCAGTTAGGCCATAAGTTTTTTTTTGAAGGAAAGTTAGGCCATAAGTTGAGCATGGCGTATGTCCCATAGAAATTACTGACTGATTATCTTTGTTTTGCGCCTACAGATTCTTGAGCATGGACCAAAGTCCTGCAAACGAAAGGTCATCAGTAATCTGATTGGCCATATGTTACCCCTAAGCCTTGATAAGTTCAGTTGCCGGGTAATACAAAAAGGTAAACCAGCCAATGATATTTCAGATCGGACCAGAAATGGTTTGTACTATGCGCATACATATTTCTGTAACTCTGAAGGTTGTGCATGCCTTTTTTTTTTTTACCTCTGATTTTTAATGTTCATATGCAATTATGCATTGCTAAGCCGGCCGTGTGCATTTAATCGTTTGTATATATATTTGTAAATTCTTATGTTCTTTTTGTAGCAGTGAAGTGAATCACTGATCACTCATTCATTTTGTTGTCTCTGTTTCTTCAGGCTTTTGATGTAGGGGAACACGATCAGAAGGTTGTGATGGCCAAAGAGCTCAGCAGCAAAGTGCTCAAGTGTGTTCGCGACCAGTTCGCGAACCACGTAATTCAGAAGTGCATAGAATGCCTGCCGCCCAAGGATATCCGCTTCATCCTCCGAAGCTTCGACGGAAGGGCCAAGGCACTGTCCATCCATCCTTACGGCTGCCACGTCATTCAGGTTTGCTAGTTGATATATATATGTTTCAGTTTCTCATCAGATTGAATCTGATTGAGTCAATATAATTATATATAAAAAAGACTGATTCAGTTTTTGTTTTACTGTTCCCAGAAAGTGTTGAGCCGTTGTAAAGACCAAGAGATCTACCACACGCTGACAGCAGAGATTATGGAAAACATTAACAAGCTGTCAGCGGACAAGTTCGGGAACTACGTGGTGCAGCAGCTGGTAGAGCACGGAGGCCACGCCATGGTATCCACGATGGTGAGGCAATTCGCCGGGCGTTTGGTGAGCATGAGCTACCACAAGTTCGCCTCCAACGTGGTGGAGAAGTGCCTGACCTTCGGGAGCCAGGAGGTCCGGCAGCTGATCGCCGACGAGATCGTCGCCGCCGGCGGTGGCCAGCACTTCGACCATCTCGTGGTTAGTTGCTTGCACTCACTGTCACAGATTTTCATTTATTTGATTTTCATAGCTGTTTGTCACTCATACCATGCTACTATGTACGTTATATATGTGGTGCAGGATATGATGATCAATCCATACGCGAACTTTGTAATCAAGAAGCTGGTGACCACGGCGGAGGAGCAGCAGGTGGCGTTGCTGCTGGACTTGGCGAGTAGCAACGCGACGAGCCTGGCGAGGTACCCACATGGAAGGCACGTCATCGATTCTATGAAGAAGTTCCTTAGCGCTGCCAAGGGTGTGCACGCTCGCTCGCTGCCGCCGATGACGAGCAAGGCACCCTGTCTGCAGTCTGCTTAGCGTGTTGATTCATCAGTATACTGAATTCGTAGGCTTAGGTTCTCTCTATATATACCTCTGGTCATCGGCAACCACTGAATGAAGAAATCAACCAATTTTAGAGTTATGTTTGTGCTGCTTTTGTGTGATGTTGCCTGTAGTATCCTGTAACTCATCAACACGGTCGTCGCCAGGTTTGTGCCGTCGTGGTTGCACCCTGTCCAATACTCTCAGATTGTGGTTGCAGGTACAGGTTCACAGTGTATTTGGTTGGGGTGTTGGGTCCAACCCGGTTTTTTGGTTGTTTGGATGGAGAATGAGGGGTTGGAGCGGTCCCGTGGACGGTATATTCTCCTAGATGCGGGTTCGCTCCGTCCCTCTAAAACTAACGGATGGAGTCAACCCTCTTTTGGGAGCGTCGTGCCCTCCCCCCCGGTCCGCCGCGGCTCCCCACGCACGTGGGCGTGGCTCTCCTCGTCGCATCCCCCCGATGCACCTCACCGGCGCTTAGGCAGCGTCCCTAACTTGGCCTCGGCGCGCAGCCCTGGTCTAGTCGCCGCGCGCACAAGGCCGACGGCGCCGGGTGAGGCAACAGCGGCCGAGGTGAGGTGGGGCGCCGCAGCTTGCCTTTCTACCTCCCCAACAAGGCCTCGGCGCGAAGCCTAGGGTTTCCATCTCATCGACTTTGGCCACAAATTGTAAACATCCGAGTTTTACCGCCCGCCAGATAGAGGAGGTCACGGTGGATCCGCCGGGGGTGAGTGGAGGTTGAAGATAGGCGGTGACACCGACATGCGGGTCCTGTGTGTTACTGTAGCAACGCCGTGAAAAGTTTCTTCGTCCCCCTGTTTTCGTTGCCTCCAATCAAACAAAAAAATGGGTTGAACCCATCTTTCCAAACCAAACATGAGAGGGGTTGAGCCGTCCCAAAAAACGGGGATGTCCACTAGTTCTAGGAACCAAACACACAGTAGGGGTCCATATCACATATTTGGCACATATTAGATACATATACGCCTTGGATACGTTGGGATTTATATTTGAGCCGTACTACAAGGTCTCGATAGGTATTCTTGATACATATTTGACTTGGATACGAATATTACACATGTTTGGGGAAAGTAAAAATGTCATGGCGTACTGCTGTGCACCCCCTGTGGAAATTGTGCACAACAACAGGGCATGCGCCCTTAGGGGCGAAAAAACTGTCTTCCACGCGATTGAAGCCAACTTTTTATGCCACGAGTGAGTGACACCGTGACATGCGTGCCCTTCCGCCCTCCTACACATGCCCGCAAAATGGCGGTGCATCCCTGACTTTCTGCACTTCCTAGGCGCGCCCGATGCACTCCGATATCCGAATAGCGGCGAAGCGGCAAGGTAGTGAGCGTCTTGTGTCAGGACGCATTCCTTCAAAAAAAGGATTTAAAGTCAATAGTGAATCCAAACCAAACTCGATTGGCCCCTTTCTCTCTTCCCGCGCCGCACCTCTATCGCCGCCACCTCGCCTTCGTCCCTCGTTCCCACCCTCTCGACGCCCTCGCTCCTGCCACCGCTCACCGCCTCGGCGCTGTGGCGCCACCTAGCTAGCTTGTTCCCCTCCCACTCCCGCGATGGAGAACTTCCCGCTGCCGTGACCTCCCATTGGCCATGGCGCCCTGACCCTCCGTGGCCTGGCCACGGTAACACCACTGTGGCACAAAAAGTTATATGTAAAGTAGAAGTGTTTGTTGAAACAAACATCATAATAAACATCAATGGCACAAAAACGCACAAGGAAGACAAGGTGTTGTAATGTAGGCTTCATCAATCAATTGACAAAAGGTGCGTAAAGTAAAACACATACTATTAACTAAGTGTTTTCATTATTAGAAAATGATGACCCCTCTCTGCTGTGTCGATCGCTCTAGATTCTTAGTTAAAGCACGCAAGCCACACCGAGTCCGGGATGCACCAACTGTCTGGACTTGTGCTTGACCATCCGCAGCTCTCCATCTCCACCGCCGCGAATCAGCTCGACGCCGGTGAGCACCGTAAGGCTACCCATTGATTCTTGGCTTTTATCAAAGGAGCAGCTGAGTTCTACCTCTTTCTCGCAATGGACTTCCTTAGCAATGCAGAACCTCCCGGAGCCCAGGTTGACGAGAAAAGGCTCCTCGGACACCTCCCACTCCACCGTCGTGGATAGAACAATGCCCGGGTAGTCCTTGTTTAGGACGAGCGACGACTCCTCCATGGGCGGCGGGTTGTAATCTTCCCAGAGGTGTTGCAGCATCGGCCCCTTTCGAGGGGCCATGGCGACGCCGGAGAGGTCCGCAGCGCACAGGTGGTGCGGGTGGTCGCTGGAGAAGCCGAGCCAGGTCTCTAGCTCTGGCACGTACTCTGCCCTGCCATGGAACGGCAGAACCCAGTCGTCGCCCGCCTGCCACCATTCCTGGCTCACCGTGTCGAAGCAGAAGGTGGCGCTTTCTTGTGCATACGGGCTAGTCGTCGACACGCAGATGATCCGATCGTCGTCGACCACCGTGAACGACGAGACGTTCGGGGGCAGCGGTGGTAGAGATCGCCACTTGAGGCTGCCCTCGTTCATCGAAGAGTACCCTAGGCGGCTTTTGATCCCGCTGCTAAAGTCAAGGACCATGAATTCCGAGTGGCGGGGACGCATCACGTAAAGAGCTTCTTCCCCGGCGGCGCTGGTAGCTATGGGGATGGTCGGTGCGAATCGCACAGGCCCCGTGAGGTCGGGCACGCTGATGACGGAGCGCGAGTCGACGTCGTACATGGCGGCTTGGCCTGCGGTGTTAGTGAAGAGGATCCTGCTGGCCTCGCTGCTCCGGCCGCGGGCGCCATGGAGGAGCACGAACATGCTGCCATATGGGCACAGCACCGGATCACTGCTGGATGGGAACGGCTGGAAGCCCATGATCGGCGGCGGCAGCCGCAGTTTTCCCATCTTTGGTGGCTTGCCCTTGCCACCGGCGGCTTCGGCTTCGGCCGTCGACGGGTGGAAGAGGAGTTCGGAGAGATCCATGCGGTGTATCGAAAACATGTTGTTCTTGTAGTCTGTCATGGCCAGATTCACAAGCCGTCGGTTCGCCATTGCAGATACCTGATGATTGATTGATCGAAACACAAACTCGATCAGGTGGTTCTCTTGACAGCAGCAAGACGTTCGAATCAGAGATCCAGAAGAAGATGGTAGGGTGCTCTTATGGAATTGGGAAAATTAATCCTTCATGGAAAAAGATGGATGAAAACTTACAAACGGATCAGCCGGTCGATCTTGAGGGGCGCGCTGCGCTGAGCTTGCGGACGGACAGTGTGCAGTGCACCGCCCTGCGCCGCCAGTTTGATTCGCAGTTGGAGCAGATCTACGAACGCCGGCGGCGCCGACTCTGATGATGTGCAAGCGAGGTCATGCAGCCAACTAGGCATGCAGCGCGCCGTGACTTGACCCATTTAATCCACCGTCCAAAGTTATCCAACTCATTTCTCTGTTTTTCTAATTATTCTAAATGAAATCTCTCCTTTTTTTTTCTTAAATGCACGCTCAGTATATATGTGCATCGTGCCATGCCGCACGTCGTGCCCTCGACACGCCGCCGTGCTACGCCGTGCCGCTCGTGCCGTGCCTCGTGCCGTCGTACCTAGCCTCCGGCCCATGGCACGCCCGCGGACCGTTTTCCGTGCTGTGCCGGCGGGCGTGGCGCCGCCAGCGCTGCTGGTCGTGCCGTGCCGCCACCACCGCCCGCCGGGCGCTGAGGTGGAGGTGTGGAGGAGGCTGGCTGGCTACGGCGACGCCGCCGAGGTCGGGGCAGGCCGGCCGGCGCGGGCGGTGCTTGAGGTAGGGGTCGCGTCGTCGAGGTAGGCCGGGCTGGAGCGGCGGCGCGCTAGATCAGGCCAGTCGTGAGTCGGGGAGGGTCGGGCCACGCCGCCGCGGCCCCGCCGCGCCGGCCGCCGTTGAGGGGGATGCAGGTGCTGCAGTGCTTACGCGGCCTCTGCGCCGCCGCAGGGAGAGTGGAGGCCGACGGGCGCGGGGAGCGAGCTGCAAGCGGCGCGGGGTGGGATGGAGCGAGAGAGTCGAGTTAGGTTAGGAAAATAGAAGTGAAACTTGTATAGTTGTGGGCTGGGCCAAAATTCACTGGTTCTATTATAATTCATCGTGTCGCCTTGCGGTGCCTATGTCGTGCCACGGGCCAGGGTGGCGGCCCAGGCACGGCCTGTCGCCGTGCCGTGCCGTGCCTCGGGCTGGGCCAAATTCCGTGCCCGCGTGCATGTCGGCAGCTGCGTCTTTGCATGCACATCTATAACGCCGTTCGAAGCTGTTGCATGCTCACATCCGCCAACCACTCGTTTCTAAGCATGTCTTCACCGCTCTTTTTCTCCGCCGCCGACCGAAGATCTCTAGTTTGGTTTTAGATAATTAGTGACACTTAAGGACTAATCTCTCGATACTAAGTGTTTGACAAGGATGGAGATTGGTCGTGCCAAGGTTGGAACATGGTGGTCATGGTGGATGGATCGAGGTGATCCAAAAGATGATCAAGTGTTCAACATTGGTGTTGTTTGAGGATCAAATGGGCTTAAGGTAAAGGTATAACCATAGGGCCGTTTCATTTTGCACTCAAGACACCATAGAGGGTGTGGGTGGTTTAGGATCGATAAGCCGTACTGCAAAGAGGGGAAAACTATCATACACATCAATCCTCATGTGCCTCTAGGTTCAAAATTCATATGCATGCATTCTAACCTAGAGAGCTAACTTCGCGCTTGGTGAAAATGGTTTTCAAAATGCTAACACAAGTGCTCGAGGTGTTCTTCGATGTGTTGGCAACATGGAACAAGCAGCGAAAGTTTGGTTAGAGCAAAGGCGAAGGAACGATGACGAAACGACGTTCAGCGCCTGAAGAGCTCTGACCGGACGCTGGAAGAAGGAGCACCGGCGCGTCCGGTGGCCCGTTGGTCCGTCATTTCCGCAGAGGTCCGGAAATGCCGGTTTGAGGCACCGGCGCGTCCGGTACCCCCCACCTCGGCGTCCGGTCATCCCTGGTTTTCAAAAGAAGTAGCCGTTGGCGAGGTTTGTCTCATGCGACCGGACACTGGACCGGTCGCTGGACAAGTCCATCTTGGCTTGCTTCAGCTAGCCTAGCTTCATTTTGCTAGCCAGGCTTGTTAGAGAAACGAACCAAACATGCCCTAAGCTCCGCACAGAGCCACCCAAAGGTCCTTAAAAGCCAGGGAAAATGAAATATAACAATATGAATTGTAATGAATTGTAAACTATAATAATAATCAAAGTTTGTCTTCAAAAAAAGTAATCAAGGTTGTTTATGCCCTGCTTAAATACCTTGTATTTATAATAATCAAATTATATGCAATCAAACTTTGATTCAAACAAGAGTGACTATATAATGGATTAGTAAAATATTCAAAAACCATTATTACTACAAATCCCAAGTGAGACCGGGCAGATTATATGGGATTAGGAGTATGTTGAAAGTTTAAATTGCCTTCTATTTTAACCTATTGTCTGACTTGGCAAAATAAGGATGTGGCATGATTTTTTTCACTTAACCAACTATAATCAATCACCTTAATTCATGGACCCAAACACCCTTGTTGTAATCTATTATGCATAGTCCAGATAATAATAATCTAGTTGTGGTCCAATTAAAACAGGCTCTTTATTATAGTGATGGACTATAGGATTGAGTTTTTTGCAAGCACTTGTTATAATCAGCTACTTCAAGAACCACTAAACATTCATTTCAAATTATAAGAGATTCTCAATGAAGTAAACCCCACCACATTCTTGGACATTTGTGGCTACCACCAAAAATGTAGTGAATGAACTGTTCGCCACACATGTGACGAACTTTGACAAAGGATTTGAGTTGGCATATGGTTACATAGCTAAGAAAGTTTGGCTAGCCACAGTTGCGGCATGAAACCAATAACACGCGTCTAATAAGCTATGACGGCTTAAAATTGTCAACAACCAACCAAGTGCTTAGAGTTCTCAGTGATTCCCTCTCTTGCAGCACCGACCTTACTGCCACCAGCACATCCGGGGCTGATTCACGATGGAGCTCGTGCAAGAAGGACGACGGATCGAACTGCGCGCCTGAGACATGAACACTAGGTTGCCTCACCACTGCCCGCACACAGCTGATGCACAACACAAGTTCGGTGGAATGCTTCACATAGGGATAACTTCACCGGTTGAAAGAGGAGGTGATTTTATTCCAGCAAAACCAGCTAAGCAAACATACTCATTTCCTACCATGGCTTATTAGGGGGTGTTTGGATTTTTAGGAATAGGGACCAGACATGACCATATTAGTCTCAATTAGTCCCTCTTGAGAGACTAATGGACTAGGGACTATTAGTCCCTCTTTTGGTCTCCATTAAGGAGTAAATGAGATTAAAAAATTAGTCTCTAGTCCCTAATCTTGAGGGAACCAAACAGGACCTTAAAAAAAAAAAAAAAAAAAAAAAACAAATGCCTATTTGCTTGTGCCAACCTGGCTATGTCTGGCCAGGCTCAAGAAGCTAGCCATGTTAGATGGAACCAAGCCCATGTTGGTCAAAGAACTCAGCAGCAAAGTTATAAAATGTGTTCAAGTCGGGCAGCCCAACTGAAAATCCAATCAAATTCGAATTCCGAATACTGCAAGAAATTCTCAACTGTTTAGGTTCCAGATCAGGACGGCAAAACTAGAAACATTTCATGATGAGCTGACTAAATGTTGTTATTTATTATAGTTTCTTTATTAGAGAATTACCATCTTTTTGCATTGTGTTAAAGCACGCAAGCCACGTCGAGTCCGGGGTGCACTAACTCTCTCGACTTGTGCTTGACCATCCGCAGCTGTCCATCTCCACCGTCGCGAATCACCTCGACGCCGGTGAGCACCGTAAACGTATCCTTTGGTCCTTCGTGGCTCTCCACGGTCCAGTGGACTGATACGAACTCCTCGCCAAGGGCGACCTTAGCGACGCAGAACCTCCCAGAGCCCAGGTTAACGAGGAAAAGCTGGGACACCGACCAGTACACCGACCTGGTGAGAAGAGCGCCGTACATTGCCGCTGACGTCTTCTCCATGGGCGGCAGCTCGAAATCCTCCCAGACGTGCTGCAGCATCGGCTCCTGGCGAGGCGCCATGGCGACGTCCGAGAGGTCCGCGGCGCACAGGTAGTGCGGGTGGTTGGTCGAGAAGCCGAGCCAGGTATTGAGCTCTGGGACGTACTCCGCTCTGCCGTAGAAGGGCAGGAGCCAGTCCCCCACCTGCCACCATTCCTGGCTCACCGTGTCGAAGCAGAAGGTGCCACCGCCTGACCCAGCAAAAGATAAGCAGATGATCCGGCCGTCGTCGACAACCGTGGACGACCAGATATTATAGGGGGTCTACCACGGGCAGCGGTGGCAAAGCTTGCCACAGCAGCCTCCTCTTGGTAGAAAAGTTGTCCCCGCAGGCGCAGCAAAAGTCAAGCAGCTCGAATTTCCCGTCGGCATGCATCACGTAGACATGTTCTTCACCGGCGCCGGCGCCAGTAACTATGGCCTTGGGCATGTCGTCTCTGCATCTCGTCGGCACGCTGAGGTCGGGCACGCTGATGATGGAGCGTGAGTCGACGTCGTACATGGTAGCTTGGCCGGCGACGCTGGTGAAGAGGATCCTACTGGCCTCGCTGCTGCGGCCGTGGAGGAGCACGAACAGGCTGCAGTCTGCACCCAGCCAAAACGGATCCTTGGTTGGGAACGAATCCCCGGTTGGGAACGGCTCGAAGCCCATGGTCGGCGGCGGCAGCCGCAGTCTGCCCATCTTTGGTGGCTTACCCTTGCCACCTGCGGCTTCTGCTTCGGCCGTCGACGGGTAGAAGAGGAGTTTGGAGAGATCCATGCGGTGCAACGAAAACATGCGCTTCTTCATGTCTGTCATCGCCAGATTCACAAGCCGTCGGTTCGCCATCTCGCACACCTGATGATTGATCGATCAGGTGTTTGTTGTTGACATCAGGAAGAGATGCATGGACGAATCAAAACAAGATGATGGTGCTTTTCAGATGGATATGGGCCGGATTTGGAAAATTAATCCTTCATGGAAAAAGAACTTACACACGGATCAGCTAGCTGGTGGCCGACCTTGAGGGGCTCTGAGCTTGACGACGGGCGGTGTGCAGTGCACCGCCCCGCCCCGCGCCGCTAGCTAGTCTGCGAACGGCGGCGGCGCCGACTCTGATGATGTGCACGAGGTCATGCAGCGCGCCATGACTAAACCCATTCAATCCACCGTCCAAAGTTATCCAACTCATCTCTCGGTATTTTCAATGAAATTTCTTTTTGTTTTTGGGCCTTCGGATTATTTAAGACTCTCCTGGGCTCTGACACCCACCCGTGGACCACACCAAACGCCATGCGAGCTAACAAGATCGAGGAGCTGGAGACCTTTTCACCGGAGAAGCCCAAGCCCAAAAAAGTGGCTCCACCTCCATCTCCCTCACATTGCCATATGGCACAAACCGTCCCAAAGGGTCCTTAGAATCTAGGGGCAAATGAAATACAACAATATGAATTGTAGATTGTAAAGCTTGGTACTCTTTTATTAATCAAACTTGTTTATCCCATCTTAAATGCCCTATGATTATAAATAATCAAATTATATGCAATCAAACTTTGATTCAAATAAGAGTGATTATATAATGATAATGAATTAATAAAATATTTGAAATCCCTCATTACCATAATCCCACGGTTCAGGTGAGACCGGGTAGATTATATGGGATTATAGTGTTGAAAGTTTAAATTGCCTTCTAGCCTCTTGTCTGACGGTGAAACAAAAGATATGGTATGATTTTTTTTCACTTTAACCAACTATAATCAATCACCATAATTCAGGGACCTAAACAACCTCGTTGTGATCTATTATGCATAATCCAGATCATACTAATCTAGTTGTGGTCCAAACAGGCCCTTTAGTATAGTGACCTAGAGATCGAGCAGATTGGTCCAAAATAATCTCTTTTTTTTTCTAGAACACGACTTCACGGTCCAAAATAATCTCAACTCTTGATCTTGTTGAGATTCCTTTCATTGGCAAGAGCTACACCTGGAGCAACATGCAAGAACACCCCCTACTTGTGAAACTGGATTGGGTGTTCACATCAATAGACCGGGCCCCTCTCCTTTTCAGCAACTCATGTGCAAGCTCCAATAAAAGAAACAACTGATCATATCCCTTATGTTCTTCATATTGGGAGCAGTATTCCTAAATCTAACATGTTTAGATTTGAAAATTACTGGGTTGATCACCCATGATTTATTGACACAGTTAACCACCATTGGAACAGCACTCCTTTTTTATGCCAATTAATGCAGCTAGAACTCTATCTGAAAAATGCGCACAAGTTAGAGTTGGTCTCAAAACATGGAGCGTAAAAGTCTCAAACTCAAACAAACTGATCTACTACAACAGTAAATAGTTTCTTCTATTCCTTGATGTCTTAGAAGAGCAGAGGAGATTATCCACCTATGAAGCCTGCTTCAAATCTCTGGTTAAGTGGTATCTTGGCTCCGGTGGCGGACCTAGAGGGGGTCAAGGGGTCCACCGACCCCTGTGGCCCGCCTGCCATATATACATACTAGTAATGAAAATTAAAAAAAAAAAGAAAAAAATGATTTACCCATTTGTGTATATATAAAAAAATTTCGATGCACCCCTGTGCTCAAAAAGCTAAGTTCGTCATTGCTTGGCTCTTCACTATAATCCAAAAAATGCTATTGGAACCAGAGAAACACGGTTAGATGGGTTAAGTTGGGCGATGAAAACACCCATTACTTCCACTGTTTCACACTTTCACACGATGGCCATAGAAATCACTCATTTTCGTGAGACTAAAAATAGGTATCGGTTTTACTTAACAGAAGTTACTGAAACCCTCCCAAAAAAATGTATTTAAATTTTAATTTTAACTAGTCCATCAACCCATGCTCTCGCACGGGTTAGAATCTTAAGAAATACTAACTAATAAAACTTACTTATATTAAATATTTTTAAATTCTATTGTTCTGAAATAATAGCTATATTAGGTACTCTATATAGTCTATTCCAAAGAATGATAATCTATCAATTATTGATTTATTTGTATTTTTCAGTAATATCTATTGTAATTGGATAGCACTTTTGTGTATCTCCAATATACATTTAGTTGATAATTTTCTTAAAATGGAATGGCTTTAGTCTGCTATATTTCTGTTGACAACATGAACCCAAAATTAAAATTTCCCCATAATTACATGCTTATTAATTGCTCACATACGACGACTATTATTTACAATGGTGATTGCGATGCACCGATCGATTTGATGGCATCAACGTTTCATATATTTGTAAAAAATTTAGGATTTGTCTTTTCTTATTTCTTGTGGTTTTGGGAGTAATAATTTGTATATAAATCTTTTTCCTAGAAGGATATGAATTTGATTGAAACATAAACCTAAAGTGTATAAAACCTTATTTTATTCTTTTTAGCTATATTTTAACTTTCAACATTTGATATAGTTGTTCTAATATTTTATACTTAGAAATTCAAATGCTTATATTGTAGTATCATATATTCAAATTTTTCATTTTTTTTATTTTATTAAAATAATATTCCAGGTCTAGACTACCATCTTAGTTCTTAAAATGGCAAAAATAGTCGTTATGACATGCACCATAGCATTCAAAATATGTTGAATTTCTTGTATCATATTTATATTTTTCATTAGAAACAAATTACTAATATTCATATGATGTAATGTTTTAATGAAAACATCCACATTTTTATTTCAAGATAACGACTTCCCAAATTGATCATCATGACTGTTAATATAAGTTAAAGTGATTTTTAAGTGTCATTACTATATGGTTTTTGCCACACTTGATAATAAGATAATTAAATAATTATTTCTTCTAGACATATTTCCTTGGTATATGGAATGGAACATAGGTCCATACGTAGTTTCAACTTAATAGTTGCCGAAGTGTGTATTTCAAATTTTGGCACAAAATATGTTGTTATATATTTCTTTACATTATTTTTTTATAATGCATAGTATCTTTCATAATGTTAGAGGTGGATAATTTTAAAAAATAGTTTGGGATAGTTCAACTATCTTTTATAATTGTGGAGGTTTGATAATTTCTTTACATATGCTTTATTGATAAGTCAAATGTTAATTGTCCTCACTTTTTAGCATCAATAGCATGTAAACTCGATGTAACCCAATGATATTATTGTTAAATTGGAAAAAAAAATCTGTGATGTTCAATAAGCATTATAGCAAGACTTATGTTTTTAAACAATCCAAGGACATTAAAATTGAAATGAAATTATGCCTGATGGTTAATTATTAAGGATAGTATGATGACTTATTTGTTCACCACAATTAAGATTTATCCCATACCATTATGGTTGTAGCTTTGATGTTTCACAATCATTTATTTGGAAAAATGCCACTTAAGTTTTACTAACCATGCCAAAATAGTAAAACCCAATGAGATTAATATTGGAAAAAAAAAAACAAATTATATCGAATGGTCAATAAGGGTTATATCAAGACGTATTTGTTCAAACTAATTTGAGGACATTAAAATTAAAATAGAATATACTACCTAGTGGTGAATAATGGCATATCATGACTTATTTGTTGATGCATTCCATGCTATAATCACTCTTGCTTTAATTTCTTACGATTCTTTTCCCATTGTGATCCCCACATAAAAGTTTTACTTGAAAATTAGTATGTCATAGAGAACAAATTGAATTTTAATATGGGTTCAAGCAAGATGATTGAACATAGTACATCATATGTGGAAAATAAAATTTTAATTATGTGATCTAGCAAGATGGCCATACCTTTAATTTCCTATGCAAGTGCGATCAATGCCAACATTGATGTAGATCGATGTCATGGACGCCAGACATCCTACCATCGTGGATTAAGTAGATTGCGGAAGCATTGACGAACACCCACTCACTCTTGTCCTTTCGTTCCCATGATGCTAGATACACCCACTTACAAGCTAGATGTGGGTGGACCGTGCATGGCCGGATGCTGCTTCATCCATCCATATGCTCACGTGCTTGATGGAAAATTTTGCCTCGTTTGGTAGTTGATAGATTCTTCTCGATACCAAGATTTTAGGTATTTTTATTGACGGCCGTGCAATTGGGTGAAATTACCTTCGGCAACACCTCCCTTGAAGAGTAGTAGAAGCTTACTCATACCTCAAGATATAAAACACCCAAGCTGTTGAGCAACCAAAGGTTTTGAAACTTGGACAACAATATAAGATTCATGGATGCATTACCTTGATGACTCGGATGATGTACACTCATTGCAAATCAAGCATTATATATCCTAAGGCCAAGCTCTAATCCTCCTATTTTACGTCATGTTTGCATCAAATTTTTCCTGAAATAGAAAAAAAATAAGCATAAGATAGTAACAGAACATGTTATCTATAAAAATACTAATTTACAAATACAGGAAGGGCACAATAAAATTTGTCATGGTTGGTCTTGATGGGTTCTCAATCAAACCAAGCTCTTGATTGATTTGTGCCATTACCCATTTGGTGTGCCTTGCCCATCCTAGAGGTCGATGCAATGCATAGTGATGCAACCTTCAGATCAAGCATCTGAATTTCGGTAGTAGAATGGAATGCCTTTGACAAATAAATAATGGAAGTTGTCTTGGATGAAGATTGAAGATATTCATTTGTGTGAGCCCAACATGGAAATCGATTCCTCTAGACCTTCTAGGATGCCACCATGCAAAGATTTATGGACATATATGCAGAGTTCTCTCGGGTACAATACGATTGTAGAGATTGCCATTGCCTATGAGATTTCATAGGCCCAGTTTAAGAGGTCACAATGTGTGGCCTCCATGGGCAGGGATACTAATCGGCTGCTTGCCCTCCGATCCTGCCTGTCTCCCAACTTGTGCATGGTAAACGCCAGCAGGAGATCACTAATGCATTCACATGTTTTTCATGCCACATACCGACAGGCTTGCACCCACAGCATCCATCTTGCCAGCAACCATGGGTTGAAGAACAACTTTTCTGTAACAAAAATTAAAGTGGAAGTCAGTAAGGCATACCGTGATTTTTACTAATTATATATGTCTGTTGCATGTTTAGTACTTTTCTACAACAAAATTAAAGCTCAAGGTCAGATATGCAGCACCGGAGAATGGTTTAGTACGTATAGACGGAATCTAAGCCTATATGGAATGCAAGCCGAAAAAGAAACTGCTTTCAGTACAAACTCGCTGTGTTTCCCTTCTAATTGTGTTCAACCATTGGATGGTGTACAATCCGAATGAGTAAAATTAAAGGAGCATGAAAAGCAATTAGAACAGGCAGCACTGTTCTCTGCATCGGATGCAATGTCTATACGGAAGGTCACCTGCTACATATGTGCGGTGCTGACGACGACAGCTCCTTCATCTCCACGTCACCGCGCGACGGCATCATCTCGTCGACCCCAAGCCCTTCGTAACCATTAGTGTGGGACAGACTGGAGGGTCGATGCTGCATAACAACACGAGGAGACGTCGAGGGCCTCGAGGCTGGGGCTTCAGCGGTGAGGAAGACATGTGCGCCGCGCGGTCGTAGCGTAGGGATCGGGAAGGGGCTTCAGCAGTTCAGCAGCAAGGAAAACCATGGGCGCTGTGCGGCGGTAGCTAGCAAGGATCGGGGCCTAGGCGGTAGGCACGGAACGATTGTCAACGACGCAACCCAACCCTACGTTGCTGGGATTTCCTTTTTTTCTTTGGAACGCCGATGTTGTAGTTTAGATTAGATGGGTTCCACCTTATGGGAAAACACGTAACACTTTAGGATTCAATGATTGCCGTACAAAAGTATTTCTCTCTTTTTTTTTTGAAAAACGTTTTATTTAATATTTCTTTGAAAAAAAATTTAATATAATGGCAGAGGTGGGTAATTTTGTACAAAGTTAAATAGATCCAATGGTTGTTGATGCCTAAGTCTTTTGATTGATGGCCGGATGTTTCTGATTAATGTGAGATTTTCTTAGAATTTATCTTTTTTTTTTCTAGCGTTTGGTGAGAATTAACGTGGTGCATCCGTTGGAGCCTCCAATTAGTAATAGTAAAAAAAATATTTAATATAATGGCAGAGGTGGGTAATTTTGTACAAAGTTAAATAGATCCAATGGTTGTTGATGCCTAAGTCTTTTGATTGATGGCGGGATGTTTCGATTAATGTGAGATTTTCTTAGAATTTATCTTTTTTTTTAACGCGCGTCCCGGTGAGAATCAACGTGATGCCTCCGTTGGAGCCTCCAATTAGTAATAGTAAGATTTTAATTTATAAGCTATACAGTGCTCATGACGATGATGCTAGTTAAAAGTGTTTGCTAAGTAAATCGTTCTTGAAAAAAAAAAAATGCGTCTGTAAAAGTCATTTCTATAGTAGTGTACGACGGAGAAAACGTGTGCAAAGATTTTCATAGAGGTATACATAGTTAGACCTAATGCGAGAATTTTGTACATACATAATAGTGTTGCCCATCAAATGGTAGATGAAGATGACTATACGTAGGTGCAGAATTAACTTTTTAGCCCATGCTGTATGGATGTTGACAGTCGAAGAAAAATCAATATATGTTCGTAACGACAGGTGTCTTCTATCCTAAGAAGATGATGAACATGGCGACACTTCATCCCTTGTTTTTTCGTGTGGGAAACCGATTTTAAAAATGATTTGGTGACGAACCCTTCCTACCCAATAAGCTCACTTTTGACCATTGCAAGAGAATTATAAAGATTAGTTACGGTAGTTATGCTACCATGACCAACTTCAGCGAACCAACGCAACACCTCACAAGTCACAACCACATTCCACTCTTGTGTCATGCCCATGCACCCAATCAATCCTCTTTTTATCACTATATGTGTGTATATATAAACACGAGCGAGCACATCGATCAGCAACGACGCATCGCATCAGCCAGCAAACTAGAGCTCGATCTGTCATCGATCGTGCACGGAAGTAGCACAGAAAGAGATCGAGATACACGACCATCGATGGGCATGACGACGGCGACGAGGAGGCTGATGCTCACCTTGGCCGCCGCGGTGGCGATGATGCTGCTGGCCTCGCCGGCGCCGGTGTCCGGGCAGCTTCCCGGCCCCGGCATTGGCATCGGTGGCGCGGTGTCGTGCACGACGTCGCTGGTCACTAGCTTCACGCCGTGCCTCAACTTCATCACCAACGGCAGCGCCTCCCCGACCGACGACTGCTGCCGGTCCCTGGGCGCGCTGACCAAGGCGAGCGCCGGCTGCGCCTGCCTCATCCTCACCGGCAGCGTGCCCCTCGGCGTGCCCGTCAACCGGACGCTCGCCGTCTCGCTGCCCAAGGCCTGCAACTCCACCTCTCTCCAGCTGCAATGCCGAGGTGATGGATCGATCGATGGATCGAGCTCAGCATTCACTCATGACTACTGGCTACCTATTAGCCTACGTCCATTGCAGCATTGCTGATGCCTGAAATATTGATCAATCCTGTGATGATCGATAATCTTGCTTGCAGACGCGTCGACGTCAGCTCAGAGCCCAGCTCCAGGCCCCGTCGCAGATGCGCCGGCGCCGTCCTTGTCCACGGCGGCCCCGTCCCCGTTGCGTAAGAACCTACCTTGTCAGAACTTGTGATATATATAGTGACCTGGTTAGAGTTTTTTGTTTTATTTTGTGGAAATGTTAATTACTATACTGATGAACGTCATGCATTGTTTCCTTATTCAAACTGGCCGGCAGCAACAGCAGCAGCGACACCGGCAGCGGCGAAGCCTGAAGCGCCGACGGCGCCAGCGACTCCAGCGACGCCCAAGGCCACGCCGCCGGTCAGCCAGGGGCAGACGAGGTCGACGGTTGTGCCCACCAGCGCCGCCAGGAGAGCAAGCTCGGACGTGCCGGCGACGGCTGGGTTTGGACTGCTGCTCGCAGTTGGAGCTGCTGCGCTGATGGCCTGATTGATGTGAACGAATATTTACGTGATCCGTCGTCGTCCTTAGCAGTGTGGTTAGCTAAATAACGTACGGTGCACTGGAGTGTCTTGGTGGATTTTATTTAGCTGCGTGTATTTATTATTAATTTGTTTGTTTGTAAATTCATCGTGATATGAATTGGCAGTACCTGTATGTTACCACATTTTTGTCACATTGTTTGAGCCTTTGATCATCATCAGCACTTGAGTAGAATAAAGTACTGTTATGGGGAATCGCCTACGAGCATCTCACACCCAGCTCACGCCACACAAACGATAAGAGCATCATGCATCACACACTTAATGTGATAAACTATTACTAGTCTGAGACTAAACATGCTAATACGAATGGATGTTTACCAAACCATTATCCAATAAAACTCTCAATTAAAATTTTTGGAAAGATTATTGTTGTTAATAGGCTGCAAAAGGAACTTTTTAAATGCTTAAAAACAAGGGAAACCTACCTCGTTCAGTTAATTTAGGAAAACTGGGTTAAAACATCAACAATCTAACTAAGCTAAACTATGCCTCACAAATAACCAGATTCACAAGCACGAATAAGAATACAATCTACCTTAAGGGTGAAGTTGTAGCAACGCCCCAGCACAAGGTTAAATGAAGCATAACCACTTGTAGCAACAGAAGACAAAGACACAACATTAGACGATTCTAATGTACCATTATGGTATTGCCTCGCAATTCACTATCCACAACAGTTTCTTTGACCACGCCTTCAAAAAGGGATACCGGCACACCAATTTCTTAGCGTAAGCCAGGCAAGGCTTTTTCCCAAAAATCCTATGTCATGAAGGAATAACATGGGGCAACATTATTTACCGCCATGGTTCAATCCAGCCCCCAAACATAGGATGGAACAAACCGTCCTTTATTGATGTAGAGAACAACAGTTATACAGGATAGGTGAAAATCTTATCTCCTCAGTCTTTTACTAAGTAACAGAGGCTACCTATAACACAACTTTTGTGTTCAGTATTAGTACAATTATGAGAAGTGTCTACAAGATCAGATCAAGCAGAAGCCTTTGCCTTCTTAGGAGGTGGGTTCCCTCCAGCAAGAACAACATAGGAGTAGAAGCAGATCATTGCAGCACTGGTAAAATAAGAGATTGTCAGAAGGGCAGTGCAGGATGATATGAGAAATGGCATATTAACATAATTTAGATAAAGATGAGAGTAGTGGATTTACAAAAAAAAAGGGGTGGTTGGGGTGGAAAGAGTACCTCAGTGCGACATAGAAGCCCCACGGAAGCAGCTTCCTCGTCTGTAATGGAAGAGTAAGACTGATCAGAAAGCTAGTCCAAGTGGGGTCCTTGATAAACAAATTAAAGTCAGACTTACAGTGGTGTATGCCTGGCTGTGTTTCCATGCTACAGCAGCGGCAATGCCTGCAAATAATGAGCATAGCACATTAATGATCATAGGTTTCCACATGCAGAACTCCAATTCAGCTTATGCCATCTGGTTAGCAGGACCAAATATTTAGACACTATAATATTGTCTGCTCAGAATGCGTTTAAGGAGATCTATAGAATGACAACTTTACATTGAAACTCTTAACCCTGATTCAACAAAATGTTTTTTTTTTAGACCAAAGGACCTTTCCCTGCTTATATTGAAAGCATAACCAGAGTACCTGCTGGAGATACCAGCTTACAATACCATAGAACGCCCGGCGCTCAAGCACACGACGCTACAGGTTTTAAATGACATCTACAGAGAATGTAAACTGATAGTGCGCAGAAATATCAGTGGCTAACAGGGTTCAAACGGATTATACATAAATGAGAGCATAAAGACCCCTGATTCAACAAAATATGCTGAGATGATATGTTGCAGAAAATAAACTACCTGCTTGCGCCAGTATGAATGGTAAACTGGACTTTCCACTCCTCCAGACCTTAAGGCTAAGTACAGCCAGGGATAATATAGCAAGGCCAGGTGCAACACCAAAAGTAATACATGCAGGGCTCCTCCAAAATAGAAATCCAATAAGGCCCATGGAGAATAAAAATCCACCTGAACAAGAAAATTTGTATTTTTTAGAATTATTCCTAATATGTTAGAGACAATCTTGAATGAATAGCATAGTATTGGAGAAAATAAGCTCCTCTCAAAAAGGTTTAGATATATAAATGTTTCCCAATTAGATCGAACGGTAAAATGTTTAGAGATTTATTCAGGAGCGTGGAAACAGAGAAGAAATAGGGGAAAAAACATGCTGCTATATCAGTAATACTGAAGCGATAAGCAACTTGTACTTAAAGGTATTCACCCAAAAATTAGCTAGCTAAAAAGCTGAAATCATACCAAAAGGTATCCCTAGACAAAAGTCATGTATCATTGCACCCTTCTGTTGAGGAGCAGGCTCCTGTACTGTATATTCATTAGCAGGTGCTACGACAGCTGGCTCTTCAGTTTCACCACCTGTTTGCTCCGTGGTGGCTTCAGTTTCGCCGCCTGTTTGCTCCGAGGTGGCGACAGAATCAACCGGAGTGGTAGAGTCTGCCTTCATGCACATTGTACTCCACAGCTGCAGCGCAATACAGCAATGACATGAGAGGAAATATTAACCACAGAGATTAGGAGTACAAGAGGAAGAACATAAGAAGAGTAAGTAAAAATGCCGGATCTTTTTGCTAGGAAAAATATGCTTCTACAGAGGAAGAGAACTAAGCTATTTGAACGGAAGGTACAGCAGATATTCATAATCACAAACATATATTCATGAAGTTCAATAAAGCCTGTTTTCATGACAAATATGACCTTTTCACTTTTATTATATGATGATACTGGCATCTAAAAATTGACAAAATTCCAAGCATGAGATCTAACATTTGGCTTAGCTTCAAACTCATGATGTTAGCTTCACTAAGCGCCTAGCTTGAACCCAAAAGATTCAATGTTCAAAGCCCTTCTGCTAATTAGGCTAAAGCAGTGTTTTGCAAAGAGAATATTTGGGTTGAAGCAGCATCAATAACATGATCAAACAACATATTTGCAACATATGTTTATAGCAAAAGCAGGGAAACTTTAATTGGTATTAAGGCCAATCATGACAACAACAGTTGGAAAGCTCAGATTCTAAAACTTAACTTTTGTAATGTAATACACGCCAGAAATACACTCTTAGGTATTAATCAAAGTTATTCAGCACCATAGGCACATGTTCTTTAAGAAACAGAGCAAACAACACACGAAAGATTCAGTGGAAAGAAAGACCACAAAAACTGCACTTGAATACAGCTAGCTCTGAAGTCTGAACAAACAACACACGAAAAGATTCAGGAACTAAACCCACCATTATGTCTGAGCAATTCTAGTGAGATCATTCAGAAAAATGAGACAAGGACACTAATGCATACAGGAACAGTTTTTATAGCAGTCCAGTTGGTTGTATCAGCACAGGGAACAGAAGTTCTGAAGCATTGGCTTCATAGCTTCCAAAGCAGTGTTGCCAACAATGGGAGTGACAGTGCAGAACTGTGGCAATGTTGAAGCCATCAAAAATAGCTGCACTTATAAAGAAACTGGGGTAACAACTTCAAATTCTTATCTGTTTATTTGCCAGGGTTCGTTAAGTGAAAATGATCCAATTTTTATCTGGTGAATTTCCTACTTTGGAATTTTTTTAACTACCTCTAGTACCAAACTGGATCTATATATTTCAGAAATGTTCATGACTATTGTTTGTTCTGTGTTGCTAGTATTTATCAGGAAGGATGAATGAAATAAACAGGGGCTTTGCAACCGAGGGAGTCTAGGAGAATGCTCTAGTCTCTAGAATGATCAAGTGGGTAGGAAGATCTAGTGTCAGAGAACACACGGGAATGGCTTGTTGAAAATTGGCATAGAATGGGACAGGAATGTCTCCTGGGGTAAGACTGGCGCCGTACTCTGCTCGTCCCCGCGAACAGTCCCCTGTCCCCGTTCCCGCGCGGGGTCCCCAATCCCGTCTTTCAGCTGCTATCTACCGCGGCTCCATATCCACATCCTCCACAGGTACCCTACCTACCATGGAAGTCGCGCCCCACCGTCGCTTTCGCCAGATTCAAGCAATCAAGCTTCCCATGGCTGGGAGATAATACAGAAACCCCGAGCTGGGCTGACTGACCTGTGAATCTGAGGACGAGCTCCTCGATGACGACAGCCATCGCGGTTCAAGGCCGCCGCACCGAAGCTGCCCACCTGGGATCCTGGATCTCGTCACGGCTCGGTGGAAAGAAATGCGCGGGCTGTGATCTTGGGCTCCTGCCTGCTGCGGCAGTGGCCGCCGCCAAGCCTCAGGTGACAGATGGGTGCGCAGCATCGTCGGGTCGGCGGGTGGGTGCGCAGTAGCTGGCAAGTCCGGCGCTCGGCTCGGCGGGCGGGCAGGCGGGCGGCGGCGTGCGACGACTGCGGAGCGGTGACTGGGAGAGAAGGAAAGGAACGGGTGTCAGTCACTCCTGTCTTGGGAAGAAAGAAGAAAAGAAAAGGCAACTTCCACTGTGGGCTTAAACTAATGCTGGGCCCAATTTATTTATTCTTGGCCCCCAATGGGCCCTCGTCGGAGAAATTTAAAATCAATTGACTAAAAAAAAAATACTACGGGTATTTTTTACCGTAATTCATAAATCGTTTGACTCTTTTTTTTTTTTTACCCCGCACAGGCGTTCACCTTGTGAAAACGCGTCTTATAATTTAGGATGAAGTTAGTATTTATTTTTTTTTAAAAAAACTTATTACTTCCAAATTATGGTTTAAAGATATGACTCCTTTTCGTCGACGGGGGAAAATAATAGTGGCCTCTAAAAATCTATTTGTAGAAACAATTGTAAATATAAGAGCCGATTTGTAAGAGCGAATGGATACCTCCACAATCTTTACATACTCCCTCCGTCTCACAAATAAACGCAATTCTTTGACTTCATCGATTCCCCGCTTTGACCGCTCGTCTTATTCAAAAAAATTTTAATAAATAGTACTATTTATTTTGTTATGACTTACTTTTTTCGTTAGAGATATTTTCATAATGATTTATTTATTTTATTATTTTCAAAAAAAAATTAATAAGACGAATGGTCAAAGAGGATTAGAGATAAGTCAAATAATTGCGTTTTATTTGTGAGACGAAGGGTATAGGCTTTTCTAGCCGCCCCGACGTGGAAATGTTTTTGCAGTAGTGATATCATGCATGTTCTAGCTCTTCAGTGGTTTTACTTACCTTACCCAACCCCTCCCCACCCCCAAAATTATTTTTTATTGATTTGTATGAAATGGTACATGAAAAGTATTGCCGGACATGTCATTTAATTAATATTAGCATAATAGTCTCGTCGAAGTGGCCGGTGTAAATACGACTGCGAATATGTAGGAACGTGTTGGGTCCATGCCACTCTAAGCAATGGTATAAATCAGCTAGTAGCTCTAAGCCTCTAAGCTAACCTCTCTAACATTTTCGCCAATCGATCATCACACGTGTCTTCCCTGGCAGATGGATGTGATGGTGACGAACCCTGCCTACCCGGACCGTCACACGTACGTGTACCATCGATCAACTACAGAAAACGGAATTAGCTGAGGTAGTTAGCTACCATAACCGATTCCCTAACTACCACCGTCTACCAGCACCATATGATCGACGCAATGGAAGTATGCATCACACTTTAAATGCAACGCACTTTTGCAACAATTAGCGAACTGCAAGCAGCTAGCAACACGATCTGATCGATCGATCGACTCTCGTCTTGAATTAAAGCAGCCTAATACTAGCCCAAGAACACAGCAGCAGATCGATCGATCGATCATCGATAGGGCTGATGAGTCTGACGCCGACGATGAGGCTACTAGCGTGGTTCGCGCTGGTGACGACGACGGCGCTACTGGGTCCGGCGGTGCCGATGGCGTCGGGGCAGACGACGGGGCGGCGTCGTGCACGACGTCGCTGCTCACCAGCTTCACCCCGTGCTTCAGCTACCTGACCAACAGCAGCAACGGCGGGTTTGCGCCGACGCGGGAGTGCTGCCGGTCGCTGGCGGCGCTGGTGAACGCCAGCACGGGCTGCGCGTGCCTCGTCCTCACGGGCGCCGTCCCGCTGCTGCCGGGCGTCCCCGTCAATCGCACGGTCGGCGTGTCCCTGCCCAAGGCGTGCGACTCCATGTCCGTCCCACTGCAGTGCCGAGGTACGTCCATGAGCTCGATTTCTAGTGTACATTCATAACCTGCTAACCCGTTGGTTGACTTTCCCGCTGTAACGTGTCTTGTGCATGCAGACACGTCGTCGGCTCAGACGCCTGCTGCAGCAGGCCCCGTGGCAGACACACCCTCCACGCCGGCCGCGTCGACGACGCCAGAAGCTCCGGCGCCGCCTACTACCGTGGATCCCACGGCGACGGCGCCGGTGAGCCAGGGGCAGACGAGGCCGATGGTGGTGCCCAGCTCCGCCCGGAGAACAACCAGCGCACACGTCGCCGCGGCGCCGGCGCTGGTGCTGCTGCTCGCCGTTGCGGGCGCGCTAGTGTGATCGCAGCGCGGCGGTGACGTAGCTAGATGTGCAGTGGAAGATTCAATTCTTTGTTACTATGGTGGACATGTGCAGTAGTGCTTTTTATTGTTTGGCATGAGAGATGGTGTGGTTCACAGATTTGTAGTGGTACTGTAGTACTCCCTATACATGTGTAGTGTACGTGTGAATTATATATATTGCATTCTTTCAGCAGGCTCTTCCTGAGCATGGGTTCAATAATTACAATTTTTGACGCTGCAGTCTGATTGAGTCTGTTTCGTGCATAGCTTTATGTACACAAGCACGACGCACGACTTTTCGGGACGAGTTTGATCGCGAACTTGTGCCGTGTGGTTTGTGAAAAGGCCCTTATACATACCCGGACCTACAGTACAAAGCCAAGAAGCAGGCTCGAGAGAGGTGCAATGTGTACCAAAGGGCACGAGAACAGAGGGTAAGGGTAAATACTGTCATAGTGAAAGAGATCATGAGGCGCCACGAGCCCTGAACCGGGGTGCTAGGCGCCGACCAGGGAACCAAGATTGGGCGCCCACGCCCCAGGCCCCTCCCTCCGCCACCGCCGCTGAGCCTCTTCCTCCGCGCAGCGACGCCCCGCCGACCGCCTGCCCTTCGCCCGCGGACACCCTATGGCTCGCCGGAGCTTCGGGCGAGCCCTAGGGCGCCAAGGGCCCGCCTTTCTCCCCTTCCCCTTTCATCTCCTCCCCTCCAAATAACCCTAACCCTAGTTCCGAACTCCAAAGTCCGCCATGGCGCCCGCCCCTACCCGGCCCAACCACCCCGACCACGGCCACCGCACTCCCGTGGAGGAGGCCGGGGTGGAGGCGGTGGCCGGAGGTTAGGGGGTTACCGCCTCCGCGCCATCGCCAGCCCGCGGCGGGCCGTGGGGCTGTGTGGGTCGTGGGTCGCCCACCACAGGGTTGTCGGCGCACGCTGCCGGGCGCCGAAGATTGCTCCCCAACCAGGTGTCGAGGGCATGGGAAGCGCAACGCCTTCTTATTTCCGAAACATCCAATGTTCACCAATGGGGCTGAAAACTTTAAACGCAGCCCAGAACAGAAGCTTATGGGCTCCCTGAACACGCAGAGTCGGTAATGGATCCGGCCCTTTTTTCTTTCACAATCCCATTTGACACTTTCCTATTTTTAAGTTCAAAATTGCATATTTTTCCGGCCCGATTCTTACGCACAGATGTCGTGAGGTCCGGTCTGAATCAGTTGATACACACCGCATGAGTGCATGACACATGGAGTGGTTGCATTTGCAGTTTCACACACAAGAACAAAGCGAATACTGCTACTCAAACCCAAAGGTACCGTCGGCTAACCGACATTTCTTAACCACTGCAAAACAACTTTTGACTGAGCAAGATAAGAGAAGGGACAGGACAACCGACCCCCAGAAAACAAGCAACGAATGCAATACAACTCTGCATCCATTTCGCGTGCAGCTTCCTGAATCACCGGTTGTCTGCATCCATTTTTGTGTATGTTGGTGTGTGTTAGGATTAGGAGCAGGGCTGAATGGCTGATAAAGAAATCTAATCAACAATAGCTTTATGGAACATCCAAAGTTCATCACCAATCAATCATATGCGAGTTCGTTTCAGCTTTTTTCTCCTTTTTCTGAAACGAAAGTTCGTTTCAACTTTGGCCTCTTAAAGCCGTGTATACTGTGTTAGTAGGTCACCGTTTTTCCGCTCTTTATTTTAAAAAAAGTTGAAGACAATTGTTGATTTGTTGTCCCTGGAAAAGAAGAAAAAACAACTGTAAAATTCAAAGCACTTGCTCTTCACGCAACTCATGTCTAGAAGCTAAAACTCTGTCGATTTCAGTCTGGAACAAGATCGATCCAGCGTTGTTTACCAGTCACACCAACCGGTTCAATTCTTGCCGTCAGTAGTGTTCGATGATGGTCGTTGGCAGTGACACCGACACGCGTACGCGCATCCCGTTGCTTGTGTTGTGCCTTGCAACACCAACACGGCTGTTTTTGCAGAGATAGATAGATCAATGGCACCTGGTCTGATTTCAAGTCTGAACTGAATTGGTGATGAAAATTCAGAGTTTCAGACAGCACAAGACAAGACTGTAGAGCTGAATTCCATCCGTTGTGATTGATTAGTTTCTGGAATTCTCAATTGCTGCTGGCTGCTGCAGCATATAATAGCATAACAACTCCACCACGGAAACCATTTTCCTTTGCAGGAGTTGGAAAGTTCAGCTCACCTGCTTAACCACCACCCTACGTGTTCTGTCTGTCCTCTAGCTTTCTCCAAGTCCATTCCACACCACCACATCAAGAAAACCACCTATAAAACCACTCGCAATCCCCAGCCAGGTTCACTGACTCAGAAAGATCACACACACCACCAAGCCAGAGCAACAGAGCGATATCGAGAGGCAGCAAGTCGAGAGGGACGACCAAGAAACGATGGCGGCGAGAGCGGTAGCCACCCTGGCGGCGGCGGCGTCAGCAATGGTGCTCGCGGTCCTACTGGCCGGAACCGGCGGCGCGTCGGCGCAGTCGTCGTCGTGCACGTCGGTGCTGGTGAGCCTGTCGCCGTGCCTGAACTACATCTCGGGGAACACATCGACGGTGTCGGCGTCGTGCTGCTCGCAGCTCGGCAACGTGGTGCAGTCCAACCCGCAGTGCCTGTGCGTGGCGCTGAGCGCGGACCCGGCGTCGCTGGGGCTCACCGTCAACCGCACCCGCGCGCTGGGACTCCCTGACGCGTGCAACGTCAAGACGCCCGACATCAGCAACTGCAAGGGCAGCAGCGCTGGAGCGCCAGTGACCTCGCCGGCCGGATCGACGCCGACGACGACACCCGCCACCGGGTCCAAGACGACGCCCACGTCGTCCGTGCCCGGAGCGGCGGCTGCGTCGCCAAGGGGATCGGCTGGCGTGGTCGCTGCTTTCGCTGCCGCGGCCCTTGTCGTCGCCGGCTTCGCCGTGTGATCGATCGATCGGCCGGAGCAACCGTTGGTGTGTGTGTAGGAATTTCAGCGGGTTTTGTGTTGTTGTTTCATTGGTGGCTCGGCTCGATCGATCAGAGCAGCCTTTTGTCCATTTGTGATTTGTTCTTCCGGCCGTGAGGGAGCTTATTCATCGATCGACTTGTTGATTAGTTGATTCCTCACTGAGTCACTGCATTCGTGCTGAATAAAGACATGACTGTCTCCATTTTTCCCCTTTATACATTGTTTTCCCGTTAGATTTCATTCTCTACCTACGACGTGATATTTTGTTATCCATTGGTACGGCAAGAGTAGTTTCTGTAATACAGTAGTACTTTTTGTTGCAGTAAGTATACTGTCCGGAAAGCTAGCTATAAAACTGGCCATCTAGAACCTACGACCTATTGCCAAGAAAAAAAAAAAACCTACGACCTATAATAATTCTTTGGAAGATTATGTTGTGCTGCAGCAGCCAGCAGCAGTTGAGAATTCCAGCTATTCAGTCTTGTCTTGTACTGTCTGAAACTCTGAATTTTCATCACCAGTTCAGACTTGAAATCGGACCTGGTGCCATTGATCGCTGCAAAAACAGCCGTGTTGAAAGATTTTTATGCCCGAGTTGTGAGCACCAAACACTAGAATCTGACACGGGAAAGGGTGACGCGTTTGGTTTCAGAAGAATCCGATGTGTCTAATACAAGTCTCTGGACCGGGGACGAGGAAGCTGTTGGGCTGACAGCAAAGAAGTTGTTGGGCGGGCTGAGCCGGGAGACGGATCGGTTATTGGGCCTTGAGCTCTGTAAAGGAAATCCGCAGGCCATGAAACCAAACTGCAGCTCCAACCGAAGCCCTTGAGCTCCTTGCAGCCTGCCGATGGTCCAAACCGGTGCTGGGCCCTAATATATTCCTCCGACGACTTGTTTCCTTTTCCCCGAGGAACCTTTTTTGCATGCCACCGTCAATTTGATGTTCCGGACACCAAGTAGTCCTATTTTAAAAAAAAAAAATAGAAGGAAAGAATTGTTGAGGTAGGTGGTACTTCCTCATTCCAAATTGCAGTTCATTTTAGCTTTTCTAAATACATTGCTTTTACTATGAACCTAAACATAGTGTATAACTAGATACATAGCAAAAAGCAATATATATCTAGAAAAGCTAAAGTGAACTACAATTTAAACGGACGGAGTAGAAAACAATTTGTTCCGCCCCCTAAACAGTAAAAAATACCAAAAATAGAATAAGAAAACTATGCATTAACTGTTCCACCAGTCATGAGGGTGGATGGATTAATTGCTCCATGTTATTGATCCTCCTCCTCCTTCCGGTCCGAAAGTAGTAATAAGCCTATATTACATGTTCTCAATGAAAAAAATTACAAGACAATATTTAATGTTTACGACTTAGGGCGTCCCGCAAGATGGTTAGCTATGGTTAGCTATTTGGCTATCTATATGTGACGTGGCAAGAAAAAAAAGTAAGAGAGAGTAGTCACTAGCTACATACAAGTAGCTAGACTATTTCACGTAGCCCAACAATATGTGAGAGAAGCATGTGGGTCCTGTTGGGACATGGCCCCCGCACACCGGCGGAGGTGTTGCCCAAGAGGCCACCGGGCGCTGCCAAGATGTGCTCGGGTGCGGAGGGTTACTAATCTTTTCGGTTAGTCATGTGTTTACCTTACAAGAGTTCGCGGAGGCAGGCACGCGATGACGCAGAACTAGCAGAGATGTTACCACCGCTGGCTCCGCTGAGCTCCATCTGCCGGTCGCAGGAGGATGTGGAGGTCTCCGTCGACGTCATGGTCGCAAGTCCAGCCTCGCTTTCGGGCGGGCCCGGCGAAGACCTAGGAGTCAAGGACCGGACAGGGGGCGAGGTCGGCCCTGCGGAGATACAGCCAAAGTGCACCAAAGGAGGGAGTCGAGCCTTAAATGGGCCGAACAGAGGCCCAAAGACATGAGAGGAAGTAAAAGCCCCACGACAACGAAGACCGGAATATGGAATATACCAAGTATCCGGAGGGGTAGAATTGTAACTTAGCACTCCTACTTGTCTCAGAAACTATAAATAGGGGGCAGAGTGCTTCATGTTGTTGGTTGGTGAATGAAAGTTATTGTCATTTATTATTGAATATTCTACACTTAGCAAAAGATCATACACCCTCCCCTCGCAACGCCAAAGTGGAGATCTCTACCCCAATGTTAGAAACCACAGCTTTCAACAGTCCAATTATATAAAATAGTCTTTATTGTTGTCTCTCACCTCCACATCAACATACTACGTGGCCAAGATTTAATTATTACCATTAAGGACGCTCTTACACTCATGAAATTATATCTATTTGCATGTTCATAGATAAACATGCTTGCATTAGTTATTAAGCGTCGCCTTTGGATCCAAATATAAGAATCATCCGAATTCGAAAAATCTTTAAATACTATATGTAGAATGTTATCCAAGCATCCTAGGATTTTAGAGCATTATATTTCAACACATATATATATATATATATATATATATATATATATATATATATATATATATATATATATATATATATATATATACACAAAAATCTAAGAAGCTAGCATTAGAGATTTTTTTTTTCACAGATAGAATCTGGATTTTAGAATTCTATACGACTATATATGTTTTTGGTTTGATTAAGACTAGTTGCTAGATGACGACAAAAGGAAAATGTAACTAAAGAAGATATATAAAATGGCTCACAAGACCGGGTGGAAGAAAAGTAGAGATGAGTATAGAGCGAGAGGACACGCTTTTGAAAGGTCCTAAAGGCTAGAGGGGGTGAATAGCCTATAAAAATTTCTTACAACAACACTTAACAAGGCGATTAAGAAATAAGATGGCGTAGCAATAAAGCAATGTTTCTCACTAGCTATGCAAGCCTCCTAGCAATTCTAGTAATTCTATAATCTCTAGATACACATAATAGCTAGGTTGCAAGGTTACTCCTAGGTGATCGAATTTCACTAACTAGTTCTACAACTAGGGGCTAAGCAAACTAAGCAAACTAATCAAGCTACACAAAGTAAACTAGCAAAGTAATGCAAGTAGAGCTAGAATACAATACCACCAAGGAGTGTAGAGGATGAACCCAATCACCGTGATCAACAAGAAATCTCCAACGAGCTCAAACAATTGACACGATGATTTTTTTTACCGGTTCACGCGTTTTGCCGACACGCTACTCCTCGTTGTGGCGATGCACCCACTTGATGTTCCACAAGCTTAATGGCGGTGCCAAATCCCACGGCTGGAGCTCAATGGAACACTCACAAGAGAGGATCCACAAGCCACGAGCAATCCACTAGTGATGCCTTTCGCGAATCTCCCCCGGGGGTGAGGCTCAACCCCTCACAAGTCCACCGGTGTGGCCTCGAACAAGCTCCACTCGAGCTCAACACCTCCTCAAACTCAAGCCGCTAGGGAACCAAGCAAATTCCCAAGAGAAACGAAATCCCGTAGCTCCTCCAAGGATGAAGTGCCTCTAGATGCAAGCAATCAAGCAAATGCACTTCAATCTCTCTCAATCTCACCCAAGAATCGGGTTAGGGTCAAGAGATGAGTGGAGGGGAGTGTCTTTTGGCTCACAAGGATGTTAGAGTGTTTGAATGTCTTTGGAGAGCTGCCTCCCAACCGGCCAAACACATATATATAGAGCCCACCTCGAAATAGAGCCGTTGGGTTCAAACCGCTCGAAACGCTGCTGGCCGGACGCCGCCCGGGCCAGCGCCAACGGGCGCCAGACGCGCGCCATCGAGGGGACGCCCCCAGGTGCAGCATCCGGGGTCCCAGCGGCAGCGCATCGCGTCCGCCCAGCCTGACGCCCCAGTGGAGCGCCGTAATGTCGTTTGCGAAGTCGATTCAGATGCAACGGCGCGGACGCCGGCCGAGCCAAACGGCCGCGTCGGTCCGGGTGGTGGCGAGACGCGCCAGCGCCGTTCGCAACACTACGCCGACGCCGCCAGCCCCTTGCCGCCTGGCCCGGCGGCGCCGGGTGAAGCTTCCCTTCAACGCCGCTGTTGTCTTTCCAAATTTCCAAGTTCCGCCTTGTCTCAAGTTGCCAACACGCCAAAAGTACATCCCGAAAGCACGTGTGTTAGCATATCGCAATCGATATCACAAGAGCGGTTAGTGCGCTAGATTCTAAATGCATATGCAAATTACCATGAACCTAGAGGTACTTTTTCTCATCCGGATTAGCCGTGGCATTCCCTCTTGATAGTCGGCTATCTATCCTAAACGTGATCACACTCTCTATAGTGTCTTGATCACCGAAAGAAAACCCCTATCAAGTTATACCTTTGCCTTGATCTCCGGGTCCTTTCCAAACCGACACGTGAGCTCGATGATCCACCATGTCCAACATCAACGTCCATGTCCATGATCATGTCGCCCATCGTCATCCATGCAATCCTATCTCTTAAGCCACACTTAGAGCAAAGGATTAGCATAACAAGGTGTCATCAAATTTCCAAAACCAAACTTGAAATTTCAATCTCTCCCTTTTTGGTAATTGATGACAACTATCACAAAGATATGAAATAAATTCAATTTGAACTTGAATTGCTTGTCCAAAACATTTTGGTCATGAATCAAGGTTGGACAAACATTTCAAAGTTCGGTTTTGGTAATAGTAGCTCCCCTACATATGTGCTTCCTTGTGTTTGGATCAATTTTGCACATATGTATGAATAGAAAGTTTTGGGGAGAGATAATATTACCAAAGGGATGCTAAGGAATACAAGTTCGACCTTTGAAGCGTGATACCAATCGAGAGTCCTTAGCATCTTTGTAACTAGACATTCATCAAAACTCAACATACCCCATGAGATCAACATTATAGGCATAAATGTGAGCAATGTCTAGATACATTCTATGCATGCTAGTAGGTCAATACACCATTCAATTTTAAAATTCTAGCATACACCAAGCAATCATATATATTGAATTTAGATTACACAATGCAACATTTCATCATGATCATGCACATACAAATGCACAAATAGTCTATGAGCTTGCTCCCCCTATTTGTGTGATCCCTTGTCAACATCTTTGTGACTTATTTCTCCCCCTTTGTCAACAATCACCAAAAAGGTGTAAATGAGAGAAATCAAGTCAATCAAAGGATCATATGTGGTCCAATCTAGATCACTTGCCTTAACATGTATTTAGGTTTGAACCAAGGATAAGCTTTGTCACACCTCAAATGAATAAGGGTTATCTTGCACCATGTTAAAATATACATCATGAGCACATTTTCTAGATTCAACACTAGGATTGCATGCCTACAAACATGTCATATGCCACACATACATATAAATCATTTGTTTTTCAATGAATGAGCCTATAAGCATGAGTTATGGCTAGATGCACTAAACAAGTCCTTAGCATAGTATGAATGCCATGTCAAACAACTTTTACCTTGGTTGTTGTCGAAGGAGAGGCATGTCATATATGTGGGGGTGCATCAACTCAAGTTGGAGAAGTCAATGATGTTCAATTCTCCCTTTAGCATACAATATCTCTTCTCATCAAGTGGCTTGGTGAATATGTCGGCTAGTTGATCTTCGGTGCCAATGCCCATGATACAAATGTCACCCTTTTGTTGATGATATCTAATGAAGTGATGCCTTATGTCAATGTGCTTTGTTCTTGGATGTTGAACCGGATTTTGTGTCATCTTTCCTGCACTTTCATTGTCACAAAAACAATGGTACTTTGTCAAATTTGAATCCAAAATCCCTCAATGTAGACCTCATCCAAAGCAATTGAGTGCAACAACTTCCCGCACTAATGTATTCGGCTTCGGCGGTAGAGAGAGCAACACTATTTTGCTTCTTTGAAGACCATGAAACAAGTGATCTTCCAAGGAATTGACATGTGCCACTTGTGCTCATTCTATTGATTTTGCATCCTCCATAATCGGAATCCGAATATCCAATAAACTCAAATTTGGATCCCTTTGGATACCAAAGGCCAACATTTTGTGTGCCTTTCAAATACCTCAAAATTCTCTTAGTTGCCTCGAGGTGACTCTCTCTAGGAGAGGATTGGTATCTTGCACACATGCCCACACTAAATGCTATATCCGGTCTAGAAGCGGTTGCATAGAGTAAGCTTCCAATCATGGACCGATATTGCTTTTGTTCAACCATGTTGCCACTTGGATCGGGATCTAGGCTTTCGTTTGTACCCATTGGTGTTGACATTGGTTTTGCATCTTTCAAGCCAAACTTCTTGATCATATCCTTGATGTACTTGCCTTGACTAACAAATGTGCAATTCTTCATTTGCTTGATTTGAAGTCCAAGAAAGAAAGTGAGCTCTCCAAGCATTGACATTTCAAATTCTTTTGCCATCATCTTTGCGAACTCTTTACAAAACTCTTGATTGGTTGACCCAAAGATAATATCATCAACATAGATTTGCAACATAAACAAGTCATTGCCAAGCTTCTTGGTGAAGAGAGTGGTGTCTACCTTTCCCATCTTGAACCCTTTAGAGAGGAGAAAATCTCTCAACCTCTCATACCATGCTCTAGGTGCTTGTTTCAATCCATACAAGGCCTTCTTCAACTTATACACATGGTTGGGATATTTTTCATCTTCAAAGCCCGGTGGTTGTTCAACATAGACCAACTCATTGATGAATCCATTCAAGAATGCACTCTTCACATCCATTTGATATAACTTGATATCATGAGCACATGCATAAGCTAGCAAGATTCTAATTGCCTCCAATCTAGCAATCGGAGCATAAGTTTCTCCAAAGTCAAGACCCTCAACTTGTGTATAACCTTAAGCCACTAGTCTTGCCTTGTTTCTAACCACAATTCCATCTTCATCTTGCTTGTTCTTGAAGACCCACTTGGTTCCAATCACATTATAGTCCTTTTGGCCTTTCCACCAATTCCCAAACATCATTCCTCTTGAAATTATTCAATTCATCATGCATTGCATTGATCCAATCTTCCTTCTCTAATGCCTTCTCAATATTCTTTGGTTCTTCTTGAGACACAAAGGCATGGTGAGCACAAAATGAAGCCAATATTCCTCTTGTTATCACTCTACTATTGATGTCACCGACAATTTGATCTAGTGGATGATCTCTTGCTATGTTTAAAGGTTGCATCACTTGCACTTGATGACTAGGATGAGATGGTGTACTAGCTTGTTTATCTTCATCATGAGAACCACTAATGCTTGCTTCATTTGTGTCAATCTCCACAATTGTATTGAGTGTTGGAGCATCAACATCATCAACTTGTCTTGGCCTAATGTCACCAATGTCCATGTTCTTCATAGCATTCTCTAAGTTGGAACCACTCACATCGTCATAATTTTCAACTTCACTTTGAGAGCCTTGGGTTTCATCAAATTCAACATCATGAACCTCTTCAAGTTGACCACTACCCAAATTCCATACTCTATAAGCTTTGCTTGTGGTTGAATATCCAACTAGGAAATCTTCATCACATTTCTTGTTGAACTTGCCCAATCTTGTGCCTTTCTTGAGAATGTAGCATTTGCATCCAAAGACTCTAAAGTAACCAATGTTGGGCTTCCTTTCATTCAACAACTCATATGGTGTCTTGCCAAGCATTCCATGGCAATAGAGACGGCTGCTACAATAGCAAGCCGTGTTGATTGCTTCAGCCCAAAAGGAATGGCTAACATTGTACTCACTAAGCATTGATCTTGCCATTTCAATCAAGGTTCTATTTTTCCTCTCAACTAAACCATTGGATTGAGGAGTGTAGGTTGGTGAGAATTGATGTCCAATTCCAAGCTCATCACACAACTCTTCAATTCTTGTGTTCTTGAATTCACTCCCATTGTCACTTCTAATCTTCTTGATAGATGTTTCAAACTCATTTTGACATCTCTTGATAAAGGTCTTGAATAGCTCAAAGACATCACTCTTGTCATGAAGAAAGAACACCCAAGTATATCTAGTGTAGTCATCAATTATGACAAAACCATACTTGTTGCCACCAATGCTAGTGTATGTTGTTGGCCCAAACAAGTCTATGTGCAACAACTCAAATGCTTTGCTTGTATTCATTGTGCTCTTGGATGGACGTGCATTTCCATGTTATTTACCGGCTTGACAAGCACCAAGGTTTGTCCTTCCCAAATGTGACATCACTCATGCCTCTAACTAAGTCATGCTTCACTAACTTGTTCAATTGCTTCATCCCAACATGACCAAGCCTTCTATGCCACAACCAACCCTCACTAGCCTTTGAGAGTAGACATGTTGTCAACTTGGCTTCCTTTGACTTGAAGTCCACTAGATAGAGATCACCATATCTAAAGCCCTTGAAGATCACATAGTGGTCCCATCCCCACTAACCACTTCAACTTCTCGACTAGTGAATATGCATTTGTAGCCAAGATCACAAAGTTGAGAGACCGACAATAGGTTGTAATCAAGGTTGTCAACTAGCAACACTTTGGATAAGCTCTTCTCTTGTGTAATAGCAATCTTTCCAAGCCCCAAGACATTTCCCTTCTTGTCATTGCCAAAGATGATAGATTCATACTTGTCAATGCCCTTGATGCTAATAGACTTAAACATATGAGAATCCCTGGTCATGTGTTGAGTGCACCCACTATCTATAATCCAATGCTCTCCTCTGGCACGGTAATTGACCTACAAAAAGAGATCAATTCTTCTTAGGTACCCAAACTTGCTTGGGTCCTTCAAGGTTAGTCACCAAGCTCTTTGGTACCCAAATGGCTTTCTTCCTTGAGCCCATCCATGGTGCACCAATGAACTTAGCACGAACACCATTGTCTTTGTTCACAAGCATATAAGAGTTATTGAGCTTGATGGAAGAAACATTGGTTTTCTTGTTCATGCATTTTTGCTCCACATGACCAACTTGCTTGCAAGCTTTGCAATAGCTACCATTGTTCTTCACAAAACGTGTTTTGTGACTAACAAAAGCGGCCTTGCCTTTCTTGGGGATATAGCCCAAACCTTCTTTGTAGAGAGAGGCTCTTTGGCTACCCAAGCACATAAGCAAGCGGTCCTCACCACCATAAGCCTTAGCTAAGGTGTGATTGAGCTTCTTTACTTCACTCTTCAAATTAGCATTCTCATTTAAGAGCATGACATTGCAAGTTGCATCACTAAAAGTAGATGTGCTAGATGAAGTACTAGTAGAAGCAACACATGTAGAAACCACACTTGTAGAAGTAGGCAAAGGATCAACAAGTATATCACAAGATATGCTAGCATCACAAGTAACTACCTTTGCCCCATGCATGCTCATGCTTTCCTTTTCTTTAATAAGCGAGGAATAAGCTTTCTCAAGCTTAGAGTGAGACTTTTCAAGCTTCTTATGGTCTACCTTTAGACTCTCATAAGATGCCCTAAGCTCATCAAGTTGTTGCTTAAGGGTGTTTCTCTCCTTAATCAACCCCTTGCATTCCTTCCTACTTTCTATGTACATGTTAGTGCAATCATCAAGCATGACATGCAATTCCCCCAAGGTATGTGTGGGTTCCTCATCATCACTATCACTATCACTACTACTAACATCATCATCATTCTTAGTGATAACTTGTACCTTGGTGGCCTTATCCATAAAGCATGAAGAGGGTGTGTCAAATAGAGAAATCTTCTCATGCATAGCAACACAAGCTTGACCCTTCTTCTTCTTGCTCTTCTTATCATCTTCTTCATCACTTGATGAAGATGATACATAGCCACATGAGATTCATTCTTCTTCTTGGCCTTGTGAGAAGTGTCATCCTTCTCATTCTTCTTCTTGTTGTTCTTCCTTGCCTTGGAGATAGCTTTTTCATCATCACTATCATAAGGGCACTTTGCAATTAGATGCTCGGTGTCATGGCATCTAAAGTACTTCATGTTGCCCTCATTCTTCTTGGATGAATGCCTCTTCTTCTTAGAGATGTAGCCCTTCTTCTTCATCATCTTGCCAAGCTTGCGCACAAAGAGAGCCATGTGCTCATCCACCTTACTTCCACTAGATGAGGAGCCATCCTCCTCATCACTTGATTCTTCCTTCTTCTTGCTCTTGCCCTTGGATGATGAGCTAGCCTTGAGTGCCAAGCTCTTTTTCTCATCTTTCTTGTCATCATCATCCTTCTCCTTCTTCTTGCTCTTGTTGACCAACTCCAACTTCTTCTTGTCATCTCTATAGGAGTCATCGGTCATCACTTCATCAAGAAGTTGGTTGGGTGTCAAATCCTTCAAGTTAGTCCAAATGAGGACAGTGATCAACATCCCAAACCTCTCCTGTAGGGCATCTCAAGAACTTCATGTTGAAGGTCTTGTCCTTGATATCTTCTCCTAGTGAATTGAGTTCATTCACCAAGACTTGCATGCGGTGAAACATCTCCAAAGACGCTCTCATCTTCTTCCATCTTGAAGCTATTAAATTACTCCAATTTGATGTATGCTTTGGCGGCCTTGACTCCCTGGTGCCCTCATAAGCTTCTTCAAGCTTCTTCCAAATGTCATGGGCAATCTCAATTGACTTGACTTGCTCAAACACCTTGTCATTGAACGCCTCATGGAAAGCACTCACGGCGATGTCGTTGGCTTGTAGCTTCTTCTCCTCTACCGGTGTAGGAGCTTCTTGGTTTGCTACCTCGAACTTCTTCTCGGTGACCTTCCACACTTCTCTATTGATTGACTTGAGGTGTGCGGTCATCTTCACCTTCCAATAGGCGAAATTGGTGCCATCAAAGGGTGGCGCCTTCTTGGTGTTGTTGATGTGCATTGTCAACGCCATTTTTCACCGTATGTTGTTAAGCTCTTCACAAACGGTGCCTCGCCCGATACCACTTGAAAGGTCCTAATGGCTAGAGGGGGGTGAATAGCTTATAAAAATTTCTTACAACAACACTTAACAAGGCGGTTAGTAAATAAGATGGCGTAGCAATAAAGCAATACTTCTCACTAGTTATGCAAGTGTAACACCCCCTGGTGTTACTGTTACTAAAATATGCCATGTCATCATGATCATTGCAAAGCATGCATGATTAGAGAATTTAAAATTTTGCATTGAATTAAAATAAGTTTATATTTAAAGGATTTGTTTGTGCTTAAGAGTTTTAGAGTGGTTTAATTTTTTGAATAAATGTTTTTAATCTTAAGTGTGTTGTGGGATGATGGGTTGATAGTTATAGGTTGGGAATCTAAAGTTGTGTCAAATTCAAATTTGAATTGGATTTCGAAAACCCTAATTTCTATACCCTATTTTATCCCCTTTTTGATATTTCAAAAGTTAGGCAAAATTTAACAAAAGTTCCAAAAGTCAGTTTGTAGATATTGTTTTGTTTTATCAAAGTGCTTTTGGAAGTTTTTAAAATTGTTTATAAAATTTTGGAGCAAATTTGAATTTATTCAAACCCTTATTTTGACCCTATTTCAAAAAGTCATATTTGGAAGCAGAATTTGAAAATCTTCCAATTGTGAAAATTGTAGATCTTGAAAAGTTAAGCAAAGTTACTTTTTGAGTTTTTCAAGTGTAGTTCAAATTTAGGGAGAATTTGGCAAATTTTAGAAATTAGGTTTTGGGTGCTATACGGTGGCGGCACATGGACGCCCATGCCGCCCACCGCCGCCGCATCACCGTGGCCGCCTCGACGGTTCGGCCGTTCGCTGGCGTCACCGACTACCTGACGAGTTCGCGACGTCACCATCCACCTGTCCAGCTCTCCCTTGCCCTATAAAACTTCGGCCGACGCCGCCGCCGTCTTCTTTCTTCTTCCTCCGGCCACACGTCACCTTGCTCCGCCACCGCCGTGCGCCGCCGCCGAGTCCCAATCCTCCACTTTGAAAGCGCCATCGCCTTCGCAACTCCCTTGCGCACCTCCTGCACCCACTTGCGCATCCCCATTCGGGCCGAAATCGCCCTCGCCGCCGTCGTCTTCTTCATCGCCGTCCGGGCGCGCCGCCGCGAGCCCGCCGCCGCCGCCAACTTCGCTCGATGAGCTATCACTTGCACTTCCCGGAGCTTTGGCATCGCGTCATCATCCTCCGTCTCATGCCCTTGTCCGTTTTTAACGGCCGTGGCTCGGACGCGCACCGAACGCCGTTGCCATCGCCGAGTCCGCCGTCAGACACCGTCGAACCATCTCGCTCCTCCGTCTCCGTCTCAACCAACAAGAGCATCGTGCTCGGGGTGAGCTCCCCGCCCGTGCCTCAGGCGCCGCTTTCCTTTTCTTTCGCATCTTAGCCGCCGACGAACGCCATCGCGACGAGCTGGCCGCGGACCGCGTAGAACTTCGCTTAGGTTCGATTAAGCGAGGACTCGGGTTCGCTTCGATGGTGCCGGGACTCGCCGGTCCCCGCCACGCCCTGAGAAGCCTTCGACGAGCCTTACGTGCGGCGCCCACCGCCGAAATCGCCATGGCCGTCGGCAAGTGTGCCACCCGTGCCTTTGGGTGCGGGTTTTGGGTGCCATGTGATGCGGGAGTGAGAGGGGAGCCTCGTAGGGGTAGGTCTCGTTCTTCGGCGAGATCGCCGCCCGGCGAGGTGTCGCCGGCCGGCCGCCGGGCAAGACCGTGCCGACCGCCGGTCCCGCCCCGTCGCCAAGTCGAGAGAGAGGCGGGAAGGAGTTACCGGCCTGGTCCTGTTGGATTCGGCCCAATGGCCTGTTTGTCTTATTTAAATTGTTTTGTCAATTTTTGTTATGTTTGAATAGTGCTGAATTTTGTGAATTTTTTATAAATTCAAATTCTTGTTCAAAAATTCTAAAAATTTTGTGTACCCTTCCTATGAGTATATCTACCCATGAAAAATTTGAAACTTTGATTTTGAGTAGTTCTTGCATGATTTAAAAATACAAATTTTAATTGAAAATGCATCTTCCATGATTTTTAGAAAATAAAATATTTATTCAAAAATCATGAAAATTTATTTGGTACCATTTTATGATGTGTCCTACTTGTATAACAAGTTTGGAGTCATTTTGAAATGTTTAAATTATTTTATATATTATGTTTTAGTTATTTATTAGAAAAAGGGTAGTATTTAGTGTTTATTGACTTAGGTTTTGTGTGATCTTGGGATTGCTTTGTGAATCTTGGATCATACCATAATCAAATGGTCCTTGAGAGCTCCTTAGGCAATGGTGATGATATCTTGTAGAGTAGTTCAACAAGTTGATTTTGTTGGGTTACAACTTTATCGTGAAGGAAAAGTTAATTTCCAGTGCTTATCATTTCATGCACCTGCAAGCGTCATATTTAAATTCATGGCATCATGTTGAAACATACATTATTTCGTGTAGTTCACGAGTTCGAGAGTGTTAAAGCTGAGCCAGTTGTTGAGGAGGGTTATTCTGTTGGAGAGGATCCCTATAATTGTGGTGTTGACCCCGAGTCCCAAATAGTCAACGAAGGCAAGCCCCGGTTACATTAAACCCTTCCTTGATATTTTAAAAGCTTTATATCACTTATGTTTATGATATATTGCAATAAGTAATTAGGAGTTGAGTGATAACCTAATTGCTGCACTATCATCCTTGATTATTGCAATACCACCCTTGTTAACCTGTTTATTTCGAAAATGCTTAGTGATGCTTAGCCCTGCTTAATTAGTTAAGCTTTTTCATCAAAATGTTTTATTTGAGAAGATGGTACCTTTTTCGGAAAAGAAAGAGAAGTAGCGATGAATTTGAGATTGGACGGGACGTAGGTTGAAAAGCCGGCGGGATACCTAGCTGTGCTTGTCTCGTGTTGATCGTCTAAGGACCGTCCGTTGTTTGGCTTGTTAAATTCGGGACTTTTGAACGCAAGTTGCGCCTTAGGCCTTTTTGGTCAATGGCACGTCTGACTGGCAGTCACCCCAGGTCAGACGAAACTAGTACTGGCCACATACTCCGGTAGGCTGGATCTCGGTGGTGCCAAATCGGAAACGTACAACCGCGCACTGGGAGTGGAGAGATGGCGGGAGTACATGTTACCCTCGTGGGTTAAAGTCCCGGATTGAGGTGTACGGTACTCTCTGGATGGCGTGGGGCGCGGTCCCGCTTTTGACGAACCGAGAGATGGTTGATATATGCAAGCTTAGGTGTTACATATGTCGTGTGGTTAGAACTCCCCACCTGGGTTAATCGGTTCATGAATCGCCGTTGCTTCTCGGTTATGGAGACCCGTTCTTCTGCCTATTCATCGTAGTAAGTGATGGAATATGTTTTTGAGAAAGAAAGTTGGAAAGACTGAAAGATGTTTGATTTAGTATAGGATCACATAGATTCTATGAGCTACTAATCTGAAAGTAAAATATGGAAAGTAAGGATTTATTATTAGTAAGCTTTTTCTCAAAACCGAAGTCTTTGACTCTTGCTAAAGCCTTACCTTGATCCCCTAAGCCTGCATTCCCGAGTCTTCTCCTCTTTCCTTTGACGGTTAAGTCTTGTTGAGTACTCCCGTACTCGTGGTTCTTTTTGACCCTTGTTGCAGGGAGCAGGTCATGAGCGAGGCTTGTTTTGGTCCCTCGCCGCATGACGGTACCGAGGAGGAGGATGACGAGTAGAAGTGGACCCTTGGGCAGGGTTGTCAGTGTTATATGTATAAGTTACTCCAATAATCTCAGGCTTGTAATAATACTACTTAAGTTTGTTTAATTGAACAAAGGGTTTGTAAAATTATGGTTATATAAACCTTCCGCCGCTTTTACTCGATGTATTTTGAATAAAGTGTTGTAATCTTGGAGTGACTTGTTAATGAGATCCTGTTCGAAGATTAATAGCGCTTTCTAGATTATTGGGAACTTGTGCATAATGATCGAGGTCTTAATGACAATGATAAGTGCATGTGGGCCATGTAAGCAAGCCTCCTAGCAATTCTAGTACTTCTATAATCTCTAGATACACACAATAGCTAGGTTGCAAGGTTACTCCTAGGTGATCGAAGTTTCACTAACTAGTTCTACAACTAGGGGCTAAGCAAACTAATCAAGCTACACAAAGTAAACTAGCAAAGTAATGCAAGGTGAGCTAGAATACAATACCCCCGAGGAGTGTAGAGGATGAACCCAATCACCGTGATCAACAAGAAATCTCCAACGAGCTCAAACAATTGACACGATGATTTTTTACCGAGGTTCACGTGTTTGCCGACACGCTACTCCTCGTTGTGGCGATGCACCCACTTGATGTTTCACAAGCTTAATGGCCGGTGCCAAATCCCACGGTGGGAGCTCAATGGAACACTCACAAGAGGGGATCCACAAGCCACGAGCAATCCACTAGTGATGCCTTTCGCGACCCTCCGCGGGGTGAGGCTCAACCCCCCTCACAAGTCCACGGCGGTCGCCGCGCCAGCGCCGGTAACACAACGGCGCCCGGGCGCCGCCGCAGACGCGCCGCCAGCCCGGCGGCCCGAGGGTCCCCTATAGTGCTCTCGGACTCGCGTCCGGCTACAGACGCGGACGCGCCAGCGGAGCGCCCGGCCGGTAATCGTTAGGAGTCGATTCAAACCGCAGCCGGACGCCACGGCCAAAACGGCCGCTGCGGGCCGGGTGGTGGTCGGACGCGCCAGCGCGCCGGGTTCGCCTTCAACACCGCGTCGACGCGCCAGCGCCACGCCAAGCTCAGCGGCGCCGCAGCCTCGTTGAAGCTTCCCTTCAACGCCGCGTCGTTGTCTTTCCAAATTTCCAAGTTCCGCCTCTTGTCTCAAGTTGCCAACACGTCAAAGTACATCCCGAGAGCACGTGTGTTAGCATATCGCAATTGATATCACAAGAGTGAAGTTAGTGCGCTAGATTCTAAATGCATATGCAAGTTACCATGAACCTAGAGGCACTTTTTCTCATCGGATTAGCCGTGGCATTCCCTCTTGATAGTCGGCTATCTATCCTAAACGTGATCACACTCTCTATAGTGTCTTGATCACCGAAAGAAAACCCTATCAAGTTATACCTTTGCCTTGATCTCCGGGTCCTTTCCAAACCGACACGTGAGCTCGATGATCCACCATGTCCAACATCAACGTCCATGTCCATGATCATGTCGCTCCACGTCATCCATGCAATCCTATCTCTTAAGCCACACTTGGAGCAAAGGATTAGCATAACAAGGTGTCATCAATTTCCAAAACCAAACATGAGATTTCACACGCCAAGCACACGAAGCCCAAGGGTCGTGCGCGCGCATGCATGCTGCAAGGTGTATTTTCAACAACTATGTGTTGCAACCCCTGTTATCCTACGGCTGCTGCTTCTCCGATATCACACTTTAAATGCGCGGGCTGGGCTGAGCCGGGAGACGGATCGGTTATTGGTCCTTGAGCCCCTCTTGTATCAAACTGCAGCTCCAACCGAAGGCCTTCTTTGATAGCGTGCCGATGGTCCGCACCGGTGGTGGGCGAAAAGCCGCACTCCCACGACTTGTTTCCTTTTTTTTCCCCGAGAAACCTCAATTAATTTGCTCCTGGTCCTATAGATTTGGTAAAAAAACAATTTGTTCCGAACAGGTGATTTGAACAAAAAGGTTGTTCGAGCCGCCCCTAAACAGTCAAAAATGACGAAAAATAAAAGAGGAAAATGATGCATTAATTGTTCCACCGATCATGAGGATGGATCGATTGTTCCATTCCATGTTATTGATCCTCCTCCTATCGGTCCGAAAGTTTACATGTTCTCAATGAAAACAAAAAAGTAGAAGACAACGTGTAATTTTGACGACTTACAGGATACTTAAGAAATTATATCTATTTGCATGTTCGTAGATAAACAATGATTGCACTATTATATAGGTACAAATAGTATCTAAGAAGCATTAATCAGAGAGTTTTTTTTTCCCTAGATATAATACCATGCCTTAATTTGGTTTAATTATGACAAGTACATACTCTAGCTAGTTGGTAGACGACAGTAAAAAATATATAAAATGGCTCGCCGGGTCGAAATAATAAAAACCGAGAAGAAAAGTAGAGATCGATCAGTATAGAGCGAGAGGACTAGGAGTGCAGTGCACCACGCCAAGCACACGAAGCACAAGGGTCGTGCGCGCATGCATGCATGCTGCCAGGCCGGCTCCCGGCTGGCCTGCTTCGTGCCGTGCATGTCATCTCTCGCGCCAGAGCCAGCCGTGGACGTATACGTGCGTGCGGCGCGCTGCCAACTGTCGTGTACAGTGTCAGTGGGTCAGTGGCATCGCTCGCATGCATGTGCATGATGCCACACATCTGCTAGTCGTATGCTGTAGCCATTGCTTAGCCTGCTTCATTTTGTCATTTGTGTCGCGCCAGAATAACGACGTTGTACGTACGTCGTCGTCGACGGCGCGCGATCATATCAGGCGTCAACAGTACAGTACACGGCACGGCACACACCTGTGATGATAGATGCATGCAGAACGGCATGCACAACAGCTAGCACAAGCACATGACGACGCGCGAGACGGTGACTGCGCTGGTACTGTACACATATCATACGATTCATGCATTATTGGAGTACACATACACATACGTAGGTTACGGAGTACGTCGTCGACGGCCGGCGCATGATCATATGGAGAAGAACTAGTTTTGTTAATTAGATAGATCGTGAAATATACTTTTATCATAAAGATTATTTGGAGATATAAAATACTGCACATATTTTCTACGGATTTAGTGGTTGTTGGGTTCTCACCCACAGTCAGCCACGCCTCTGTGGCGCCACTGTCGAAGGTTAGACGGTTGAAATGGCCGACTAAGGTCGTGGTGTCCAACCAAACAGCCCCATAGTTGAAAGTGAGAAAATCTGACCTATACGTATAACAGCCCATAGTTTGAATTGAGACTGTTTGACCTACACGTACGTATCTCATGGCCACCTTTTTTTTAAGGACGAAGAGAGCTTTGAAGACCATGCATCGTTTTCGTTTACGTGAGTACGTTAGTGTAGAGTAGGAAGGAAATACCGCTACTAGTAGTGCGTGTGTCTGGTTGCAAAGCCCAGCTAGCATAGCAACGCAAAGAAACCAGACACATGTAAACCTGGTCATCGTCCAGGAGACTAGCTAGCCGACTTGCAATATTGGAAGCTGCTTGGAGTACGTACTGTACTAGTACTAGTTGAGTACTGTACGACATGACGCTACGTGTTGTGTACAGTAGGCAGTGTCGCAGCCCTGGAATTGGACACTGCCACAGTGGTACCAGTAGGAGTATGGTAGTACGGAGTACGTGCCTGCATGCATGCAGGGGCAACCGGCCGGGTAAGACTCATGCTGCGTTCATGGCGGCAAGGTCTTGTTGACACCTTGTCGTCGACTCCTTGTCACCTGGCGAACCAAAGCCATTACGCCTAGTAGTACTGTAGGGACACTTGTGCTACAGTAGCTGCCGTCAGTAATCAGCATGCAACAGCAAGGAAGTGGCCGGCCAGCAATTATTGCATGCCGCGGATGCATATATGCACGTCCGCTATGCACAAGCAGTATGTATCGGCCGCGTTGTTTGCTTCAACTAATAGCATGCACGTTGACGAATGTGAATACGAATAATAAGGTTGTACAAAAAAAAAAAAAAGGTCCCCAAGTTTTTAAAATCGAAATATAGGGGCTTTGTTCACTTGAACTTAATAGCCCAGCTTATTACTGCCACTGTACAATATTCATCTCTCACAAAGCCTCCTAGAAAACTAGTGCTATAGGAGTACATGCATCTACACTCTCGTAGTCTCGGATCTTTCTCTGAATCCATGATTTCAGGGCATATGTACTGTAGCAGACCTGATTGAGTGTTCACTACTGGAACTTACCAACCATGCATGGTACAATGTTTTTCTCTCAAGACAAGTAAACATCGGCCGTATCGAAACAATGAACCGAAAAGGGGTGAATGTGGGTATTGGTGTACTCCCCAGGGTTCAATTAGTGAATGTTTTTCTCTCAAGACAAGTAAACATCGGCCATCGAAACAATCAACCCAAAAGTGGTGAACGTGCATATCGGTGTACTCCCCGGGTTTTATAATAGAAAGAAAACGTATATACTCCATCAGTCTCTTTCTCGTAGTGGTACTTTGGTCTTTTAGCTACAACATTGTACACAAACAAAAAAAAACATTCACTATTTTAGAACATATATAAGCATTATTACCTATAAATTTGAACTAGAAATCTAAAAGTTACCTAGTCTAAACCTACTATACATTAATGAATCATACTGTACTGTTTTGTTGACGGCAGGTAAAGGTTTCCTTCTCGGATCGATTTGTTGGCCTAGGAGTGGGGCATGGCACCCCATGCATGGAGGAGCTACTAGCAGGCATCCCCGTCGTCGTCGGTCGGTGTCGTGGTGGGTCGAATCCATCCATCAGTCATGCGACACCCCGGCCGGCCCGTGGTGCAGAATGCAGACGAGGAGTTGACACACCTGACAGACGGACATGACGCGTACTCCCTCCGTCCCATGGAGTCCGTCGTTTTGACTTTTGAACTTCATGTTTGACCATCCGTCTTATTCAAAATATTTATGTAAATCATAAAATAAACTAATCAATATTCAAGTATCTTTATTGATAAAATAAGTCGAACAAAATAAATTATATTTGTGCAAAAAATTTGAATAAAACGAAGCGTCGAATAAGATGCCACGGAATCCGCGGGACGGAGGGAGTAGCGAACATGGCAGGCCAACAGGCTTCGGCATGGGCACGCCTGGACTGGAGCTGGAGCTTGAGATCGTGCATGCATGGCACTGGCCGCTGTTCCCGTGTTCCGCAGCGGACGACGACGACGATGGCCAGGCAGCACCAACCAGCATGCTCACCAGTGGAAATGGCAATGCAGGAGGCACCAGGCACGTGGCTTGAGGCACCTGCAACATGTCACATGCGTCAGCACACTTGCACTGGAACAGAAGAAACTTGAAAACTTTCTGCGCCAGGCAAACATCAAGCGGGGATAGCTCATTTGGGAGAGCGTCAGACTGAAGATCTGAAGGTCGCGTGTTCGATCCACGCTCACCGCATTTCGTTTTCTTTGTTTTTTTTTTTTTTGGCCTCTTTTTCTTCTCCTTCTTTTTACTAGTTCACTAATTGATCTTGTTTTTCTTGTAGTCACTCCTTGGGCTTGTTTTGATTTCCTTTTTTGGCCAAAGAGAATAGGCAAGATTGCCATCATCTGCACGGCCGCAGAAGAGTGCAGAGACTGCATCCTCTGCAAGCCCACGGCGGCATGCTCCCTCCCTCCCTCTGTTGGCGTCCCTATTCACTCCAATTTCTCGAGCACCTCAACCAACGGAAAGAAACAAGGGACGTGAATTCAGCACTGCACTCCACCTGTTGCCGCTGATCTGATTCCAGCTGCTGCAGCCTTTGCATTGTACGACATCTCCTCTCTCACCTCCATCACAGTTGAGAGCAGGGCGGGCGCCAATACTAGCTGCCGATCAGTCGGCGCTGAAACGCCGCGCCGCCGACCAGGGCGTGGTGGGCCGGCCCAGCCCAAGGCCTGCTCGGGTCGTCGTCATCGTCGCGCCCATCGCCGTCGCCATCCACCTCGCCGTCGCTTTAGGGGCGCCACCGCTCGCCGTCGCTTTAGGGGTCGGCGCTCCCCGCCTCCGGCGACCTCCCCTCCTCCTCCATTCCTGCCCCGGCCGTAAAGCGCCCGGCCCGGCCGCCGCCCGCCGTCGACACGGCGACGGCTTCGGCCGGGCGGGAGCTTCGGCGGCTGGGCGCCCGCCGAGCTCCGGGCGGGGGAGAGACCCATCCGGCCGGGTATGGGTCGGCGGCGGGGGAGCTGGGAAGTCGCCATGGCTGCTGGATTCGAGCTCGGCGGCGGCCATGGCGTCGGGCGAGGTTAGGGTTAGGAGAAGAAGTACGGGGAGGGAGGGACTGCCGCCGCCCGGCGCCCGTCTGTAGGCGCCCGACGGGCGGGGCGGGACGACGAGGGCGGGGCGGCGATGCTTAGGCGGGCCACTGGGCGCCATGGTCGGCGCCCGACCAGTCGGCGTCCAACACGCCCCAGGGCGGGCATCTGAAGCTGTTCTACCCTCCCTCTGTTGAAACGCTTTGATTCGATCCCTCTGCTTCACTATACTTCACTGAGCTACCAGAGCATTCATCTGTTGGGAGATCTGAATTTCGTGTGTTCGATCCACGCTCACCGCATTTAGCTGTTTTTTTACTCCTTTTCATCCAATTCGTCCTTTTTTCCTCCATTTTTGGTTAGAAGAGGAGAGGCAACGATTGCAGGAGAGGGAGGAGGCATGTCATCATCTCTGCATGTCCTGCAGACTGCATCCTCTGCAAAGCCCACGGCTCCATGCCTCCTGCCCGTGTCCTATTCATCTCAACTTGTCGAGCACCTCACCACCCAACCGTCAGTCGGGCTCGGGCTCACAAGAAAACAAGGGACATGAATTGAGAGCACACTGCACTCCACCTGTTGCCGCTGACCCTGATTTTCCAGCTGCAGCCTGCCTTTGGCCGGCCCTCCCTGTTCATCTCAAGCTGGTCTCGCTCGCTTCCTGTTCAAACTCAAACTCAAACGCTACCTTCTTCGATCCCTCTGGCAGACACTGTAATCTCGACTTCACTGTGCCTTGAACAATGTCCGTTCGCATGGAGTGGAAGCACAACATGCATGCATGGTCCGTTACTGGCTACAGTAGCTGAATAGCAATACTAGGTAGGTCGTCGCTACTACTCCGTAGGTCCCACTCCCAGTTTATTTTTTTTAAAAAAAAATAAATTATTAAGCATAACCGAGAAGTTTACAGCAGAACAGAACAAAAGTACACAAAGAAAAAGAAGCAGCAGCAGCAAAACAAAAGGGAGGAGGACACGGGGGTGAAATCAGGATCAGGATAAAAAAAGAGAGAGACAAAGAAAATCAGGATAGTTACACAATCTGCTCTAGCCATGATTCATTCTATCAGGGGATGCAAGTATTTATTTTTGGTTCTCCATAAAAGCAGATCAAGGTTGAATATCTCCAAACATCTCTGACTACTTGCAAGATATATTTCCTCTGAGAATAACATCATTCATTTCTCAACGAAGGCAACAGTTCCAGTTCGCCGGGAGGAGGACGAGACTGATAGACATGGCTCTCGATCCATCCTCACGCCGGCGCCGCCAGTGCCGGTGCCGGTGCCGGCCGGCGACACCAAAGAGGAGGCATTATTTTCCAGTTGCCCGTGTCCTGTCCACTACCAACAAGATTATAAGCTGGGCGGGCGCGCCAGAGAGATTATCGATCAACGATCATGAGCTTCTAGTGTCTGAACAGTATCAGTACAGATGCTTTGCTTGGGCCGGCGGCTGGGTGGGTGTGTGCGTTCGATGTGACTGTCTGCCGCTGCCTGCTCTCTCTCTGGTCGTCTCTCCTCTTTCGATCCTTCTTTGTTCACCGGCCAAAGCCGGCTTTAGTTACTTTTACGTGCTCTGCACTGCTGGGTTTGCTCGTTTTCTTTTCTTGGAACAGCCAGCGCCTCTCTCTCTTCGATCCTCTTTGCTTTCCCGGCTTTTCATTTTTCAGATTCAGGGACGGTGACCGGCACTCCGTCAGGTTGTTCCGTCCGTCCGTTGCTGCTTCAGATTCAGATTCAGATTCCAAGCACACCATATTTGCAATCTCTGATAGTGCAAAAATGCTTCTCCCGGTTCTTGCTGTGAAAAATACGACAACAGGCTTGCACTCCACAACCACAACAGAGCTTTCAAGGAGCACTGCAGAGAGCGAAGCCGCATCATGGATTGGCCAAGCCAAACCTTTTTTTGCTGCTGCACACAGACATAGCGGCAATGAGTGCAACAAATGCCACGCCTCGCCAAATTGCTCTCAAGCACGACACAAAAGGCACCCACATGATTCTAGCCAGCCAGCCATGCCGACCCTCTCACAACCCCATCATTATCATTCCTCCCTCAGGCTTAATAATGTTCTTAATTCATTCCATGTATCATTCATTGCCTTAAAATAGTTCTACTACTCGCATCGGATACTCAAACACTAGCTTGTTTTACAGAGTTTCTAAAAGGCAAAGAGGCAAAAGAAAACATACTATTGTGTTTGCTGACTCTCCAGGGTCAAATTACCAAAAAAAAATGACACAAGAAAATTGAAGGAAATATGTTGCTAGGAGGAACTAATAAGGGGCTAAAGCTGGATGAAACAAATGTATAGTTAGCGACATGGGCTGGTACATCTCCGACAACATAGCCGTCGTTTTTCTGTTGATCAGCAGCAAAATCGCCCAATGTCCTGCAGCAAAAGAGCAATACACATGTTAACTAAAATTTACATCTTCAAGTAACAAAAAGGATGGTGTTGCCAGATGATTGATCTAAGCTGTACCTTTTCATTCAGTCAGTCAGTATTTGCACATTCTGTCTTCGGTATCTGCCATCAAGCATACAAAACAAACAGACCATGAGGATTCAGACTACGACGATTATTGCAGCCACATCTTTATTTGTCACTAAGCATATGTCTCAAGTTGGCAAACAGATCGTCAAGGGAGAAATTATTTAAGCATAGTACTCACATCTGATTGTCTAGAGAAACTGAAACTTCTGGAACCCTACAAATAGAATATTTGACAAACCTCCTAACCTGCACGAAGCATCCAGAACGAGTAAATAAACAGTCAAGTACAAGTACAAGTCAAAGCTTGCCAAAAAGGAAACAGAAAAGAAAAATGAATGCAAAGTCAACAAGGCGCAGAGGGAGGCATCTCGAGGCCTCAACTGAATGCAAGCCAGAACAAAGTGCAAGTTGTAGTATCATTTGGGACTTTTTGGTGACCAAAACAAGTTAGCTTACCTTATATCATGCTATAAGTCAACTCAATAGAACTTTATTTCTCTATAGCTCTGAGAATGTGGCAACAGCTCTTCCACCTCAATCCTAGAGCTGAAATATCCCATGTTTCTCCTCCTTTGGTGTACAATGTCAACCTCTGCCACGAAAATACTGTACACCGGCCTGTGGTCGGAGAAACGAGACTCTCCACGAACATAAGACAGCTGATTGAGGCCGTTACCATACCAGAGAATGCGATCACACCTGTTCATTTTTAAGAAAGATATGAAAGAAATGAGATCTTCAGTACAATGAAAATACAGAAAACACATATAGCAGGTGTATCTCTATTATATTAACTGAAAGAAAGTACCATGCAGGTGTTCTCCTCTTCTCTTTAGGGTGCCTGCCCTCTCCAGCATACCGATCTGAGTTGAATGAATATTTGTATGTGGGAGGAAAATAGATCCTCCCTTCTCTCCAACCCTGGAAAACTCGTCCATATCGTTGTTGCATCCGCAGCTGTTTCATATATAAGAGGTAAACTCAAAGGTTTGTAGCCTTCACAATACAAAATTAAGGGGGAGAGACGGAAGGAATAAATTATAGAATGCATTTTAAGCCTTTCCCTTCTGAAACAACTTAATCTTGCAATTTAATAGCTCACTAAAGTATATTTTAGAGCATTAGCAGCTGAACAATCATTTGCAGTAAAATTGAAATATATACTAACGAAAAAAACACTTCAAGTTACCTGATCTTTCTCCAATAATTGCTTCCAGTTATGCATTTCGACAAGAGCCTTTGCGAACAATACGATAAGGCAATCCGATAATTCAAATCCCCAAGCCATATAATCCGACTGCAATTTGTATTAAGTGCATAAACAGTTAACAGACAAGTTTCCATTTGCATCTATTGATCAGCTGAAAGACACAAGTAAAGTCTCTTACTCATGCTCAAAAATTGTTTCAGGTGACTTAACATCACCAGCACCACGAACCCGCGGGAATCTGGTCTTTCTTAAAATTTCCAGAACATCGGAATTCCTGCGCAGTTCATCCCCTTCCTTTTCCCCTGATGTCAAATGGCAACATATGAAGCAGAAGCTTGTCTGGTGCAAAGACATGCTGATTGAAATTGAACCCTGCAACAAAAATGGTGGATCTTACTAAAGTTTTTTATGGACATATTGACAATGTCTAAAATATTACAGTAAGAAAAATTTACCTTATTTCCGAGATAACCCATCAATCCTCTACCCACACAAGAAACTTTCAAGTTTCTCACATCATCTCTTATTTCATTGCGCACCCAAACTGTGAGAAATATGCCAACCATTTGTTTGCTGGCAACTAAGCAATATCTGAAAGCCACATGCATACTCAAAGGATTAGTTTCAAAGGAATTAAAGACAAATCCCCAAACAAATGGCACAGCTAAATGCATTATGAAGCATTCACAATACCTAGAGCTGTTTGATTGATCATCATTTTGTTCAGAAGGTGCAGAGGCACTGGAGTTATGAGGGAATGGTGAAATTTGTGCACCGTCGCTCACTTCCATATCTATGTTATCCTCATCAGGTGATCCAGGACAGCGCAAACTTCCATCAAAATCACTTGGTCTGCCTCCTAAGTTGACTGGATCGCAGACGCTAAACCTGCGATCTAGCCTTGGTTGCGGGAACATGAAGTCCCCATCCATTCTTAAACTACGGCTGAGGTTGTGGAATGACCGGCGATGGAAGAATGAGAAGTTCTCCTGCCTTCTTGCAGACCCCTCAAAATCGGCATCCAATTCTACAACTGGATCCAGGACTGGCGAAGGCGTATGATAGCCACCACAACCACTAGTTCCAGGGTTCTTGTTCAATGTCCGCCTGATAAGAGACACCCACTTCTTGGCTGGAAGGTTATCTTCAGTGCCAAGGACGTTTCCCGCGTTCAAAGGGACAATCTCTTGAAACCTATCAACGGTTTGAAGATCGAATTAACTGAAAAGCCTAGAAACCACTGCCATCTAAATCAAATTAGCTCAAAGGGAGGCCATCCAACTGATACATACCCTAAGACATAGATATCAGCAGGAGGAGAAGTATGGAGCCATTCATCTAAATTTAGTCCCCTTGGTGGTGACTTACCACCGACGTTCCATGTTGCAGCAAAGATCCTACATGCAAATGGACAGAAGAGAATAGTCATCTATAAGATTCCTTTAGCATATTATTATTGCAGTCAGATTGGATGAACTACCCAACAGTAATATCGACAATGATTAAAGGACTGAAGATTCCATCCGATCTACTAAACTGAAATTTCCTAACTACACAGCAGACATGATGGCCGTAGCAGAAAACACCGCATGGTGAATCAATGGTACCTGTAATCTTGCACTTCCGTCAGGCGTGCTGCATCAAAATTATTCTTCCCTCGGCGAGCACGTTCAGCACTTCGCTTTGACGATGACCGGTCTAGAGGCCCACACAAGTAACAACAGGCAAGAACAATCATTTAACATGACAGAAGAAAAGTGCTGATGCAGAACAAAGATTGAACATAGACAAACAAATTGGAACTGAGCAGCAGCTGTGGTGACTGGTGAGGAGAGAAAGCTGCATCTCTGGAGCTCTGCTGTAAGAGAGAGGGTGTGTGTGTGTGGTCCAAATGGTTCATTACACTCACCAGTTCTGCTTTTCTTTGCAGTGCTTGTGCTTGCTTCGCTCGAGGAACAGCTGGGCCTCCATGATCCACCACCACCAGCACCACCGTCCCTTGCTAGAATGGATCAGAAGGCCAGTTGATGAGCAGAAAAGAAAACGAAGGAACCATAAGCAAAGGAAAAGGTGTATCACGAGATCTTTGATGAAATCTCTACCACATTCAGTCAGAAAAATCGATTCAGACAGATGGGTCACTCCAGCCAAATGAACCAAACGTGTTTCCCAGGATCCGTGGCAAAAAGGCTGTTCTTTGGTTGGACCTTTACACGGCTGGTGCATCACGAGATCAAAACTGGGAAACTGAAATGCACAAGGAGATACATCTACGAGTGGAAAAAGTGTTGGATAGCGACATTTCACATGGTTGCTGATCTACCACACCATTGCGTCGACACTGGGAATCTAATGCGGATAAGTACAAGAAACCACTGGCTGTTAAAAGTGTAACCTCAACCTCAAGCAACGGGCGTTCTTGGATCAGGCAAAGCTAGTATTTCCCCAAACCAAACCAAACAGCAAGCAAAGGTAAAGGATGCATGCCATTGTGGGGAGCTGTTGTCGCAGGGATGCGGCCGGCTCTCATAATCACAAAATAAATGCGCAGACATAATAAACAAACAAACCAATCAATCCGAACAAGAAATGGGCTGCAATCTATGGCCACTCATGTCGGAACCAACAGCCAAAGCAGCGATGCATCAAGCAAGCATACCCTGGGCGGCGTCGAAATCGGCATGGAAGTCCTGCGCCTTGGGCCGGATGTTGAACCACTTCCTGACCAGGGACTTGGACCATGAAAGCTGCAGACATGACAAGGAGACGAGAGATGAGCTGCGGATCACGAAATGGAAAGAGCAACCACCTACTGCTACACTGCTAGTACCACCAGCAATCAACCTGAGAAAATTACAGCTCAGATGGATCGAGCACCAACGACGATTGATCAATCAAAAAAAAAAAAAACATTGAAGCAGCGGACGATGGTACCTTGCTCTTCTTGGCGCTCTCTTCCGTCGTCATTGTCTCATAGCTCCTGCCTGCTCAGCAGCAGGCGGCGCAGACAGCAAGAGGGATCTGTCACCCCGCCGCCGCCGCCGCCACCACCACCACCTCCTCAAGCCGTGACCGTGATCCCTGCCTGCAGCGGCCGGGAAGCTTCCCTCAAATCCAGTACTCCTCACCGGCGGCGAGCGAGGCTTTCACGGGGATCCTCGAATCTGAGGCCGAATTAATTAGCCAGCGACGGGGTAAGGCCGAATCGAATCAGCAGGCCACGAGCCGCGCCAAGATTGGATTTCTTCTTGATGTGCGGCGGAACACTCCAACCACTGGGGAGCAAACAACGGCGGCGCAGGCTGAGAATCTCCCCTGCCGGCAATGCAGCTGCCGCCAGGAGCTCGGATTCGTCGGCACCAAGGCTGGCCGGCCTACTACTTGTAGCCTCGTAGTACTTTACTCCTACAACTTGAGTGAGAATACGGTGGGTCACTGGGTGTAGGAGTAGGAGGACGAGGCCAGGGAGGGAGGACGACGACAAGGGAGAGAACGGACGGACGGACGGAATGCTTGTGTTGTGAGCAGGGGGAGGAGAGTAAAAGGGGCCTGGTGGTGGAAGAGAGAGAAAGTGAGGCGAGGCTTCTTGTTTGTGCTGCTCTTTTTCTCTCTCTAGACTGGCTCTCGCGCTTGCTTTGGCTTTCTCTCTCTCTCCTCTAGCTTTTCTCGACCTTGTCGCCCAAATCCAGGGAGGAGAGGAGGAAGAAGAGGGAGGGAAAGAAGAGCCGGCCAGCGAAAGCAGCTGCGGTGAAGGTGGAAGAAGAGGGAGCACAAGCACGCACAAATGGCAGTGGACTCGAGTGGTGTGGACAAAGCAGTTTGTTGGCCGCGCCGAGGGGCAATTCCGTCCGGTCCGGTCCGGCACGGAATAAAAAAATGTAGTACTCCGTACTACTAGCTGGCTGGTTTGGTTTGTTTTTGGGGTTTCTTGGTATGCCATTTGCGGAAAAACGAAAAGGCATTTGTTAATACTATGTGTCACGGCCAAAGCTTAGGTTGTTTGTCATACTTTTTTTTTTTTTGAAAGTAATGGCAGGAGCTCTGCCTTTCAATTAAGATAGGAAAGAGAGAGGTTGTTTGTCATACTACTTGTTAGTGTGGTACCTACATTTCTTTAGAGTGTGGTACATACATACATTTCTCCTCTATTATTATAGACAATACACACGTATTGAAAACTTTAAAGATAGTCCTTCAGGTAATACATACATATTAAAAACTTTACAAATCGTCCAAAAATCAACCAGCTAATATGTGACGGTAGTATGCTAAATAGGAATTAGTCACTTTTAGGACTCGTCTCTAAAAACCTCCTTACTAGGCAGATGGATCATGGGCATGTGGTGCAGTGGTAAAGGTTCCAAGGGAGGAGTCGGTCGGCGATGTTCGGCCCCCACACCTACCTTCTATGAAGTGGTGCTTTCAAAAAAAATCCTTAGCAGTAGACATGTAACCGATGCGGTTTCTTGTAGATAGCCTCTAGCCTTAAATTAGGGACAACCTTAACTAGGAAGAAACTTATGGTTTTGTGTGACCACACATTGTGTAATTATTTTTTTTTTTTTCTTGTAGATAGTATGTCGCCCTTAACCAAGGGAACCTCTTGTGCCATGAGATGTGCTCTATAGTTGTTTAGGTTCCTTATTGATAGCCCGCATTCCCTTAAGTAGGGATAAACTCGTGTGCTTGCGTGAGCACGCATTGTGTAATTGTTTTGGTTGCTTATAGATAGTCTGTAATACTTAACTACAACGAATAAACTCATGTGCTAGCGTGAACACACTCTGTGTAATTGTTTTGGTTCCTTGTGGATAGCCCACCTCCCCTTAACTATGGAGAAACTTGTGTGCGTGTGTGACCACACGAAGTTTATTTGTTTTGGTTTCTTGTAGATAGCATGCAACCCTTATTTGTTTTGGTTTCTTGTAGATAGCATGCAACCCTAAAATCATGTGCTTCCATGAACACGTGCGAGCCCAATCAGAGAATGAGTGCTATATGGACCGTAGAAATGTCTTTGGGTAGTCTTTGCTTTTAAAATAATATTAGCAATTTATTAAATCTTAGACGTGGTGTATCTATTCTACACTTTTGGACAAATTAGAAACATTATTACCAATACGAATTCGGCATCCATTTATAAAACAACAAGAAGAAACATAAAAAAACTAAAAATACATTATGGTAAAGAGTTAATCTTTTTAAGCATCACAAATTTATAAAGACTCCATATTACCTTGTAAATAGCACCTCAAAGGACCATCATCTATTACCACTGACCTACCTACGTGGCTAAGTGGCTACATGTACAGTGCCGTGTGTAGCCACAGAAACCCCTAAAACAGGCAAAAAGGCAGCCTACCGCCATTAGCTATACTCAAAAAACACTGTTGCAACTCACAACGAAGCGAAATGATACGCACACCCATGCGTAATGAGGGGCCCGTGTGCGGGCCCGACTAGCGGACCCACATGAGTGGGCCACAACCATAAGCCCCTGCCCGCACTCGACACCGGGCCTGGCGGTCGTCCGACTGATTCGGTGTTCCACCAACAGTGCCGTCACTCCTCCTGCCACTGTGATGACACTGATGACGCCGTGCCCTACCTACGTGGAGGAACTGCGTGTACGCCACTGACATGTGGGGACATGAACTACTTGGACCCACTTGGCGGCCTATGCGTGGTTGGTTGGAGGAGAGATGCTTTGGCTTAGAGATAGATGGCCATGCTTGCTTGCAGGGATGGCGGTAGTTAAAGCGAATTAAAGTGTGTAAAAGATGGTGAAGACAGAGAAAAGAAGAAGCGAAATAAAAAAAAAGGAGAAAAGGAAGTGTTTGTTGAATGAATCTTGGTCGTGATCGATGACGAGCCGAGCCTTTTAGTGAGCACAGTAGTAGGCTCAATAATTTTAGTCCTTGTATATATAGAATTGATTACAATTTTCCTTTGCTCATTTATAGTAATCAATGATTGGAGTATAAATTTGCTTCGCTGGATCGTTTTATGCTAATTTGTTGTGAGAAAAAAAATATTGATGAATGGCTGACGGATAAGCGCTGATACGAATAAGAAAACCGATTGTATATAGTACTATGACACAGTTTGCTAACTTGGCACATGAATAAACAAAAAGATACATGAGGCGTATATATAGGAAAAAAGTGATATAATCACGTACTACATGCTTCTACACACTGGATTTGCCAAGCAAAATGCATGCTCAAACTTTGTTTGCTGAAACAATGGTTATTTTTAAGGAAATTAGTCAAGTCAAAGGTTATCATAAAACTATGCCAGAATACTTTTTCTCTTTTTTTCTCTTTTAGAGTTTTACTATCATAGACACTGTAGCCTGCCTTGAACAATACGCTAGCTAGGGTGCGTGGGTCCCGGTCCCAGTGACAGACACGGGTGATGCTGATGCATGCAGATGATTTTTGTGGCTAGTCGGCGTCTAAGCACACGGGATAATCATATCGCCGTCCATCTCCCAGCTAATCCTGATCGAGCTGATAAGGGCCGACGTGTGGTGTGCAAACAGTGAGAGGACATGGCGAAAATGGCTGTAGCCGCAGCTGTTGCTGCCAACCATCTTGTCAAACTCACCTCTCGCACCTTTTATTTTTTCCACTTCCTTCTCCGTGTACAGTGTTTGACGGCAACTAGTTTTGGTAGATGCAAATAATGTTTGTTGGTTTGACGGCAACTTGTGAGGTTGCTCTCGATCGATCATATGGACGAAAAGATTAGAGCTGGATGCGTGCTATAGCTTATTGTGGACTGGACATGATATAGTTTTGGCAGATGCAATATTGTTTGGGCTTATTGGTTTATTTGGCTACCTCAAAAGGAGATGAGCACTAGTACCCAAAATCTTTTTTGTGGCGGGCGAAAACGTTTTTGCGTGGCGGGCATAGCTGCCCGTCACTAACGAAAGGTCACGGGTTAATCGTGACCTTTTTGGGCAGCGGCGGCGTGCCGCCACGCATAAGAATCAAGCCGTGGCGGGCAACATAACGCCCACCACGCAAAAGAGGCATTTACCGACCAATTAGTGTCTTCTCCTCCCCCCAAATCAAAGCCAAAAGACCCAAATCAAAGTTTTTGTCAAAATTTTGGTCAAAACCTCCCTTCCCCCCAATAAGTTGGAAGAGGAAGATCCGTGGAGGAAGAAGAAGGGGCGGTCGCCCCGCATTTTATAGGCCCTCGGCCTTTTGCGTGGCGGGCGCCCTAATTTGCCCGCCACGCATAAGAAGGGAGGGCGTGGCGGGCGCGCAACGCGCCCGCCACGCTTAATAAATTCTGGCCGCGGGCGGGGCGCGTTGCGCGCCCGCCACGGTTAAGATCATCTTTTTGCGTGGCGGGCCACGTAAAAAGTGCGTTCCCGAAAAGGACGAGCAGGGGGGGTTGGATCATTTCCGTGGCGGGTTCAAATTGCGCCCGCCACGGAAAAGATCCGCCCCCTCGCCGAAAATCAAATCGTACTAGTGGAGATGCCGTGGTTTATGATCGATATATATGAATGCATTGGACAAGCTTCACCGGTCGCCGACGGATCATGAGGAACATTGCTTATAGTACAATAATGATTGAAACGGTTGATAATCATGGGATCGATGTTAGATGTGGTTTTGCATTGATCACGATCATACATAGACTCCTCCCGCCTCTTGAGGTCTCAAAGCCGGAGCCGAGCCAGTTTAGAGAAAAAGTTTTAGAGATGATTTTTAAGAAGATCAATCCATGTATAATTAAGTTAATTAAACTTAAACTTATATGTCGATTTCATTGGGCTAGCCTTTGTTTGCATCGTAGAGTCTCAAGCTTTTAGCTAAAGCTACGAATTGTATCAATTATTGATCTATTGCTATCAAAACTTAATATTGGATTGTAGATAACCTATAACATGATTGGGACGTGCGTAAGAATAGTAGTAACATGTATAGTGTAGGTGTACATACCTATATACAATATACCAAAGTAAACGACACACACATTTGGCCGATCCTCTTTTTCCACGCCATAAAACAATCCACCGAGGACACACATGTATATCTCCCGGTCACATCTTCTTCCTCTCTATCGACGTCTTCCCAGTGCAAGCTCTCACCACCACCACGAATCACATACCGGCCACCCTCAATGTTTCTACCGCGCCCTACCTAATCTGGTGTTCCTTGCCCCTATCATCGACCCCACCCACTGGTTATCCTCCATTACCCTGCCGACTTTGCTGCCTTGCCTCGCCACCCAAGAATTCAGCTCTGTTTTTGGGACGACTACCACCCCAACCATCCCTCTAGGTCTAGAGGACATTAAAAGAGTTCGAAAAGCTCAAAAGCAAACTCTAACCCTAACTAGTTTACCTAGCCACCGTGTTGTCCGCCCACACACCGCCTCGCCCCCGTCGCGACCACCACCCTCTCCTAACATTGCGGGTCTTCCACAAAAAGAGGATGGCCATCACTCACATATCTCGACATATGTTCGCCTATTGCCACGCCCCATCGAATAAGGATTAATTTGGAGCATATCCCTTGTCAAAAAAAAAAAAAAATTGGAGCATATCTATCCAACACTTCTATTTTGCTTTATGTGTATCTATACACCCTTCAAGTTTCATTATTAGCAGTGTTCATATATATTGCCTGTGTGGTACCATGTTTTGTGAGAAGCATGAAGGTATAAATACAGAAAAAAAACACGGTGGTCACATTTTTTGTACAAACAAGGGATATATAGAAAAACACGTGTGACAAGGAAAATATATATTAAAAAAGGAACATGTCATTTTATTTTTAGTTCAAAATTAATTTAACCCTGAGCAACTTATAAACTTAACCAAACAGAGCCTGTACGTATATAGGCTTTTCAACAAAAAATAATAAATAAAAGTAGGTTCCAGCGGTAGACGAAAAGAAAAAGAGACGTACACACGTATGCACGCACCACACATGATCGATGAACCGTAGGTGTATGTAGCGACAACGCTTTTCACATACGCTGAATCCATCATGTACGTTATCCGTACAAAGTAGCAGTAGACGTATGTCGCTGTCGATCTCCAGGACAGCATCGAATACGTAGCGGTCGAGATGGATTAGGGCAGCTGCAACGCATGCAGGACGCACTGTTAGCCTCAGGAAAAAATGCTGCTCCACGTCGTAGAGCTACAACCAAGGCAAAAATTTCTTCAATGGAGGCGGACTTCATCTTTTTATCCGTGTGGTCCTACCACGACCTCTTGCCCCCTTTTTATTATGAGAATCACTTGCATGTGTTTTCTCTCTCTCTAAAATGGTCCCAACAAATACTTGCCTCATCTCCACATCATCGCCGCTCTAGTGTGTTTGCTTCCTCTTTTGTCGGTCAAGGCTATGGACTCCTCTGCAGGAGTCTCCGGCTCTCTCTGAGGCTACACATCCACATGATATGGAGGCATCTTTGGGGGACGTGGACTCTAGGGCAGGGCGACAGGTTGGAGCGTTGGAGAAGGCCTTAGTAGGCCATAGCGCCGGCCGGTCCCCTACAACAAACTGTTGTCCGGAAAAGATGGTGTATCGATCAACAATCGTAGGTGTCGTATTTACCTCCCAAAAAAAACGTAGGTGTCGTGACAACACTTTTTCGATCACATACATGCATGCTGCTTTGCATACTTTTTTTCTTTTTGAAAAGTCTATATAACTACCTCAACTATCAACACGGTGCACTACTTTACCCCGAACTATATATATATATATATAACCGATTATTATTCTATTTCTTAAACTTTTTAAAACCGATCAAATAACCCCTTAAACGGTTTTGGACAGTGGTAGAGGCACAATTTTATCTTTTTTTATTTGTTTCTGCGAAATCTTTGAAAAATCTTATTAGATCATTGAAAACATTAGCCGTTTTTTCTTCTCTAGTCGCACAACTGTTTGCTTCTTTTAGTACATCCATCCTGCTCCGATGTTAAAGTCGGCGATATTTGTATGTGTGTGTGCACAACGGCCACAATTCTTTTGGTCAAAGCGTACAATGTAACAAATTCGATTTCCCTTAATGCAACACGTGCAAAATGCACATTTTTGAAAAAAAAAAAAATTGGAAACATAAAATAGAAAACCCAATTTTGTTGGATTTCACATGGGTAGATCATCCGTAGTGAACATGTAACATGATATGCTTTAGTACAAATTTTTTGTTATTACATCTATGTTTTTCTGTAATTAATTGGAATAATCCGTAGCTGCAGTTTCTATATGTGGTCCAATTGTGGTGAAATTTTTATGATGGGCAAACAATTCTATGCTTGAACTGAAGTACAAAATTTCATATTTATTAGATCCTTTATAACTTTGTTATAGATTTATTTAAAAGCATAAATAAACCTATATAAACTAGTAGACGTTGACGAAAGCTGCTTTGCATTACGTTGGCGAATCCATCACGTAGTACGTGTTATCCGTATAAATTAGTAGTAGACATGTACTCCGTATGTCGCGCGTCGTGGGTTCCGTCGCTATCGATCTCTCCAGGAGGACAGCATCTATATATACTCTTCGTAGCGATCGATATGGATTAGCTAGGGCCACGGTGGCCGGTCCCCTACTACAAACTGTTGTGCGGAAAAAGATGGTAACAGCGACGTACTGTACGCTAGTGTTTAGAGCACTCCCAAATTCCACTTGTGTAAAAGAAGATTCTCTATCACATCAAAATCCAAGATTATGTATCAAATAATAAATATAATTAAAAAAATAAAATAAGTACACAGTTTAGATGTAAATTGCGAGGCGATTCTTTTAAGCCTAGTTACACCATGATAAAATAATATTTACCACTAACAAACGAAACGCGAGACAGACGATACGATATGACATGCATGTCCCATCGGTTCAAATTTTTGGCCAAAATTTTAGGCGATAAACACGAGCGACGCACATACAATGATACACACAGAGCACCAGGGCCTTTTGATTTTCCTCTTTCCCTGCACGAATTTTCGTATGCATGCACACATGCTCCTAGGTAGAGCATAGTATTCGGAGTTTTTGCTTGCCTTCTCTCTCTCACTGGCTACTCATAGTCATTTACATTCATAGCGGTCGCATGCATGCCGGTGTCAATGGAGTTCAGTCGCCGGCGGCCGGCCGGCCGGCAAACAGGCCGGAGTCTTGTTTATTCAGACAGGATAGCCAGGGCGCTACTATGCATGATTCGGCGCCGGCTTCCGGCGCGATCCATCATCCATCCAGGGACCAGGCCTGTCACTTAGCTCGTGATGCCGAATAAGAGCCAGAACAATATATATGGACCAAGTAGTTCATAAGGGTCGGTCCATTGTTAGTTGGCTGGTACTATGGATTTTGCCACAATGTATATGGACCAATTAGTCTATAAGACATGACCCACTTGTCATAATAAAGAGAGAGAGGGGAAGGAGAGAGAGAGAGTTTAATATTTTTTATTCTTTATTATGGGCTGCCCATAAGGCTATGGTTACCTGATACTATGGACTGCCTTATGGGTACCTTCCACAATATTTTAGGTAGCTGGTAGGAAATATTTTAATCCTATGAACTGCCTTATGGCAAACATTGTGGTTGCTCTAATTCACCCAGTGCGACGGACGGGGAACACGAACAATCCAACCATCGATCCATTTTGCATGTTGGTACGTATATATAGTATGTATATATATATACATCCTCCGTCACTGACATTCTGGCCCGCCCTTGCGCCTCTAATCATCTTGCTTATCCCATCTACATGTAGCAATGGATTACATTTGCAGAAAGGCTGACGTACGAACTCGATCGATTTGACAAGTGTCAGTGTAATCAATCAATCAGGCAGTCTAGAAATCGATGGACACGACGACTTGTCCTGTTGTCTGCATGCATTCACATGCACATGTTCGATCGATCGATCGATAAGGATTCCATGCATCTCACAACGTTGAATGTTACTATGATCTGACCGGGGACACTGCATGCAGATGCAGGCTCACGGAGGAGTCGATCACGGGCACGACACCAATGTGTATATATAGTATCTTATATTCTTATAGTAATTATATATTTCTATAATAATTATACTCTTATAGTAATTATATTTCTATAATAATAATATATATGCGCATATCGCTTATATGCATTGTCCATGCACGCGACCAAAATTTGGTTGGTAGAAAGTTGTCTGGCTTTCTCCCTGTGTGTTTGGTTTATGTCTATTTCCCTTTTGTTTGTGACAGGAATCAAGTAGGTAGGTGTAAGTGTACTATATTTGTCGTCCCATACATGCATATTGTGCTTAACCATTTTAAGAATATATTTGTGATGGAGACCGAGCGACTTTTAGCTAGCTTTGCTACTACGTAAGATGTCTATATTAATTAATAAATATCACTTTCTGTCTTAAAATATACTAGGATATTTGGTTTGAGAAATGAATAGAATGTTTAGTTTCGAGAAATTAAACCATTCTAAATGAGGTGGTGCATGTTTAGACTATTTGTTACACTATTCCGATATCTCACCGGGAAAACAAGCAAGACATGTGAGAATTGTGATGTGACATGCATATACATTTTACATATATACCACAGTACATTTACTGATTTACACATAGGTACATACATGGTAAAAAAAAATGTGCATAGTCTGAGAATATACACACATGCATATGCATGCCCATACGAGGATACCAATGTGATGGTTGGTTGCACATGCATGCATGAACCACGGACGCATGCATGCGTCCAGCGGCGTCCAGCGTGTAGATCCAGATCCCGTCCACGGATTGCCTTGGGCACTCTCACTTGCTTGTTTACTAGTCCCCTGGACGCATCACGTACTTGAGGATCTCTGCTTAATACTATATGATTTATTGCTTAACATTATGTATCTTGTACCAACATGTATGGCCATTGGTCCACGCGTACCGTCCGCGCATCGAAATCCGTGACGACGTGGTTATGTTAAGCAGCAGGATCAGATAGTGACAGACACCAGCTTGTGTGTGAGTCTCATCTTTTCGTCTTTAGAAGGGCCGGCCGGGGGCTTAATTATTCGTCTGAGATGATACTGTATTCTGCAGTGTCCAAAGCTTTGATTGCGTTGGTTACACACTCAGCTCCGATCTAATCATCGGCGGCACGACTTTCCCAAAAAGCTAGTGAAATCCTAGATCCGCGCCCACTCGATCTGAGAGAGGGCTTTTCCGCTTTGTAGGGAGGCCCACCGATCGATGACCATGCATATATGTTGAACAAAGGTTGATTATTACGTACAAGCACCGTTGTTAACCACTTTATTATCGAGTGTTCGCCCCTTCTCACCAAGCATGCATGTATATATAGCTACCAAGTGTATTCCTTGGGGATTGGAATAACGAAACGCATTCTTCGTCCCTAAATAAATTAATTCATATAGTTATCGTACGCCAAAATTTTTAGGTTTAACCCAAATGAGCAGCAATACTGGTGGCGCCGGATTAATATAATTAGATATAATTCATTTTCATAATTTGTTCATTTGCATGGTGTCATAAATATTGTTGCATTTTTCATAAATTTTGACTTAAAATAACTTTACGAATTAGTTCATTTGGTGGTGGTGGGAGTGCCGTAGAGTATTAATTAAACTAAGTTATGGCAGTAGTTGAGATCAACACTAAATTTTAGCAAGTTCGTTGTGCGAAGGTCAACAAATATAAGAAAATACAGAAACATTTCAGATTAACACAAATGTCCAACTTATTTCATTATTTTGGAACAATGGGGGAATTGGTTAATTTAATTTAAAAACGTACTTCCTTCATTTCTGATTAAATCAACTTTTAGGAAGTTCAATTTAGGAAACATACTCTTCATTAATTAGAGTTTATCTTATTTAGGCGCAGCACTGGTTCATAATCAAAGAATTCACTACAACACCAATCTATAACCCCACCATGCTCTAGGAGAGTCTATAATATATATGTACTCCCTCCAAGTTGCTAAATTAAGTCGTTTTGGACAATGACACAATCTCCAAAGCATAGTTTTGACTTCTTTATATATATATATATATATATATATATATATATATATATATATATATATAGGGTGAGGTTTTCTACTCCCGGGAGTAGTTACTCCCACCGATAGTAGCACACGATCCTGGCAGCGGACTCGTTAGCGGGCTGAGAGATGGCGCTGGATATACGGAAGCCATATTTAACCGGATGTATATACGGAGTACGTGAGTAATTAAAATATTCAGCCGGCGGCCAAAAAATGTCCGTGAAAATTGGATCTGGGCGACGGCCTCTCGCTTCATACTTTCGTGTTTAGTTTGTTTATTAGTTCTGGAATCCGATCCTGCCTTTTTTTTGTGTATTAGTATACGTTCATACTTTCTGGAGAAGGCAACACACATACGTTCTAATTTGAGAAGTGTATGTACACATACTTTTTGAATTGGAGTGTATATATGCATACTAATTTGAGAGGAGTATATACACATACTTTATGATGGAAGTATATACGGATACTTTTTAAATTGGAGAAAGAGTATATACACATACTTTTTAAACTGGAGTGTATATATACATGAGAAAGAGTATATACACATACTTTTTAAAAATGAGTATGTGTGCATACGTTTTCTATAAGGAAGTATTTATTTATACTTTTTTTAAAACGTGTATGTATGCATACTTTTCATAAGGAGTATTTATCCATCTTTTGTAGATTTTTTTAAAACAGTATGCATGCATACTTTTTATAAGGAGTATTTATTCATATTTTTTTAGATTCAGTATTTATTCATACTTTTTAAAACCAGTATGTATGCATACTTTTAAACTTAGTGCATATTCATTGCATCTGCTCTCATCCCAGATTTTTTTTTTTATCTTTATATGGAAAATTGCATACATCATATGTGGGAGTACCGAGTATGCACACGTACAGACCTACTTGCACTCAAGGAATATGTGTACATATACCACAATATAAGCAGCCGGCCTACGTATATACTCAGCCCATCGTCAGATCCGCTTTCCACGCTAAAAATCCTGGTACCCAGCATACGGTGATTTTTAATTCAAATATACGTGTAACGACGTCGGGTATCTAAACCTTCTATATGGGAAACCCCCACTTACGAATTCTCTAACTTGTGGTTAAGCCACGTCATCACAAGGGCCCCATCATCCACCAAGCCTGCATGCAGGAGCGCACAAAAAGAACTGAAGCGTCTGTCAACCGTCCTATCTTCTCGTCGGTACTCAGGAGACCTCTTCGTTTCGTTTCCATTCATGATGTGTAATTGATACTCCACACGGGCTCCTGCTCTTCCCATCCCCATAAAATCTGAAGCATCCTAGCGAACAGAGGCACCGAGCACCTCTCATCATTCCACGTAAGCTCCTGCTCTCCCCATCCCCATCCTCATCGGCTGTTCTTCTGGCCATCCGCAACCTCGCCGTCGCTCCCGCCGCCGCCTGCTCGGGCACTTCTTGCGCACTTGCGGAGTCACGCGCCTACCCACCCCCACCGCACGGAAGGGCGCCCCGCCGCCGGCGGACTAAGCACGCGCGGATGAAGCCTCATGCCTGCTACCGCCGGTCGCCCCCAGAGACGGCCGCGGATCGACCTTCGTGACCGTTAACGGCGGCGGCGCGGATCTGCGCATCCAGGCCGGCAGCGGGCGTGGCGCGGAGCGGCGCATCTAGGCGAGCGAGGCAAGGAGCTGCGCGTCCAGGCCGGTAGCAGGCGGCGGCGCGGGAGCTGCGCGTCCAGGCGGTAGCGTGTGGGGCGCGGAGCAGACTGCATCCATCATCGAGCTGAGCGACCCGGAGCATCTTGGCGAGCAGCGTATCGAGATCCTCGTGCACCGGACCACGGGAGCCGGTGCGTTCTTTCTCCTCCTCGCGACGCTGCCAAGGATTTCCGGCGGCGCACGGCGTTTGCCTTCTCCGGCCAGGCCTCTTCTTCCATCCGTGCCCGGGAGCCGGGAGCGCGGCCTGTCCACGCGACACCATCGAGGAGGACCATCCGATGCATGGGGAGGATCCAAGCACGGGCGCACGGCGTCCGCTCCGACCTGCCGTTCAATCCTGTACTACTCCTGTACGTGCTTGCTAATAGTAGTAGTACTACTTGCTTGCTCCTATTGTATTTTATCTTTATGATACTTGATGGTTAGTAGTAGTATCAGATTAACATCGCATCTGACACGGATGCCACTGCAGTCTCAACGTCGGTTCCCCAACTTGAACTGCAGCCACGATATCAGGCTCTTTGTGTTCATGTTTTCAACATAATTTTTTTGTTGAGATGTGGCACCTCCTCTCCTCTCTAATTTGTTTGTGTAAAAGTTTGGTGTGGGTGTCCTGCAGGCCCAGCGCTTTCATATGAAAAATGGAAAAGCGGTATTGAGATGGCATATCCATCCAAAACTACAGAACGTGAATGCTCTGGCCCGTGCGATAGCAATCCATTATGGATAAATAATTATTTAAATGCAAACTATTTCTTTTCATGCAAGCCTTTGTGATGTCTTCCATCTAAAAGAATCACCCACTAAAATATGTTCTTTTAATTCAGGAGAGTTTTAGAATTGACTGTATATCTCTCATCAACTATCACTAATTCTCATAGAACACGAAAAAAATCTACGAAAAAAAATCTATTGTATTCCCGTTGGCCTGTGGTTAAGGCACGTCACCGTAAACTCCCTTCGTTCCCGGCCCGTCATCAATTGTCGCCCGTCCGTCCGCATACTCCCCCCGCGCGTGGCCGCCCACATTCATCTCTCCAAATCCGGAATCGCAAGAGTCGATCCTGATGAGCTCCTACGCCTGTCCCCTTCCCGCACCCATTAAGCCTCCAGCATGCCTTTAAATGCCCTTCCGTATGGTGGCAGCCATCCGGGCGCCGCCCGGCCGGCCTTCTTCGCTGCGCCCCTTCCGCCACGCTCCCGCGCGCGACACGGAGTCCCGCATCTGCGCCCATGTGAGCGCGGCAGCGTGCTCAGCTATGGTGACGATCATGTTGCCCCCGCCTCCATCGTCCGCCCGCCTGCGGTGCTGGCGCTGTCGTTCCGCAACGCCACGGCCATGGCCCACGGCCCAGGTGGCGCCGCCCCGCGTCCTCCTTCGCCGCTGGATCGACGGCGTCCCCAGCCGCCGTCGGCGTCTCCTTTGACGGTGCTTGACCGGGCCATGTCGCAGTGACGGTTTCACCTTGCTAGCTTGCTAGGCAGCCGGGCCGGGCCAAACAGCGTGCCCTCCCTCGCGTCGCGGCAGCCTGCAGCGAAAAAGGCATTGGCCGGCTCAGTCCAGGTCAAGTCTGCGGCAAAGCCTTGGGTCAGCAGGCCTGCAGGCCTGCAGCAAGCGGCGAGCAGGACGGCCCAACATCTTCCATAGAACTAAACAATTTTTTGTCCTCAAAAAATAATATTGCTTCAAACTGCTTCAATAAATTCTAGATATTAGCATATTCATGATTTTATATTTGCATGTATTTCCTAATGCTATAGTTTACTCGCAATAATCCGATAATATCTAACATTTATTTTACACAGGTAACTTTCCAAGTTATGACGCCTCAAGGATGAAATTAAAGGGACTAAATCATCTACCAAATATTCCATCAAATAAATTATTATATACTTTCTCCGTTCGAAATTGTAGTTCACTTTGACTTTTCTAGATTCATTTCTTTTGCTATGTATGTAGACATGGTGTATAACTAGGTGCATAACAAAATCAATGTATCTAGAAAAACCAAAGTGAACTACAATTTAAAACGGAGGGAGTATGTTGTATTACATTACCATAAATTATCACCCGTCCAACATGTCTAAATATTTCTATTAGATATTCCGTTCATCTTGGAGTTTAAACATAGGATTAAATAAACTATATGTCATTGAGTATATAATTCTACTCAAAAATAATTCTACTATGTCATTGAGTATATAATCACCCATTATTTGTCACTAACTCTGTAATCAAAACAAAGTAATTCTACTTAAAAAATAATTGTAATACTCCTTCCTACCCAAGAAAGAACGCGCTAATTTCTTCCCCGACAAAGAACGCAGAGAGTCCCCGCAAGAACGCCTGAGAGTCCTCCTAGTACGTACAGACGGGTTCGCCGCTGGCCGGCCGCCTCTCTTCGCGTGTATCAGCAGGCGGGAGTAACTACTCCTAGGGAGTAGAAAAAGATTTTCCCTATATATATATATATATATATATATATATATATATATATATACACACACACACACACACATACTAGTATTTATTGAAAAAGTGGGAATATATACACGGGTACTTGGGATGTATTTTTTCTCAATGACAGAGATATAGATAACAGCTGTAGATGTTGTTTGCTGTCGTTGTTATACCATTATTATCAGTTCATCAATCACTGGCCTGTGTAAGCAAGACCCACACGTGAGTCTCGCATGCAGTTACCTGCAGGATGTATATTTGAGAAACCACACCGTTTCCAGTGTCATGTATATTTTTAATTTTCAAAGGAAGGAAAAATAGCACCACCAATAATATAAATCAATCGCACGTCGCTGTCCCAATTACTCCCACAAACACGTTTCTCTAGAGACAAACAAAAAGGGACGGATTGTATTTCGTCATGTTCCTTCACAGTTGCATGTTTCCGGCATTGATAACTGGTGAAAGCTAGAGCTAGCTAGCCGGTCCCTCCATGGCTCCATGGCTCCATCCCCTGGACATAGACTTGCATTGGCTGGACACTAAGCGGTAGTGAACAACGCTGTTCCATTGGCAGCGACGTCTGAACCTGCAAGGATGTGCCCCTTTGTTGCACGTACGCCCATATTGTAGTTTTCTTCATCAGGTTGAGCTCATCCTTGTGATATGCTGGTCTCATGACCATGACGGCACTGGGGTTCCTTCCGGTCAAAAGGATGTGGAGACGCAGACGAAAGGGCATACGCACTGCACACAAGTTGCCTTCAAAAAGTGTATAGGATGAGATCCAAGCAACAGCTGATGAATTGTGGGGCCTGCAGAGTTTTTGGAGACCAGTAGAAAGTGCAAAACTACAACAATCCGTTATATAATATATTCTTAGTGTCTTAGTGACCTAGTGTATTACTATGTGCTCTCTCTCTCTCTATCATTGGAATTTGCAATCTGAATACTGAAAATACATCTATAACATACTCCCTCCATCTCAAAATAGTTGCACATCTAGTTTGTGGATAAGTCAAACATTTCTAACTTTGACCACATGCATAGAAAAAAAACAATTATGTTTACGATGTGTAATAAGTATCATTAGATTGGTATTGCAACGTACTTTTCGTAATAAATTTATTTGGAGATCTAAGTGTCGATATTATTTTTTATATACTTGGTCAAAATTAAAAGAGTTTGACTTCTCGAGAAGCAAGATTTGCAATTATTTTGAGACGGAGGGAGTATAATATTAGTAAAGGGTACTCCTATATGTTCAACGGTCATGCATATATATAAGTTTGTAAACTGTGTGTTGGGCTAAGCATGCAAATGATTGATGCCTTGTCCAGTACACACATCATTATCATTAGTAGAGTCGAAAGACTGGAGCAAGGCGTGATCTATGATGCAATGCACGCCATCATCCGGCCGTGCATCATGTATGCAATGCATGAGCATCACGGGATCTAATCTCAGCAAGGGGACAACAGTGTCGCCATCATTCTATTACATTGCCTCTTGACCTTATCCCAATGCTAGTAGCAGATCATGGTGTTCAGTACCCCAGCCGTCGGATCTAATTCTGATCGCGATGCTCATCTGACCGTTCGGCGAGAGCGTAGAGCTCCAATATATAATCATCTTCTTCATATATATATATATATATATCCGGGTGAGAGGATCGGTGACTATATATGCAGAGAAATAGCACAACAGGAAAACTGTTTCTTCTTTATTATAAGTTGGTTGTTTAGGGTGTTTGGTTTGATGAGCCATGCACTCTATCCAAAACGAGGTGATACTTCAAAAGTCCACTCCTTAAATTTGGTGAAATGACTCTATTCTTCGTATTATTTACTTGTGAGGAATGAGGTGATGATGTATCAATCCATTTCATTTCACCAATGAACCAAACAAAATAAAAGGATGGGGAATGAGTATATACGATGGATCGCCTTATTCCTCGAACCCAACATAACATTGTATATGCTCTTCGGTTGCTAGTTCTTTTTTGGTTGTTGATTCACGGGGCGTGGTATTAAATTAGTTTCAGAGCATGTGCAAGTGCTTGGGTTGGATCTTCTTTTGGACCCAAAATCAATATATACTTTGTGAACCTGGATTGGACAAGCTAGCTTTTGCAATGCCATTTTCCTTTTGGACGGACGGTTTGAATACTTTCGATCTGCTTATAGCCTTATACTGAAGAACGCGCCAAAGAGATTCGGTACTTTGTAATCAAAGGTAGAAATCCCTGGTTTGTTTTCACAAATACGCCAGAGAAAGTGTAGTAACATCTTGAATACTATCACATATATTTCTATTAAACTCTCTCTATGCATTATGTCTTAATGACATATATCTATCTCAATTTAATATCATAGTAATATTTGAAAACAAAAGGACATGTAGGTTATTATCCCTTTTCTCAACTGATCTACTGAGTAAATTTAACTACTCCTCGGCCCATGAATAAATCAATTTCTAGCGCTATTTTAAGTTTTTTAATGTTTGATCGTATTTTATATATATAAAAATACAAATACGTGTGATACAAAATGAGCATACCATTAAAATATAGTTTGTGGTGTGTTTAACAATACTAATTACTCTTTAAAATAAATTCGTTTGAACTTTAAAAAGTTGACATAATACAACTCTAGAAATTTATTTATTCAGAGACGGAACAAGTATCTCTAGGTTTCTAGAGGAGATTAAAAGGGAAAAGAGACTAAATTACCCGTATGCTTGATTTGTGTGTGTGTGATTATTAGTAGAAATAAATAAACTGTAACAGGGAATGAGCTGTAGCTCGATTGGTAGGTTCTCCAGCTGTGGAAACCACCGGTCATGTGTTCGAGCGTTGCTTGGCATATGATTTTCCCACCAGGGAACTGTTGTTTCCCAAATAAATTCCGTTGCCTCTCACGCGTGGAGCCACAAAAGGATTGCAAGGCGTCAAAAAAAAAAAAAAAAAAAAAAAACTGTAACATGCATATATTTGTATCGAATTAGTACTGAGATATGCAAGGCATACGCGTTGCGCGCGGCAACATATATATAGACCGTACCACGAGCGTATACGTCTTCACATGGTCTTAGAATGTGTGTAAGAGTCTAGATCTTGATTAAGAGCTACCATTTCTCTATTTTCTATTAAATAAAATATAAAACATATTTAGAGATAACTCAAAGTCGATTGCTGGAGCTGCGCGCCCTTTAGCCAGGGAAGATTATTATATATTCATGGCGCGCCTGTCAGCTGTCTGAATCTAATTGCGTTGGTTATTGCATAATCGCGTTCCCTGTTGCGCAGGATACTGAACAGTAGTCTGAATCAAAGACGGCGAAAATGCGTGACTGTGGCAGCTATGACCTATCTAGTCGCTATTCCATCCGATGATCCATCTCTTGTCGAATTAATCATTATCAATGTACTCTGCTTCCATCTCACTCACAAGTGGTGTGTGGCCGTGGTTACAGTTACAGTGACTGCATCTGCTGATTGCTGCCGCTGGCCTAGGAAGTTTCCTGGTGCGAGTCCATCAAAAGGTCATGATCAGTTCAATCTATTTTGGAGGCGTGAATGTTCATTAGAGTGCATGATCATATAGTAGCTGTTAATACATTCAAGAAATTTAATTTAAGACAAAACTAAAATACCTTACTTTTTTCAAAGAGAGAGAGAGTAGGGAAGCAAAATAATCCCCAAACCAGACGACAACAAGGGGGATGAGAAGGAGACGGAGGAGCATGTTGATTGAATTGTGTTTTAGGAACATGGGAGTAATGTTCCATGATTCCATCTTTGTAGGGACAAAAATGTTGCATGTCAAGGTAAAAGATGTTCCACTCCCATGGGGAAAATGCTAAATATTTAAAAATGGTAAAAAAGTATTAATATGAATTAAGGAATTAAGAACATTTTAACTACAATTCCAATTCATGCAAAAATTGCTCAGATCTGAGATCAAGTGTAGTATCTGTTCTTATCAGTTTAATATCTGATATATGGACCATGTGTCTACTTTGATATTAAAATTATTTTTTGTGGGGAAGGGACCATAACATTAGCTTGCCATTGGGTCCTTTGAGCGTTGCCCAGCTGTTGCACTGCTGGAGGGGCTTGGCGCACCCCAACCAAATCATAATGAAAATTTTCTTTTGTGCCAAAACAAAGAATGATTTAAGTTTTGATTTAAGTTTTATTGTCACCTTAAATAGAATAGGCAGTTATAAATATTTATTCTCTTTATTCATGAAGTTGATCAAATTTAACTAATTTTAGGATGGATGGGCTTCGTGCGAGACAGGCCTTCTATATTGGCTAGCGAGTGGAATGAAATAGAAAACAGGAAAGCTGAGCAAAATAAAGAGTCAGTTAGATCTGAATTTTGATGAAGTTTCTTTTTTCTTTTAGCTAACTCATTGAATATGGAAGAGCTCTTGGAGATGCTCTTATAGGCCCCTCCAGTAGCAAAGAATATGCACCAAGGGAGTTCAACTGCAGACCACTACTGATCAAGGGAGAGATTCCTCTAAAATTGGCTGGCACTGTGGCTCGTGGTGTCTGCGTCTTCTACGAGAAAGGTAGGAACTAGTGTTACTTGAACTTTGTCCATGGCCAATCTAAGGAAATGGCTGAGCAGCATGCGGGTATAGTAGATGACTTGAGTTGAGGCAACCCCGATCTGCTGATAGTCGATAGAAGTAATGAAAGGCATTTTGAGCCATGTCCTCTCTGATCAACAACGTGACTGTTTGGCGCACGCGTGTCAAGAGCAACCCTGATACGAGCTCATGCACGCACGCACTCGACGTTAACAGCAGGGAAGGTTACTTGATCTAGCCCAGTAGCAATTTAGGTGGGCTACGTTTTCTTTTCACCTTTTACTTGGTCTACGTATAGCAAACTTTGTTTTTAAACTTTGTATTGTAATTTAGAAACTTTATACTAGCACGTTAGAAACGATGTACTACATCATCCAGAATTTTGTTTCTTAACTTCACATATTGAATGCAATATCCCTCTAGCTACTAGAATATTGTAAACTTTTTACTAGAGTACGTGCTATAAACTTTGTACTTGACACCTCAAAAATTGATAACTAAAAAAATTTTGCGCATTAAATTTTAAATTATCACACTACAAACTTTCAACCGGTAGGTTAAAAACTTTACACTTAGACTTTATAAACATTGAACTAACACAATACAAATTTTACACCGACAAATTCAAAACTCTGAACTATCACATTTTGAACCTTCCATGCAAAATTTGTATTATAATCTTTGTAATGGAAGGTTCAAAATTTTGGCATTTCAAAACTCTACAGCTAAATTTAAAAAAAACTTTATACTAGCTCATTTCAAGCTTTGTACTGACGTGCTATAAACTTTATACAGCTAATTACATGGAACTTGTAATTCGAAATTTTGTACTACACATCTAAAACTTTGTACTCATATGTGCAAAGCTTTATAATCACGTAAAAGTTTTCAAAACATATCTAGCATAGATCTATTTTTTATATTTTTTTTTGAAAGGTATTTTTATATTTTTATAGATCTCGCTACAATAAATGAAATGATGTAAGCAGAAATAAATTAGATTTCTGACTAGAAAGCTATAATATTTTAAACGTTATGTACCGTTTCTAAATGCAAAACAAAACACATCTGCCATCCCCTACATCCACCAATGTGCAAAGCGTCCCCACGTCTCTATCTCTATCTCTATCTCTACTCTCTATCTCTACTACATATAATGCACCAAAAAAAACTTTCCTAAATCCACACAGAAATTGTACACCACAGTCCATCACAGTCATCATCTCTCCTAATCTTTTCTAAATGCACCCACAAAATCAGTACCCCCAAAGTTTGCAGAACTTTTTAAAATGGAGGCCAGATCTATTTTAACTTTTATTTCTCTCACTCACCCACATGCAAAGGCCAAAATTGCTCGGATCAAACATCATCACCCACCATCCTGATCCCGGGCGCGAGCAACTCTCCTCCCTCCCGCAGCGCGTGGCCCTCCGTCTCCCCTTCCCGCACACTTCCCGAGGCGTGACCCTCCGCCTCCATCGCCTCTCCTCCACCCAATCTCATCTTCCCAGTTCAACCGCGGACGAGTCGACGACGACGCCGTGACCGAGGCGACTCTTCCACTCTCCCCATCAATCAAAAAAAAAAAAAATTATAAAACTCTTCCTCTCCCGGAGACGAGCGCCACCGGACTACTACGGCGGACTCGCGTGGACGAGTACGGCGGCGGCTGTGCGGACGAGTACGCCGGCGGCCGCGCGGACGACTACGGCGTCCCGGACGAATACGCCGGCGGCTCAACAAGGTATATATGCATCCTCATCCACGTACAGGCTCTCCGCCGCCGCCGCACGCCTCCTACGCCAACGCTCGCTATCGCAATGGGATGCGTGCCCACGCCGCGCGCTCTCCATGCCGCTTCCACTCCATACAGTTAATGGCCGTGAACATAGTGCCGGCGTAGTCGTCCTCTGCTCCTCATCTCTCTCAGCTCCTCACTTCAGGGACGACACACGCATGTTCATCTTCCTCTGCTCCTCACTTCATCTCTCTCAACTCTCCCACTGGTTTGCACGTGGCGAGGAGAAGCTGGACGACCCCGGCACCACGAGGTTCTCCGGCGAGCTGGGCTCCTCCGCCATTGCCGGACGCGTGCAGGAGCTTGTCATCTCCCTCACTGGTTTGAACTGGTTTGTTTCTTTCTCAACAATATCAATTGATTTTGCTATCATCATCTCCGACGAGTTGAGCTCTGTTGTCCTGGTTGCTATCTCGCATGGACTTTATCAATTTATTTTGCTGTTAATTGGTGCAGGTATGTTGTTCGACAAAAATGTCCCTGCTGCAGTGTAGTTAATTAATATTTCATTTGATTAATTGATATCACGCATACAGCGGACATTGGAGCACAAGCATGCTCATGTATTCAGATAAGGGGCACCTCTAATCTCTAAGCCGACTGCACATCTATTTAATTATTTTTGTCTTGTTGCTTATTATTTGTTCTTTAACCGAGAGGACTGAGAATGAACCCTGCTACCTTTTTAATTGTGTGTGTATATATATATCCTGCAATCTTTTGTGTATGTTTACTAAAATCATGGTTTTCATTTCTTTTTGTGTAGTTTCGTCCTGATTATATATTTGCAAGGTTTTGTTTCCTGCAATTTTAAATCCAGAGAGGGCTTCTACTTGTTTTCATAATTTTTTATCCAGGAGGTCGGGGCGACAACGGATTCAAACAAAGTTGCTGTTTTTCTGATACAGGTATTTGCTAGGATCTAAACGCACAGGAGCAATAAGCATCTTGTTGTCTAAACACATATCATCAATTAGCATCTTGTCGATTTACAGGTTCTAGGATGGAAGCAATCTCTTGTGTTATTTACTGCAATTGTTTTTGGCTGGTTATATGTGGTATTGAAATTGATGTATTAACAGACAGTATAGTTTTAAAAATGTATACCTGTCTCCTCCAATTGGGGTCTAATTGGGGTCTCCAACAGACAGTATAGTTTTGCAATTTGACTCTAATTGGGGTCTCCTATTCTGAATATTTTCCCGATGGTAAAAGATATTGGATCAGAATCGGTAATTTAATAAATTTTGGAGTAATTGCAAAACAAGAGCCTCTTTTTTATTTCACGTGACAAAAAACTACACAGATATTTTTTTTTCAAATATGTGAGATTTTAATACATTACAAAATGTGGTTTCAGTCTCCACCTAGCAGGTATAAACCGCCATGGTAGTTTTTTTTTTTTTTTTGTTCCTTGAGAAATTGCTCAACTTAGATGCAGCATAGTTCAAACATAAGATGCTCTGCTTAGATGCCTCCCTTTTATTGATTATGTTGTCTATCTCTAATCGTTAGCAAATATGCATATTTGCTTAGTTTTTTTCCTCGATGGTAATAGATGCAATCCTTGAATTTGATTATTTCAGACTGTATATATCTTGCAAAGATGCTGAAACTCAACCTAGGCTCAGAATTTGCAAAGATGTTTAATCTCTATTTTTTAAGTGGTAACGTCAAAGGAGCACGAGCTGAGGTACATTCAAGAGCTTGTGCTTAAAAATATTAGGTTTCTTTGTAATTGCTGGTGATCTGCTTGCTGTCAAGGGATTTGTCAACTTCAGATTGGGCTCTAAAGTTGCAGTGTTCCAGAGTAATTAGGATACTGCAACCAGTGTGTGCAATGACCTACAGCTGCATGGAGTGGCTCCAATGGAAATACAGTGGGCAACAGGAAATACAGCAGCCAAGTGTGCTTGCCGGAGATGCGCAGAGCAGGATAGAGTTCTGGTGCATGGAGCTTTATTGGACATTGCTGAGCCGAGAACCTTTTTTTTTTTTTCTTTTTGCAAGATATATTCCTTTTATTCTGCATTCCATCTTTTCTTAATTTGTAAATGATAATGGTTTTATTGTTTTACCCCATAAATAGTTATTTTTTTTACTCATTTTCAATGTTGATGCTTGAAGCTGACTCCATACCTATGTTAGTGTTTTTACTTGATGCTAAACTACTAGGAGGCTCTTTTGCCCAGAGGAACTGAAGATGGACTAGCGATAGAAGGTGTTGATGATGAACAGTTTAAGTAGTTGAAGATGGACCTGCGATAGAAGATGATGAGCAGGATGTGTCCATCTGATGATGAAACAAAAGAGAAGAAAAACTTCTATCTTCACAATCAAGCAATGTTTGTCCTGTGTCTCAAAATATCTTCCATCAGGCCATTCTCTGTTTAAGTAGTTTAGCTCTTTTAGTCTGGAGTTGCTTCTAAATCGGTGGGAAGATGTTAAGGTTATTTTACTGGTTTCAAGCTTCATTTGTTTTCAGATGGCAACACCATCTGTTGTAAAACCGCAAAACATGTTGTGTGTTTACCCTGGTTAATAGACGTAGACAGGGGCATCGCCCGTTAAGTCTTTTGTAGTATATGAGACATGTCTTCATTATGACTTGTTATGTATGAATGTATTCCGGATTACGTGAGACAAAAAAAAATGAAAAAAAAATCTTATTGACACATTGGCCCTGTTTGGATCCCAGGGCTAGAGCTAGTTTGGGCTAGTTTTTTTCAACTAGCCCCAAAGGGATCCAAACACGAGGGGCTGGATTGCTTAAATGCAACTAGCCCTTCCAAAATAACTAGCCCATCCATGGGGTGCATATTGGGGCTAGTTGGGGCTGTTTTTGGCTCGACTACATAAAAGTTTACTTTTCTCTCTTTTTTGAGCCACTAAATAATTAAAAAAAGGTGCATTTAGTATCAAACTAGCCCAAAGATCCAAACGCATCTAGAACAAGAGCTGGTTTGGAGCTAGAGTTAGAAAGCAAAACTAACTCTAGCTCTAGCCCGGCTAGAGTATCCAAACAGGGCCATTGTTTTTAAAACCGTAAAGAACACACGGGACACTATACTAGTCCACCACCTAATGTGCCACCTGCCACCTTATGTGCCTCTCTCTGCTCGGCGACCAGGTCCACCTCGTGTACTCATGTGGCCTGCTCACATAAGCGACGCCGCTAGGTCTGGGGTTGCTTCCTTGAAGGCAAAATAGAGCAGCCCGGCCTGGCCCCCACGTGAAGTGCAGCCTCGGATTAAATTACGAAACCCAAACGGCCCAATTAACCAACACAAACGCATTTGCGCTGCACTAAGCCATGTTTAGCGTTCAGTTTAGTCCCACCACAGCAGCTTTGAGCACATAGAGCTACAACAAGGGTATAAATTCAGACCCACAGCCTCCGTTCAACTCATACCTTTTTCGGCCTTTTGGTTAAGATCAAGTGTAGTATCTGTTCTTATCAGTTTAATATCTGATATGTGGACCATGTGTCCACTTTGATATTAAATTTATTTTTTGTGGGGAAGGGACCATAACTTTGCCTTGCCATTGGGTCCCTTGAGCGTCGCCCAGCTGTTACACTGCTGGTAGGGCCTGGCGCACCCCAACCAAATCATAAAGAAATTTTCTTTGTGCCAAAACAAAAGCATTGTATCACAGTGCTGTTCTCAAGTCCATTTAAATGAACCTGATGCCAACAAATATGATCGGTGGTCCCAAGATTCAATTTTTCACACGGCCACATGCTTGTCCCAATTCTTCACACGGCCACATGCTTTGTTTTTGGGGAGAAGGTATAGCTGTTTAATTGCACATGAATCATGAATGAACGTCCCTTTGTACAATCTACGAGGGCTAGTTCAATCTGCACTAGGAAACCTCATTCTGTCTGCACCCAGGAAACCTCCTACTGGTCTCCTCCTCTTGCCAATTCCATGAGGCTGGTATCAACTGACATGCCTCCAATCAGACACTGTTACAAGCGCGCAGGAGTAACGACCCAAGTGTGGGGAGATTTTGGTCACGCACCTTGCTTTCGGATTTCTCCAGGCCTTTGCAAGATCAACTGCATTCTCTGATGTAAAAAAGATTTCGAAACCAGCCGGTGCAACTGAAATAAGAATTAAGGCATCCTTATAATACTGAAACAATGCTCATTTCTGAAACAAATGTAGGAATTGAATGTTGACAATCAACAACAGGCACTTCTCAGCAACAGATCATGCGGGGCTAGCTGGGAGGCATGCAGACCGGGGCGCCGCGTGCGGGGGGTGTGTGTGTGGCGGTCAGAGGTGGAAACAGATGTGGAGTTGAGTACTTTGAGTGGGCATCCGGATGCGACTGGCGTGCAGGCGCTAGCGTCACCGATAAAAATTCTATATATGCCACAGCTGAAACACATTCAGTCATAAATCCCAGTTGCAGAATTGATAAACTAGATTAAAGCTACAATGTATCAAAGATAAATAGAAAATACATAAGTCGTTTAGTTATTAAAAATAAATCTTATTTGACGACAATCACCGTAAACTAGTTATTATATAACACAACTCCATTGGACGACATAATCATATTTGACGACAATCTGAAACTGTTGTTTATCGTCTTTGCGCCTGCGGTCGTTCTCCATGTTCAGCTCCTCCAGTGCACGGCCTACCGCTGGGTTGGTCTTGTTACCCCAGAGTTCTACCACTTTGATCTTGGCGAGGTGCTCGATGCCCTCGATCTTCTTGTTCTCGTTGTCAGTCATGTTAACGAGAAGCGACTGGAGATTTTCCATGGACCCTTTCTCAAACCGAATAATATCAGGATGTGTAGAGTGAGATGACACTTTGAGGTTGACGAGCTTTGGGAACTTGTGCTTTTTGCGTGCAACCAGCTCAGTGTCATCGTAGCACCGATAATGAATGATGATGGTCTCGAGGATGGGGCAATTGCACAGGCCGTCGAACAGCTTGTCCCCAGTGAGCAGTGTCCATGACATGTTAATCTGATCAAGGTATGTGAGTTGGCCAATCCAGGAAGGCAAGCTATCGAGGTTACCGGATATCATTAGGTATCGGAGGAGTCCTGGAGGCGTGGCCATTGTGTGGAGACAGTTGAGTGACGACGAATAGTTTTCCACGGTTCCAATGATGAGGCTCCGGAGGGAGTGTGACTTGCTCAAGGACTGGATGAACTGTTGGAGAACCTCCGAGCGGACGACCCTGTTGAAGTAGATAGCCAGCTGCCGAAGGTGTTGTAGCTCACCCACTTCTTTGCAGCCTCTTCGTTGTCAGCTGTGAGGACTGAGAAACCCACCTCTCGAAGCTTGGTCATTTTCCGGAGACCTACAGGCAGCCTCCACATGTGGTTGACATCATAGCTTGAGGTATTCAGCAGGCGCTCAAGTTGATACAACTTCTTCAAGGTTTCCGGCATGCGGCAACCGCCTGATGTGGAGTCACGTACATCCAGCGTCTGCAGATGCTCTAGATTCTCTATCTGACGTGGAACCTCCTCGATATCTGTACCCTTGAAGCTCAAGAACCTGAGAAGGTACAGCCTGCAAATACATAGCAGGCGATCCTTAGTTAAACCCACACAGCCTTCGAGGTCAAGCACCCTCATCAGGGGGAACTTAACCAGGTGATCCAGCAGTTTCTGCCCTTTCATCTGATGGAAGATGCTCAGTGATCGGACATGCTGCACATTCATCCCCTCAATGCCATTGTCCTTATTTTTCTTGGTCCCCTCTACACTACTCTGCATTCTGCTGTCGTCCCCCTGGACGGAGAGGCGACGAATCCTGTCATATGACATCCCATCATACTGCCCTCCTATCAGGCTGATGAAGTTGCACTCAAGGGACTTGGACACCATGACCTCAAGAAGCATGTCGTGCACACGACACATCTCGAATTTCCAGTGGTAGCCAAAACTGACTTGGACCTGAATCATATTCCTGCTCACCAGCTCTTCAAAGTAGGATTCTGCAACCTCCATCGAGGTGAAGCCCCGCTTCTGCATAACCAGTCCTTCTGCGATCCATCTGCACAAGAGCCGATACTTTTCAGTCTCATAATCCTCTGGGAAGATGCTAAGGTACATCATGCAATTCTTTAGCTCATGCGGCAGATGATTATAGCTGAGTGTGACTATCTGCCTCATCCCTTCCAGGGTAGGGTGGCTCTCCATGAGAGAACCAATTGATTTGTTGATTGATTTCCACTTTTCTATGCTTCCCGGTGATGTATAGGCTGCCAATACGCTAGCAATGCTAACGATAGCCAATGGCAGGCCAGCACATTTTTTCAAAATCTGGCCCATCTCGTCTTCAAGCTGCTTTGGGTAACCCTTGTTGCCAAATGTTCTGCTAACAAACAATCTCTTGGTAGCATCATCATCGAGGGCTTCCATGTTATGGATGTGATTTCCACCTATAGAAGGACTGCATGCTTTGGCCACATTCGCTATCCTAGTGGTTACGATGATTGCACTATCAGATTTGTTATCTTGAAATACAGATAGGATTGCCTCCCATGCTCGTATGCTCCATACGTCATCGATCACAATGAGGTACCTGCAGTTTAGTCGTATATATATCAGTTTTGGTGTACACCTAAAATGGAACAACAACTAAGCTTTGTGTTTACAAACTTATAAATAGTCTGTCAACCCGTTCTCTCGTATGTGCTAATTAAGATCTATATGTTTCCAGTTTACTGCCATATTATCTAATAAGGATTATTTATATTAAATTGTTCCTTGTTCATTTTCTAGCACAATAGACATAATATATACTACTTTATAGTCTCTATCTAGTATTCCATCCGTTCCAAATTGTAGTTCACTTTGGCTTTTCTAGATTCATTTGATTTACTATGTATCTAGACATAGTGTATGACTGGGTGCATTGCAAAAATCAATGTATCTAGAAAAGCCAAAGTGAACTACAATTTGGAACAGAGGGAGTATATGTGATGAGTTTATAATTAAATTACTATCTACATGGTTTTTCATGTATATATAGTACTCCAGTTATCCTCATGGTTCATGCAATGACATAAATAGCAGTTTTTTGCACTTGCACCGCAACACTAAACATATTGGATTTGTAGTACCACAGAACCAATGTTTAGTATAATTGTTTTATAGAAGAGATATAGAACATAGAGTGCTTACAATTATTATTATCAATACAGATATGACAGAGACTCATTGTTTGGTATAGCTTATAAACTGCTTATGGTCAAAATAAGCGAGACTAAAATCCAAACGATATGCATTTTTTTTAGCCTTTTTAACCACGTTTCCCGCCCACAACATGATTTTAGTAATACAACTACTTCTTATAGAGAATTAAAACCAGAAGCAAATCTGTCAAACATGATTTTAGATTATTTATCTAATGGTAGGTGTTTAATTGAGATATAAATTTAGATGGTTACTTTAGATTACGTTTCATGATGACTTAGGTGGGCGTTTATAAAAATAGATCTGTCAATTATTGTCACGTGCCCGAATTGAGCTAGCACGGGGCCGGGCTAGAGGGGCCCAACCGGCAGCGGCCGCCCCAAGGAGGGCGCGCACGCTGGCTGGCAGCACCGCCGCCGCCGCCTTACGCCATCGCCGCCTCCGTCCCTTGCTTCGTCATCAAGTTAAGGTTAAATTAGGACTTTTTTTGTGTGCAAGGGATAGTCCAACTCTATAAGGAAATATCTTATTAGGAAATAAATAGGATTACTTGTAAAAGGTATTCTAATTCTATAAGGAAACCTTAGAGATTGCTTGGATTACAAGTCCTATAGGAGAGCCATATAAATAGGGAGTAGGTAATCTCTTGGGGAACAAGGAATAAGGATTTGTTCCGGGCCTGTTGCTCCTTGTCACCGCCGCCCCCCCCCGCCGCGCTTTAGCGCTGCCTCGCCGCCGCCAAGGGCGGCCACCACCGCAACCGCCACCCCTTCTTCCTTCTTCTCCCTCCCCCAGCCGCTCCTCCCACCCTCCACCGCCGCCTCCGCCATCATCACCGCCGCCAAGCTCGCCGCTGATCGTGTCACAATCGCCGCTAATCCATCCGGTTTGTGACAATTATTATTCCCAATATGGCAATTAGAGTCTACCAAATTGAATGTGCATTCTTATTTTATTGAAAATATTAATATTTATCATTCTTTACACTGCTACCATTTTTTTTTTTTGTGTAGATGTGGTTAGTGGACCTCTAAAGAGGCCAATGGGCTAGCTGCCTCTAGCCTGAGGCGGTTGTCTAGTCACCCATAAAAATGAATTTATGGAGATGGCTGGATACACAAGCTGCCTCGGTAAATGGATTTCTAGAGGGCGGCTTTTTGTTAGATGGAAACACTTTTTGTAGACATATGTTTTTTCAAAACAAATTGACGGCTATATTATCAACATGATAATTAGAGCCTAATAAATTGATTGTGTCTTCTTATTTAATGAAAAATTTTAAAATCTATCTTTCTTTATTAGCATGTCCAGTGATGATTAATGTGAGGACTTTGTTGAGGACCTCTAGTTAACAATATTGAGATTGTTTTATGTGTCAAGACCATCCACCGATAGAATCTATCAAACGAGGTTTCTTTTCCCCCAAATAGTTCGGCTCACGTTTCAGATGGTTTATGAGTTAAAGGCTGACAAAAGGAGCTGTGGGCACAGTTGAGGATTGAAAGGAATAACACCATTTTCTTTGTTGTTATTATTATTTAGCATTAGCAATATGGATAATTGTCACTAGTAACGAAATGATTTGCGTGATGTTGCAAAATATTTATTGTGGCGGGCACACGGTTTTGCCGTTACGGTTAATACCCCCGATTTTGCGTGGCGGCACATTTTATTTACCGTGACGGGCCTATATAAAAAGCCCGCCATGGAAAATGAGGCCATTTTTTCGGTCGGGCACGTTAAAAATGCCCGTCACGCAAAAAACCTCAGGGCCCACAACTGAGCCCAAACCAAGCATCTTATCGGGCCATATATATACCGGAGTTTAGGGTTTACTCCCCCACCCTCTCATTTTCTCACTCGTCGTACACCGCCTTTGCTCCACACCATTCTCTCTATCGGCGTGAAGACGGCGGCCCCCTCCCCGACGCGCGGCGGCGACCCCTTCCCCGACGCGGCGGGCGGCCCTCTCCCCTCGACCTTGATCCGGCCCCCACCTCCCCTCCATGCGCCGGGGCGGTGGCCCTTCCCTACCTCGGCGCGGGCGGCGGGCGCCCTCCCCTCGGCGCGCCGGGCCCCACCCCCACCTCGACACACTGGATGGCGCGGCGGCCCTTCCTCGACGCTGGCGGGCGGCGCCCTCCCTACCTCGACACGTGGCGGCGGCCCCATCCTACCTCGGCGGCGGTGGCGGCCCTCCCTCCCTCCCTCCCTCCAAGGCGGTGTCGGAGTGGATCCGGCAACAGGTGCGGCGGCGGGCATCTAGTGGCGAGGTGCAGCGGCGAGCAACCCGGTGGCACGAGGTGGTGCAGCCGGCGGACGGCCCCCCGGTCGCGGTCGCGGCATGAGGCGCAGACCTAGGCCCAGATCCGGGCCCGTATGGGCTTTGTTTTCATTTTTTATTATTTTTTGATTAACCGTGACGGGCACACGCCGCCCGCCCACGATTGTTCCCTCCATTTTCTGTGACTTTTCATGGGCGACGGGCGCCCATGCCCGCCACGCAAAATTAAAATTGTGCGTCACCCAAAATCATTTCGTTACTAGTGTGAGTTGAGTTATGTTCATTCATATGTCCACTACATGGCCGTCCCAAAATAAGACAATGTGACTATTGACATGATAGGATTCTCGGACCCTATCGGGGATCTCCGTGAGATAGGGGTGCTTGATCGGAGGTTGTGGGTGGCGACGGGATTTGGGCGCCGTGATCGCGAGTAAGAGAGGAGGCTAGGGGCGGTGAGAGGAATTTAGTCTCTCTCGGCTCCAAGGAAGCCGGAAACAATGACATATTTCTCGCTTAATTCAATCACACGCCTTCTTGTCATGAACCAATTTAGGTGGGCCTCAAGAGGGGCAACGCCACCAGCCCAAGAGGGCTTGTGCGCGCAAGACGGGAGGCCCCGTGGCCGGCCCGCCGCCATTGTCCGCCGGGAACGCGTGCCACGTCACTTGCTTCGCCAATTAAGTAAGGAATATTTAAGGAATAAAGATAGGAATAAAATAGGGAATAAATAGATTGCTTGTAAAAGAGGAATTCCAATCTATAAGGAAACCTCTAGATCTTTCTTAGCATGCAAGTCTCCCTCGGACTATAAATACAAGGGGCCTGTAGCGCTGAATCTTAATCGTAAAAATTAAAGGGGTAACACCAAAAAACTCTCCAGCTCTCTAGCTCTCAATCTCTCTCTCTCTCTCTCTCTCTCTCCGCGCGTCGCGACCGGACCCGCCGCCGCTGTTCACGCCGCCGCGCCCCCCGCCCGGGCGCCGCCCGTGCGCCCCATCCCTCCGCCGTCTCCTCGCCGCTCGTCTTAGTCATCACGCCTGGCCATGCGTCATCAACATCGTCTCCTACCTCGCCGTTCAACGTCGAGCCTCGTCATCTACACCAACTCGCCGCCCTCCCCCGCTCGGCCGGCCAGCGCCCGCCGCCGCGACGCAGCAATCTTTATCCGCCGCCGCCCCCTCCGTCATGGCTCCCTCGCCATCTTCACCACCCGACGATCGGCAATCGGTGTCAATTCGGCCCAATCTGGCCGGAATCGGCCGCTGGTATCTGAGACCAGGGCGATTCCCACCACCGGCGGCTTCCGACCACCACCAACGCCAAGATCCGATGGGCAGCCACATGATCGCCGAGCTCCGGATGGATTTGGAAATTTCGTGTTCACGCCGAGGGAAATCGAGCCATCTTCACCGCCCTCACGAGAAGTTGGATGAACAGCCTGCCCCGACGACGTACAACCACGACACGGCCACGGGCGCCGCCAACAACGCCACCGCTGCCATGGCCGCTCCCAACATCAACAACGCTCCCATCGACATCCCGCGCCCGACCGGTGGCCCACGACCAAGAGCAACACCGCAGCACGCGGCCTTGCTGTCCGACGTGACGCGCCTTCACGACGTCACCTCAGCCACCACCGACGACGCCCCCCGCCATGGGCGCCGCCGACGGTGACGACGCTCCCACCGGCGCCGCCACGCCACCCCTCCAAGATCATCGACACTCGCAAGCAACGAAAGCACGCCTACCCCAAAGGATGCCCCGTACCGACCCCGGTCGGATCGGATCGACGAGGCTACCACAGACGCCCACCGCCTGCCAACGAAAAGCCTACCCAACTAGGCCAACGTCTCGCCGGCTACTACAATGGCACAGATAAGTTTCGCGGTCACTACCAACACCCTCTTTGACATTGGGAACATCCGAGTGCCAACATGGATGACAAGACGACGTCACCGACGTCAACATCGGCGCCGCTAGCATTAACATCGACGTCGCTGGGATCGACATCCTTGACGACACACGCCACCAAGGACTCCAACGGCAACAACGCCCCTCCCAAGGGCGCCACCATCGACGACGACGGCGCTACCATGGGCCCCATGAGCGGCGGCGGCCTCAAGGCGCCAACGCCGGCGATGAACCCCTTTTGCGTCAACTACGTCTTCGCCATGCATATCATCGACAACAACTACAAGGGCATGAACCACGACCCCCCTCAAGGCCAACCTTGACACCGGCAGCCATGACGTCAACCCAACGGGCGCCGCCCGCAGGCGAGAACACCGATGTTCCCCGGGCACCACCCGAAAACGGTCATTCACTAGCCCGGCCGGGCGACAACAACAATCACGCTACACCGCCGGACATCCTCCCAGCATCAACAATGGTGGAGACCACCATCAGGCAACCTCCAGATCCAGCAAAGGCGACACCATTAGTACCACGTCAGCAGAACATCAGGTACACCTCTATACCTCTGACAAGAGCGGCACTCCTCCTTCTCTGGTTCGTCTACATGCCAACCCGGGCGACACGGAGTATGGGACACCTCCACACGTTGTCTTCTTCACGGCTTCAATCTGCCCATCAATGGCGACAACAACAACTACTTGGCGCTACCTCGGCGAGCGACACCTTGATCGACTACACCTATGGCCCCGACACCTCGTCAGGCACATGGGCTTACAAGCCACGGCGCCCGATCATCAACCATCGCGCCATCGACAACTTCGGCTTCGGCAGCCGGGACGACTCCAGAGCCAAACCAGTTGGCTTCCTCGTTCCTCGATGACATCGTCGATGCGACTACGCCAACAAGCCATGGACTGCAATGCACCAGGCGACGGCTGTACCGAGGAGCACGATGATCCACCTCGCCCAAGAGTTGGGCGCTTCCATCTTCGGCAAGCCTCGACTTATGAGAGCTTCACCAACGGCGACAAGAGGTACATGCCACCGACATCAACCCCTACCTCGTCGACCCCGTCACAATTCCGGAGGCTCTCGTTCCACCTCAACTTGCTACATCAAGCGGATCACGACCTACCCTACATAGCCGGAACCAACAAGCTCAGGGCGGGGAGCACAAGTTTGGGCGACACTTGTGGTGATTGGCATCCACTTTCCCATTGCCGCCATTTGTGCCAAGCTTCATGGCAAACACCGGCTGTTGGAGGAGCCACCACATAGCTTCTTTTCATCGGTGCTAGTCTTCTTCCTCGGCGACAACAATCACCAACTCATCGGCATCTTCGACAATCTCATGGGACCGGGGAGAGCTATGGACTTTCACCCATCGGATTAAAGGTTACCAACCTCATCTTCGTCCCAGCTCATTTCCCTTCTACACGTGGATGCAACAATCTTTGGACCATGCTACTTCAATCGCCCCTTCAACAACGCTAGCCGTGCAGAACCACAAAATGAGGACGTCTTTGTTCGGGAAAAGGGGAGATGTCATGAACCAATTTAGGTGGGCCTCAAGAGGGGCAACGCCACCAGCCCAAGAGGGCTTGTCTTGCGCACGGAGGCCCGTGGCCGGCCGCCGCCATCATCCAAATGTGAACGCCACGTCACTTGCTTAGCCCTTGATTAAGTAAGGAATATTTAAGGAATAAAGATAGGAATAAAATAGGGAATAAATAGATCGCTTGTAAAGAGGAATTCCAATCTATAAGGAAACCTCTAGATCTTTCTTAGCATGCAAGTCTCCCCTCGGACTATAAATACAAGGGACCCAGCCGCTTGAATCTTAATCAGAAAAAAATTAAAGGGGTAACACCCAAAAACTCTCCAGCTCTCTAGCTCTCAATCTCTCTCTCTCTCACAAGCCGTCGCCGCCAACCCCGGCCGCCGCCGCTGTTCACGCCGCCGGCGTCTCTCGCGCGGGCGCCTGGCAGCGCCGCCGCCCGGGCGCCACCGCCGTGCGCCCCATCCTCCCGCCGTCTCCTCGTCGTTCGTCTTCGTCATCACGCTGTTGTGCGTCATCAACATCGTCTCCTACCTCGCCGTTCAACGTCGGCCCTCGCTCATCTACACCAACTTCGCCGCCCTCCCCGGCTCGGCCGCGCCCGCCGCCGCCCGGCGCAATGCAATCCGCCGCCCGCCGCCCCCTCCGTCATGGCTCCCTCGCCATCTTCACCACCCGACGATCAGCAATCGGTGTCAATTCGGTCCAATCTAGCGAATCGACACCTTACAAAGTATTTATAGCTTTTTAATAGCGCTTGTATCATGTGCAACCAAGCCGTTATGCAACCTATGCAACCATCAATTAAGGCCACAAGATCCGGATCTAACGTCTGCGGTTTTTTTCACTTAAACCCCTCCACCGTGGGGTTTAAATCTAACCCGTGTGTATCTAGGTGGGATGGTTTAAGTGAAAAGTGCTCAAGATATGTTCCCTTTCTAATAATAGGAAATAAATCAGATAACTTGGGCTCAAGGCACCTAACGCATGCGCAGCCTCCTAATGCATGCGCCTATACTTAGCCTCGTTTAGTTTCTGGCTCGACTCGGCTCGTTTCGCTAACGAGCTGGAACAGCAGCTCGGCTCGGCTCGCTACATAGCTTCGAAAGTAGCTCGTTTTTAGCTCGTGAGCCAGACCTCAAAAACACATTATAGGGAAATCCACGTAAACGGCAAGCCAATAAATAAATTTGTAAGTACGTATAAATTTAATCCATCGATCCATCAAGAATTCATCAAAGTTTAAAATAATATAGATATATATAATCCATCGAATTTAATCCATCAATCCATCGATCAATCAAGAATTCATCATCCAACAATTCACGAAAAGAAGCAAAATAAATAAGCTATATCTTGACATCTTGTTACTTGTATGTGAAATACACATAGAACAAATATACAAATATGATCTACACAATTTGACCAGACTGCTGTACTGTACGTTCCAAACTAGACTTCCTAGTTGATTTCCACCACAGTGACGAGTGGACGGGTGGTGTATGTCCTTAGGGTTTTAGGTTTGGGCTTGTCCAAGGCAACAAATGACTAGTCAAGGTATGTTTGGGCCAAGCTATATTTGCTAGGTGTTTTGGCTTGTGAATTCTCTGGCTTGTTCGAGCTAACGAGCAGCTCGCGAGCTAGCTCGAGCTGGCTCATTATAAGTCGAGCTAGCTTGTTTTAAATCGAGTTGGCTTGTTATAAAACGAGCCGAGCTCGAGTCGAGTCATTAACAAGCGAGTCGAGCGAGCTAGCGAGTTCGAGTTTTTGTCCAGCCTTACATCTCTCCCTGGTGCGCAAACAGCTCGTCCTCAAGCTGGAAGTCGGGGAAATGAGCACAGAAGTCGTCAAGCGGCTCCCAGGTAGCGTCCTCATCTGGAAGGTCGTGCCACTTGATCAGCATGCGCCAAGCACCACGGTGCTGCTGCGCCTGTAGTGCTCGCTCCGGTCCCGTAAAGATGTGCCCATCAAGAACCGGCGGAAGAGAGGCGGGAGCAGCCGGCGGGTCAGCGTGATGCGGCTTCAGCAGCCCCATGTGGAAGACGTCGTGGATGCGGGTGCCCTCTGGAAGCTGTAGGCAGTAGGCGACGCTGCCGATGTGCTCCAACACCTGGAATTGCCCGACGTAGCGAGGCCCCAGCTTGCACTTGGCATGGGGGTCTAGGGACTGCGCCGTCCGATGCAGCAGGCGCAGCCAGACCCAGTCCCCGATGGCGAACCCACATCATGGTGGTTGCTGTCATAGTATTCTTGGATAGCCAGCTGAGCCTAGAGAAGACGCTGTCGTACCTCGGCGAGGATCTCATCATGGCTGCGGAGAAAAGCATCAGCAACCTCGGTCAGGGTCGATCTTGGCCTGTAGGGCAGGATGGGCGGCAGGGGACAACCTAGACCACCTCAAATGGTGTGGCGTGGAGGGCGGTGTGGAAGGAGGTGTTGTAGCAGTACTCCGCCCACGCGAGCTAATCCATGCAAGCCCGCGGGCGGTCACCGGTAACACACCGCAAGTACATGGCGAGCACCTTGTTGACCACCTCAGATTGGCCATCCGTCTGAGGGTGGAAAGTTGTGCCCATGCGTAGCTTGATGCCCACCATGCCGAAGAGGTCGCGCCAGACGTTGTCAATGAACACGGATCCCTGTTAATGACAATGGAGGAGGGAAAACCGTGAAGCCTCGACAATACCATCGAATAAGGCTCGAGTGACCGATGCCGCGGTGTAGGTGGTCGAGCGCGATGAAGTGAGCATATTTGGGGAAGCAATCGGCCACTGTCAGTATCAGCGACTTGCCACCCACCTTGGGAAGCCCTCGATGAAGTCGATGGAGATATCTGCCCACACCTGGGATGACACCTCCAGTGGCTGTAGTAGTCCATCCAGCTGCAAAGTCTCGGTCTTGTTGCGCTGCAGGTGCTGCAAGAACGTACCCAGTCCTTCACCAGCGTGCGATTTCCCGGGATGTAGAAGTCAGCAAGTAGGCGATGGAGGGTTTTCGGGCCCTCATGCCCGGCGGAGTGCACCAAAACAGTGCCTGGTGGCGCAGATCGCCCTAGTCGGGCATGAGGGGGCCCAGAAAACCCAGCGCGGCCATGCCGGACTGCATGGAGGTCACAGTGTGGCCGTCAGGCGCCCAAGTTCGGGGAGAAGTGCAAGAGGGACGCCGTGAGTTGCTCATTGGTCATGGTGGGGAGGGAGATGGATACCCATGACACCGCCGGATGGGAGAGGAGGGGTTGATTAGTGCGGTGGTGGAGACCCGCAGCGCCGGGCGGCTGGGAGGCGGATGGCAGGGGAGGCGGGTGGGGTTGATGGCGGGATCGTGGTGGATGGTAGGGGGCCCGACATCTCGATACCAGATTGATAGGATTCCGAATCCTACCAGGGATCTCTTGGAGGAGATAGGAGTGTTTGATCGAGGTTGTGGGCGCGGCGGCGCTAGGCGGAAGATTGCGAGGAAGAGAGGCGTTAGGTGGTGAGAGGGAATTTAAGGCTAAATTTCCCGGCTTCCCGAAAACAATGATATGTTTCTACTTAATTCAATCACACCTAAGAAATAAATCAGATAACTTGGGCTCAAGGCCCCTAACGCATGCGCAACCTCCTAATGCATGCGCCTATACTTAGCCACTAATGGGCCTGCGCCTTTCATATTGGACGCTGGTCATAACATGACATCTGTAAAAATATATTATCTTAAATAAAAAAATTCCATGATTTGAGGAAAAATATTATATATATAATGAATCCAAAAACACTAATCTTGTCCTATTAATCAATATAAGCTTCACCATATTCGAAGGTAAATAAGTTTTAAAATAAATATAGATGGACCTATCTTTCTGAGATGATGATCAGAGGAAGGAGCTATTAATTACTATATATTAGCACAAAGCTATGTTCGCTTCTGTCACAAAGAAAGCTGATAACAATTTGCTTCATGACAGGAATGGTACACTATGATTTGCAGAACATCCTCTTCTTAGTCACACAAAAAAAAAAACATCCTCTTCTTTTTACAAAAAAAAAGGCCTTAATAAATACCAAATAATAAGGGATGTATTCGACATGGACGCAGTCTCTGAAGCACAGTTTTAATCAGTACCTCTAAAATACCACTTCTATACTTTAGGTGCCTGAATTTTTAAGATAATTTCAGGTAATACTCTTGTACCACCAATTAGTACAAAGTAAATTGTTACTTTTTATTATTTATCTTTATATTATAACATATTAACTTTTTGTGCTTGTCTCCTATAGAAATAATTGTAAAGTTTTAATTGTTTTTGTGCCAACACAAATTGATTTTATTGATTTGTAGTTTTGTCTTACGACGATTTTATTCTCGGTATCGAAAAGTACAGATTGCGCCTAAAGAAATTGCAGTGATCGAGGTCTACAAACATAGTACAAAAACATATATGCTATAAGCGTCACCTAAAAAACCTAAAAATTGAGACACATGAATTTTAGCAAGTCCCTTAAAATACTTATAAAAGCAAAAGAAAAAACATTTATGAAATCTATCAATACCATTTTGAAATATCTAAACTAAATACATATTACAGAATAAGAAATTTAAAATGCCTAAATGTCATGAACTGAATTGGGCCACCCCGAGAGTGGCTAGATGGGCTTGACACGGCCGCCGCCAGCCCGGGGGGGCTGCGCGCTACAAGGGCCGCCGGCCCCTTGCCGCCGCCCCCTCTCCCGTGCGATTCGAGTTTGCTTCATATTCAAGTTAGGATTATCTTAGGTAATTTTTTGGTGTGCAAGGGATATCTCATCTATAAGGGAGATCCTTATTAGGAAAGAATAAGTTAGGATATGCTTGTAAAGGTATTCCGATCGTATAAAGGAAAACCTTATAGAGATTGCTTAGATTACAAGTCCCACTAGTCGGGCTATATAAGCAAGAGGCATGTAATCTCTAGGGGATAAGCAAGCAAAATAAAAAAATATCTTTCACCTTCCAGCTCCGTGTGCCGCCGCCGCCGCCGCGGCGCCCCGGCGCCGCCGCCTCCGCCTCCCCCGACGGCTCCTCCCCTCCTCCTGCCAAAGCCGCCTGCCGCCGCTGCCGGGCGAAAGCTGCAGCCCCATACGTCATCTCCGGCTTCGTCGAACGAAGAACATGTGTCAATTCCGCCCACCCAGCCGGAATTCGATACCTGGTATCCGGAGACCGGCGATTCCCACCACCCATGGCTTCCGCGATAGAGGAGTTCAACACGGCGTCAAGACGCTCCTGACGCCGCCTGCCGCGTGGCCGGATCGCAAGCGCCCGATGACATGGAGGACCGCCTCCGTCGTATGGAGCACGCCTACACCACCTCGGGATCCCCAAGACGCATTTACGACCACGCCGAGGACGGCCCAGCGGCAGCCGCCGCCGCTGGCACGGCCGCCCCGTGCACAGCCACGGCCGCCTCCTCCCGGCCTGGTCCTCGACGTCGGCTCTCCCGCCACTCCTCCTCCAGTTGAGGGGAGGCAGATGACGCCGTGACGTGGCGGTCGCCACATCGACGCCATCCTCGACGACACCGCAGCACCGGCTGCCCTCCTCTCTCTCCGACACCTGCGATCACGGCAGGACTCCCAGCGAGACGGGCGTCACCAAGCGGCGCCCGACCCCTCAGCGCCGCCAGCGGGGCGCCCTGCTCTGCTCCCTGTCCGCGCCACCCAAGGGGCCCCCAGCACCGTCTTCCACCGGCGGTATTGCACCCTCCTCTTCGTCACGCGCCTACAAGTCCAGGAGTTCGACGGCACCGACGGCCCGACTCTGGCGCAAGTCGGAGCTCTTCTTCGAGCTCAACTTGGACATCGACCGACTACTACGTGAGTTACGCCTGCCTTCCACCTCACCGGTCTTGCCGCAGTCTGTTACATCGACCTGTCCAAAAAGAAGTCCCCGCCGAGTGGGACGAGTTCACCAGCGCCGCGACATCACTTCGGGGCCGCCCGACACCTCCGACGCCATGGCGGCATACGCGCCGCCCTCCTAGGGGGCAAGCCGACGACTACATCGACGCCTTCGAGTCTATGCATCACGCATGGATTTTGAGGGACAGCGCCACCGCGTCAGCCTTCGTCGGCTGGCTTGCGACCTTCGCTGCAGACGGCACTCGAGTGGTTCGAGCCCGCTCGATGGAGGAGGCCATCGACCTCGCCGCCAAGACAACGACGACGAGCCGACGACGCCGACCCGGCGCCGGCAACAGCGCTGGTAACGCCGCCGCCCCGCTACGAGCAACATCGACAACGCGCATCATGGCCGCCTTGGTTGACCGCATACCGGGCCGCCAGCGTTTAGCTGTTGCCATGGACGACATCGACGGACTGACGTCGAACGACATCATCGTAAACTACACTTGGCCACGGCGACCAACAAGGAGCTCGGGATCATCTCCAACGCCATCGAAGCCGGGAACTCTCGCGCCGCAGTGGAGTCTCCACTATGGCATCATGAGGTACTTCCACCGCTACACTATGCATACCGGCTGCGCCTGAGCTTCTTCAGGACTTCCTCGGGGGAGAACGTCCCGCTGCATGGCGAGCATGGGCTTCCACCTCCCCAATCGTCCCCGGATCGGGCCTTCCCCGCGTCCTCCCTTCTTGCCCACGCCACGAGCGGATCGTGGGTGCCGTCCCCCCTTCGACAACAACGGCGACGTCTTCTTCCGCGTTGGGAACGTCACCGTCGGCGCGCATGGACGCCAGGAGACCCAGCTGGGGCCGCCCGCGAGCACGCCCGGGGGACCTCCTCTACGGCTGCCTCCTCGACTTCACCTCCCCGCCGCCCACGCCGATCCGTAACGCCTACCGCGTGTAGCTTCATGCTAAGGTGACGCGTGCCGACGACCTACGTCTACACGCCTCCTCCGCCGACTTCGCCCGAATGATCGAGCTGCCGGGGACACCTCGGCCAGCGCTCATGCGTCGCGCATGGGGCGCCCCGGCCCTTCGTCAGCCCCCCACCGAGCTTCAAGTTCAGCATTTACCGGCGACCTCCACCTCGACTTCGCCGCCGACAACGACGCCGCGATGTTCGAACGGCGACACAACGACAAGTGCGGCCCTCTCGTCTTCTACTGGGCCTGGAGTGGTCACCTCCCGATCGGGCTGCCTTTCGCCCCTACGTGGTGGGTTGGGCGGCACGTGGACGCCGCCTCCGCCGAACGGTGGGGAGATGTCATGAACCAGAATTGGACCACCCCGAGAGTGGCTAGATGGGCCCGACACGCGCCGCCGGCCCGAGAGGAGCCGGGGCGCGCTGCAAGGCCGGCGCCCCTTGCCGCCGCCGCCTTCCCTCTCCCGTGCGATTCGAAGTTTGCTTCATATTCAAGTTAGGATTATCTTAGGTAATTTTTTGGTGTGCAAGGGGATATCTCATCTATAAGGGAGACCCTTATTAGGAAAGAATAAGTTAGGATATGCTTGTAAAAGGTATTCCGATCGTATAATGAAACCTTTATAGAGATTGCTTAGATTACAAGTCCCACTAGTCGGGCTATATAAGCAAGAGGCATGTAATCTCTAGGGGATAAGCAAGCAAAATAAAAAAATATCTTTCGCCTTCCAGCTCCGTGTGCCGCCGCCGCGCCCCCGCCCCGCTCCCACCGCCGCCAAGGCCAAGGCCTTTGCCCTTGCGCCGCCGCCGCCGCCCCTCTCCCCGACGGCCCTCCTCCTCCTCGCCGCCGTGCTGCCGCCGTCGCCGCTGGCGAAGCTGCAGCCCCATACGCCATCTCCGGCTTCGTCGAACGAAGAACACGCGGTCAATTTCGCCCAATCTAGCCGGAATCCGACACTAAAGTTTTGGAGGCTGTGTCAACTAATGCAATATTCAAAACGTCACTTCGGCTGTGAGACTCGTACGGTGTTTTGATCTTTTAGATATTGTGCATGCATAGGCATGAACATCAGTGGGTTGTAAATAGGTAACATTATTAAAAATGACAGAGACACAAAAGACGTGCATAGAAAGTTGTAAACAGTTTAACTTCAATCAACAAAATATTAAAGAAAATTATACTTTCTTTTAGCATAAAAAGAAAAAAAAAAGAAGGAAATTATACTAAGCAAACTGTACCTTTTGCCCTGGAGAATCTTGCCGAGTATTTCTTCTTCCGGCAGATTATTGTCTATTTCACCCAGGGCCGCTGCATCCTTGATATCTTTCTCATTACCTATTTTGGCCTTGCCGACCTGCTCAACCACGCGCTTGAGCAGCGGCCTGAGGTCTCTGCTGGGCTCGAATGCCTGAGACACCGACACCATCGCCTGGCGCTCGTAATCAGCCTCCAGCCGCCGGCATACCTCCAGCGCAAGTGTAGTCTTGCCAAGGCCCCCGAACCCCACGATGGAGAACACCCTGCGGTCGCGCGTCGTTTCTCCCTTGACCTTGAGCCGGTCAACCAGGGCATCGATCTGCTTGTCGATGCCAACGACCTGATGGCGCTCATCAGGGTCACTGGCGACACGGCCTGGCACATGCGCGGACGACGCCCGGACAGGAGGCGCGGATAAAGAAGGGGCGGCGCAGCACGTCGCGGTTGACGCTGTACCGTGCGTTGCGGTCGCTAATGGCGACGGCGCGGGCACGGAGGGCGCTGATCTCGCCGGCGAGGCGGCGGCGCGAGAGGAGCGTCTTGAAGTGGTGTTTAAGCCAGATCAGTACGCTGCCCTGCGACGACGGGGTCTTGATGCGCAGCTTGTATAAGTCGATGCAGTCCTCCGCGTCGTACCGGAGCTCGCGCAACTGCTTCGTCCACTCCCGGACGAAGTGGTCCACGTCCACGGCGCCATCTTCGGCCTCGGACTGCATGCGGAGGACAGCGTTCATGGTGGCCACGTCGTCCCGCAGCTCATCGACCTCTCCGCCGACGCCGCTGAGCTGCCGGTACTCCTCGGACAGCAGATGCCAACCATTGGTTACGAGGCTCTCGGCCGCGCTCTCCATGCTCTCTAACGAGTGGATGGATCGATGCTAGAGTTTGGTGGTCGGGGTTCGCATTTGGCGAAATGATTACCAAGCAGCGCAAATGGCAATATACTATGCTCCAAGGTTGCGTTTTGCATTGTATTTATACTCCCTTCTCAGTACAGCAGCATGGTCTCCAAAACACAATTTTAACATCTTGTTATTATAAAACTATTTATAAAAAAAAAATTGATATATATATATATATACACGCACACACACACAAGTTTAAAAGTTAGATGATTTGCAAACTCAATCATTTAAAAGTTAGATGATTTATATTTTTAATGTTTGACACAGACCTTGTCCTCTCTTACCGTCTTCCTCGATTCCTGTAAGCGTATACTCAAATAAACAGTCATGTGCAAGGGCCAAGACTCCAAGAGAATACACCATCTACCACTTGCCGAATATATATATATATATGTTATATACATATCTACTTTATCAATCCACAATACAAAAATCTATAACGAGGACATCGAAGAAAAATGTAAAAATACTACAGTAGCCATATCGAGAGCACAAATAAATGGCCATACTCACCACCCAACTTTTAGACTTTATTTGTAGTGTATCGTATGGACTGTTCTCCCATTCCATGTGAAGTGATTCCTCCTTTAAAGGCGCTCTGCAATGGCTAGCTATGTGGTTAGCTAGATGTGACGTGACAAGCAAATAGTAGGAGAGAGAGTAGTCACTAGTGACGAGCAAATAGTTGATCTATTTCACGTAGCCAAAGAACATATGAGAGGAGCGTATGGGTCCAATAGTTTAAAATAGTCTTTTTTCTTGTCTCTCACATCCACATCAGCTGACTACATTGCTAGTGCTCCCTCGATCCCTAAATAAGTGACGCTTGTGCTTTCTGAGAAACAACTACCGTCAATTATATATTAAAAATATTAATGTCGGCATTCTGAAAACTGGGGTCTATTAAGAGTCCGACTAGTAAACATGATGTCGCATGTGTTAAGCGTGTTGGGAGGAATGGGGAGGCGATGGTGCAAGAGCGTAAACAAGAATAGGAGACACAAGATTTATCCCCGGTTCAGCACGAATACCCTACGCCCAGCTTTGAGGCTTCCTTCATGTTACTTCGCACCAGAGTGCTTGTAGTAAGGGATACAAGTGAAGAAGAGAGAGACGGAGTCCCAAGTCTCAAGGAAGAAGAAGAAGGCAGAGAGGTTCTTTCCGGCGGGAGCCCCCAGCCCCCTTTCTTGTGGTATGTCCTCCTTTTATAGCTCAAGGAGGAGTTCTTACTTTTACATCTTGTGGGAAGTTTCTACGTTCAACTTGCCGTCCAAGCTGCGGCTGTCGACTCGTGGTACGCGGCGCGTTCGTCCGGTGGAGTTGTCCGAGGTCGCGTGCACCCGCCCGAGGTCCTACATAATGGCGTTAGTCAAAGAGAAAACCCTTCCACCGTCCCGCTCGGTGTTGGGTCGTGTGGGCCCTTGATTGGACGCGACGCGGTGGCTTCATCGTGTTCAATAAGTCTTTCCTTCGGTCATGATGGAGTGTGGCAGGGCCTACCACACTTTGCTCAGGCCATGATGGCTTGGGGCAGTGAGTCAGTTCTGCCTTGGGCGGCACAGTGGTCAAACTTATCCTGAGGTCCTGCCTGCCGGCCCGCGGTGCAGCGATATTCGCGGACTGTCGGGATTTACCCGATCCCGCGTATGTCGCGGTCGCATTGATTAAGAGGAGAGCAGAGGGCGGGACCCCCGCCCTTGTCCTTCCGGTGGAAGGGTTCTCACCGAGCCTCGGATCCGTGCTCAAGGCTCGCCCGAGTCGAAGTTGGGACTGAGGCCGCGTCCTCCGGTTCCCTTTGCTTTCTTCACGTGCCGTGGTCATTCCATCCGATGGGTCGTTGGGCCTTCACGCATCGGTCCTTATGGGGGGGGGGTTAATATATATAATACATAATTAATACCATTGAAAAATCTTTGAATCTAGTTTTTTAACAAAATTATTTAGAGACACAAATGTAACACGTATTTTGTACAAATTGAGTTAAACTTGTGGCATGTACACCAAGGGCGACGGTCTTTTAGAGACGGAGAGAGTTCTGTCTATTACTATTGTGGACGCCCTAAAGGCATGCCAAACGGTGATTAAATCGATAGTCTAGATGCAATCTTATTGGACGACAGAAGAGGATAGCAACACGCTACCAAGGAGATAGATAAACCGATCGTGCCCTGTGTGATCCTTTGTGTTCGTGAGTCCACCCAACACTACTAGATAAATGAACTCAAAATGGATTTTCGGTGGCGGTTTTCCTGCCCACCACCAGCAGATAGGGTCACCGAAAAATGGAGGAACTTTGGTGGCGGTTTCTTTGCCCGCCACCGTTAATAAAAACAAAAAAAATAAAAATAAAACCCTTGAGCCCATGGGAGCCTATACGGGGCCCTTCCGCGAGCCCATCCGCCGCCGCCGGGCGTGGTGCCCGCGCCGCCACCCGATCAGGCGAGGAGGCCACCGCTCTAGGCTGTGGATCCGCCACCACGGCCACGGATCCAGCCACCGGCGGCCAGGTTGAGTAAGCGGAGGCGACGCCGCCGCGAAGTCCTGCGCCGCTCGATCCGCCGCCAATAATATATCGCCACCGCGCCGATGGATCCGCCGCCGCGGGCGGGATGCGCCGCACGCACGCCGGCCGACGCCGCCGGCCCCAGCTGCGCGCCACTGTTGTCCCCTTTACGCGCGCCTTCGCCGCCGCCCCCGCTCCGCGCCGGCGCCACGGAGAGAGAGGGTCGCTTGAGAGGGTGGGCCGGTGACGCCCGCCCGGAGAGGAAGGAAGAGGGAGGGTCGCCCGGTCGGGATAGGGATGGGAGAGAGAGAGCCGCCGCGGGGAGATGAAACGGGAAAGAGAGAGAGAGAGAGAGAGTTGGTGAAGTGAAGTGAAACCCTAGGAGCTCGTATATATATATTTGTGGCCACCAAAATGGGCTTTTGGGCTGATAGGTTGGGCCTGATTTTTTCGTGATTTGCTAAATATAAAAACCGCCACGGTTAATCTATTTACCATAACGGTTTTAAAACTGCCACGGTTAATGAAAAAAAAACGCCACGGTTAATTGGGGCATTAACCGTAGCGGTTTTCTAAATAACCACCATCAAAAAAACATTTGAAAGTGCTATGTAAAATCAGCCGTGTAGCGGTGCAAGCCACCGGAGGCACGTATCGAACAACATGCTTGCCACAGTATTGAATCCACGATAGGAGGTGTGCATGGGGCGCTGAGGCACGCTGGGGTGGGGCCGGGGCCGACGGTGACAAGTGGCGGTGCTCCTGGACCACGGCTGCGGTGTGGAGAGAGAGAGGGGGGCAAGGCCAGGTCAAATGGAGAAAAGAACGTCGTGAGAGGAAGAGAAGACGTCGGAGAGAGAAAAAAAGGAACTATCTTGTGAAACGAGTAGCGTCGGAGAGAGACAAAAAAGGACCGATAAGAGCTACAAGAGCGCTCCAGCTTCTGGCCGAAGCCAACATCGCTTTATTTTTTGTCCTTCGTCATACATCAAGTCGAAGCAAGAGGCAGTATAATACCATTCCTAACGTGTATAGATCAGAGCGCCAAATTAAACATGTCCATACAGTGCATGCCATCATTTTAGCATTTCTTAAGCAAGTTGCATTGGGCGGCATCTAGGCCAGCTAAGCGCAAGGATAATAAGTCCAAGCAAGAGGCAGTATAATACCATTCCTAACGTGTCTAGATTAGAGCGCCAAATTAAACATGTCCATACAGTGCATGGCATCATTTTAGCATTTCTTAAGCAAGTTGCATTGGGCGGCATCTAGGCCAGCTAAGAGCAAGGATAATAATGCAGGCCGGGCAGTAACCTACTTTGTAGCCTTCTGCTATAAAATGGTAACCTCTTCATAATTAATATGTGATCCACTTATCTCTTTCACGTAGTTTCTTGGTTCTTGGTGTCCAAGCCGGTTGTAAGGGCATCCGCAATAGCTAGCTATTTGGTTAGTTAAATGTGATGTGGCAAGCAAAAACTAGGAGAGAGAGTATTTACTTGGCGACGAGCAAATAGCTAATCTATTTCATGTACCCAAGAACATGTAAGAGAAGATTGTAGGTCCAGTAGTTTTAAATAGTCTTTTTTCTTGTCTCTCACATCCACATCAGTTGACTACGTAGCTAGTACTAGCTATTATCATTGTGGACGCCCTAAGTTTCTAGCCTACTTCTCCTTTCTCTCCTCCGCGTTATCGTTTAGGGCGTCCACAATGGTAATAGCCAGTGCTAGCTACGTAGTCGGCTGATGTGGAAGTGAGAGACAAGAACAAAGACTATTTTATATTGTTAGACCCACATGTTCTTCTCATATATTCTTGGGCTACGTGAGATAGTCTCCGGCCGGGGACCTAAATATTGGGCCCCGAGACATTCTCCAAACTATGAGAATCTGCCGGCCCGCCATGGCCCAGTAAAACCTAGCCTGCTATCATCCCGCCAAGACGGAGGGACGGCCCGACGGACGATGGACCAGCCATTGGCCACGACGCTCACATAACGACGAAATCGGCCCACGGACGGCCCCACAAAGCGGCCCAAATGGAGTCACCACGACGTAAAGAGCTCATCACGCCACGAAGGACAAGGTCAAGGACCTCCGCCAAACAACGAACCATGACGCTCCACGTCGACCAGCCCAAAACCATGGCTCGGACTCGACCACGCATCTGCGTTTCGCCCGAGGCTGGCCTAGCTCACCAGCCCCGGAGAAATCTCCGCTCCCGAGGGTGGCCTAGCTCACCACCCTCGGGCGCAAGAACTCCGCCGCCCGAGGGAGACCAGCTCTCCATCCTCGGGGTGAGGCAGCCCAACTAGCCCGCCTAGGGTCGCCGACCCTCAGGCGTGGGAGGTTCCGTCCGAGGAAGGAAACCGCCCGATTCAATGCGGATCGCACGACAAAGCGGGCGCGCAGCCATCGACACGCCGGGCCAAATCGAACCGCCGAATCGCCTCCCCAATCCGACCGATGGGGACGCAAAGCTGAACCGGTGGCGTGTTACACCACCCGGCACGGAAACCGAATGACACTGTTCATTTCCCGGAGCACCGTCAAAAACGCCACGTTGGGCCGACCCTCGGGCACTTGACACGCATAGCCAGCAACCTCGGGACCGCCCTCGCCATGCGCATCGTGAGGGACGCCATCAACCCCTCGGGGCGCCAGGGGACGGCACGTCCACCATCGGATCGGGACGCCGTGTCTTCGCCAAGCAACATCCAAGCCAGCCCACCCCTCGACAACAGCACATGCTACCGGTGTAGCCTCGAATTAGCCACCTAGGCGCCCACCTGTGTAAACATTATCTCTCTCCTTCTCCCATAAAAAGGGGAGTAATGCCTCATTGAGGGATTCGAGCCCGCTCAACTCCAGTTCACACGGAGGAAACCGCACACCACCACCACCATAACCACGATCGTGGGGCTTGAGACCCGCGTCTCCCCCCCGCGCCGCCCCTGTAACCCCCACTGCAGGCTCACCTTTGAGCGCGAGGTAACACGAGCAGACACACCCCCGCGCGGACGTAGGGGCCCCGTTGGCTCAACCAGATAAACCGCTGCGTCCCCCGTGTCCATCTTGCGCCACGCCATCGAGGGAGGGGGCACACGGCTTATAAATTCTTTATTGCCGGCACCCGAGGCACCCACCGCCTCGAAACGCCGACAGTCTCTCTCCTACTTTTCACTTGCCACGTCACATCTAGATAGCCAAATAGCTAACCATTAGGGACGGCCTTAGCCGACTTACCACCTGCTATTATACTTTGCTCTAAAGGTTGCGGGTTTGGTACAGGAATCCGGCCAGAACAGCTGTATTGGAGATTTTGTATTGACTGTCACGGATGGAAATGGGTTTTAATTATTCATTCACGGAGCCGCATGGTCGTTGGGTCGGTCCCAAATAAATAAAAACCAGAAGAAAATCAGCTCGAGCGAACCGGCCATGTTATATAATAACGTTAACCAGCTTGTGCATGATGCACGAAAGATTATAAAACGTACAAAGTGAAAAGGCGCCGCCTTTGAATCGAATTTATAATCTTTGTAAATTTTATATAATTTTACAAAGTTAAAAGGCGACGCCCAACTGCCGCTTGACCCGATCGACGCATCGGTAGGGCGCGGGGCATAATTTTTGACCTAGAGAAAGTTTGGTCGTGCTCAGACCACAATTTGAGCCCGTGGATTGGCCCGATGGCCCCACTAAAATGGAAAAGATAACCTGAGCGAATCGAGGGTGGGTGCGGGCCACAAATTTTGACTAGGTCATGTTCAGTTTCCTTCTCTCTCCCAAAATATTTCAAGATTCTCTATCACATAGAATCTTATGACACATGGATGGGACATTAAATATAGGTAAATAAATTAACTAATCGCATACAATTTAGCTATAAATAATGAGATTAATGCTTCGAGACTAATTAGTCCATAATTGGTTACTAATTACCAAATACAAACAAAAGTGATGCAGCAAAACCGAACCCAAAATATTTCAGAAACTAAACACGCCCTTGGAGCAAAGTTTTGGGTCGTGCTCAGGCCACAATTTGAGCTCAGTGGCCGGATGGCCTAACTAAAAGGAAAATAAAAGTAAAATGCTGCTTCTAGTAAAAGATACATGCGTTCTCGGTAATCAAATCACTTTCGATTTTAGAGATAGCCCTTGAGTTATAAAAGAGCAATAAGAAACAACACTCACCAAAACACAAAGGTGAGCTTAAACTTAAAGAGTAGCATAACCAATCCGACAAATATTTAAAGAGTAGCGCAACCAATCACACAACCAGTTACTAATTCATGACGATCTCAAATCTCAATCTATGACGCTTCAGAGCCCCTACTAAAAATTAACCATGATGATTAAAAAGCAACTAAAACAAGGACCGAATAGGACTCAAAAGTCTCAAATGGAAACATTCAGGAAACGAAGAAAGAAACTAAGAAAAATCAAATCAATGACACAGTTTGCTCTAGCCATGATTCAATAGCAGGGAATTATTTCTTCTAGGCCCTCCATAGGAGTTGTCCAAATAATTTTTGAAGATTTCCAAACAGGCAGACTGCTCACTGGGATTCCTCTAAAATTGCATCATTTGAATGCTTCAGGTTAGTGAAATGTAAGAACTGGCATTTAAAACTGACCTGAAGCTTTCAAATCTCTAAATGGGATTAGAGGCACTATTAATTGTGAGACCAATGAGTCCCTAGCATTTTTATTTTGCCAATTCAAGAAGAGATGGTCCACTGTCACTTAGAATTCATAGAGCAAAGAACACAACTGAAGGAGGGTATGTGCATATTTTTCCTTTTTAGGATATTACGAGTGTTGAGCCTGTTCTAAACTAGTAATCAGAAGAAAAGCTTATGTTTGTGTTGACAAGAGGATTTCGAAATCCATTTGAAAAATTGGGTGAGCACTAGTGGTCCCTAAGAGCTCACCGTAAGCCCTTTTTTTGAAGTAAAAGTGGAATTATCCCAAATGTAAAATCAAGAGTCAAATCCATCAAACAACTACTGATCTTGAAGAATGCTTCACTTTGTTGGAACTGATCAAAAGCTTCAACTATCAGAGGGAGGTTGAAAAGGTTTGTGGTTTCACAGATAGTAGCAACACTTTTTTAACATGTTTGGGAAGTTTACCATTTGAAATGTTTCTCCCAAACAAGATGTGCCCAAAAAATATCAGTCATGTTGAAGATTTATGGATTTTTTTTCAAAAGCAAGGCCTCATTTTGGGTTTTCAGGTCCAGAACTCCCAAAGCTCCATCTTTTTTGGCCTGGTGACCATTGGCCAGGCTGCTTTACCATTAATCCTGCTTTATCATATCCTCTCCATATACAATGCTTTCTATACTTATCTTAGCTTGCTCTCTAACAATGGAATGGGGAGGGAGGTGAAGACAGAATTAGTCATGTGGAGTTTTCCAACTTGAGAGAGAAAGAGAGAAGTGCTTACAAGCCTTCTTTCACACATCTTGTAACTAGAGACAGAAATCATCCACTCTTGGCTTAGTTAGTCCAAGAGGTAGGCCAACATAAGTGAAAGGAAGGTTACCAATAGAGAATCCAAAAAGTGGCAGAAAGGTGTTGAATCTGTCATCTGACATGTTGATTGGGACCATTATGGATTTAGCAAAGTTGACTTAAAGACCAGTGGAGGCTGCAAAAGTGTTTTTTTTTCTTTCTTTTTTGCAGAATGAGGTTGCAAAAGTGTTTAAGAGGGCTTTCAAGATAAAGAATTGCCTCCCACAACCAAGAGGCTCGTTTATATAAAGAAATTTTCTATAATAATTGGGGAAAAAATTCAATGGCTCAAATAGACCGATCCGACGGCTACAAAGGTAGGAGGCAAAAAGCACGGAGGCAAAATTGCCTCCCGTTGTGTCTATGACAGTGGGCCATAGGAGCAAAAATCGCCTCCCGTTGCCTCCGCAAAATGGAAGTATTAAGAATAGACGGTAATTGCAATCTTGTAATTCTTTTATTTTATAAAGGGTAAAATGGTAACTCCATGAATGGCTAAAGAATGTTTTTAGTAGTACTTAAATGGATATCTTCTTTTGTTATCCTCTAGGGTTCGTCCGTCGAGTCGCCGCCGCCAGCTTGGTCGCGATCGCGGATCGCGGCCCGCCGCAGCCGCCGGTGCCTCGAAGGCCTCTCGATGCGAAGAGTGTAGGGAAGGAAGGCGCCGACTAATGGGGGACGGAGAGTGCGACGGCGGCGCGAGGGCGGACCGTTCCAGCGGACGACACCTCGGGCGGCTACGTCGCCGGGCGGTGGTGGGGGAGGGAGGCGCCGCTCCGGCTCCCTAAAGGCGTAGCGCGCACAGGTGGCGGCCTCGAATCACGCCCGTCTAGGTGGAAGTGGAGGCCGTGTGCTGCGTAGGTGCGGGCAGAGGTGCGGCCGGGGACACGGAGCCGGAGGCCAAGTGCCGCGCGGTGGTGGTGGTCGGTGCCTCCTTCACACTACTACAGTCTTCAACTATAGGGGCGGTTTTTTATGCTCATTAGGGGCGGTTTTCCCAACCGCCCCTAAACAAGCGCTCCTAATGTTCATCGACATTACACTATGTAAAAAAGGCTCATAATCGCCAGTGCGCCCAGAGACGCCGCTAATAATGAGCGCCTGTGTTGTGATACTCCTGAAGCGCGGTCTCGGCGAGCGCCAAGCAATAGGCGCCGACCGGTCCCAAAGACCAAAACGCCGCGTCTGTAATAGAAGATCATTACGCGACACATGTTCGTGTAGCGCGCCATTTTTTTGTTCCGCACGCTGCGCTTTCGTTGGCGGGCACGCACACGCGGCTACGGCAGACGCTTTTTTAAAACCGGTGTCTGCAAAATTCAACGTATCTCGACACGCGTTTGATCACAAAATTTTCGAGGCCGATCGACCGTGGATGCAAACCCTAATTCAGACGCGTTTTTTCTTACAGACACCTTTTCGGCGCCGCCTGTCAGTACCGTTACGAGTATTACAGACGTGCGTGGATTCACAGACTCGCGTGGTCAAGAACCGTCCATGTTGCTTGACACCGGTATAGACGCGTGCCGCAGATACCGACGCTTGGAACACACAAGGGTCTGTAACGGCCACGTAAATTAAAGTCATGCGTTTATTTTCAGACGAGTTGTGTTAGCAGGTGTCTGTACATGTCGCAACCACTACCGACGCACGGTAATTTACGGACGTGTGTAGTCTACGATGTCCGTGGCTGTTTTTGCTGGTATTGCGGACACGTACAAGAAACGTGACGCCGGAGGTGCGCGTGCTCGTAATCGCCGCATGTTACGGTCGTGCGTTGCTGCCGTAGTCCGTGGTGTCTGAAAGCGTTGCAGACACATGTCAATGAGCAGACGCTCGGCAGGTGCACGCGCATGTATTTGTCTCGAGTGTTACAGTCGCCCGTCCTGCTAGAGACGATGGATGTTGACACGCCGCCTGTACCGACTGAATTTGGCTGGGCCTGCATCCGGTTTTGAACGGGCCGGAGCGAAGCCGGCCTGAATTTGGACCTGCATGTTAGGCCCGTTCTCTTGCGGTACAACGAGCTGGACCGTTTTCCGCTGCGTAGGTTATAACACTGCGGACATATTATTATATATACTAGCAAAACATGGCCGTGCGTTGCACCGGGACGTAAACCGAGCCTTAACCTTGGTCTTATCCTTTTGGTACTTTGCTTCTGTGGCACACGTTTGCCTCCTTTCTCTTTCTCTCTCACATTATTCTCAAGAATGGAGCTCCCAAATCACCTTGTGTGTGCCGGTGAGAGGAGTCGCCTCTTCGGTCTCCAGCGACATGTGCTCCTAGGCATGCGCCGCCGCCGCCTCCTTGTCCTTATTCGCAGTCCCGGTCCCGTCATGGTGTCGAGCGGAGCTTCTGCTTCTTAGACCCGGCCATCAGCTCCGACGCGTAGACGATGTGGAGGTACACGCGTAGTGCGGCGGCGGTCTCCGTGGCAAGAGCACGACGTCTAGCTGCGAAGGATAGCATCGGCATCGGCGCCCAAGAGTGCATCAGAACCGCGAGCTGCGAGTCCCTCTCGGCCTTGAAGTGCGGCGCCTTGTTGCTCGGGAAGAATAGCATCGGCATCGACGCCGTCAGGAAGGCCACCGTCAGCGCCTTGGCATGTCCGAAAAGAAGCGAGTGCATGGAAGGCGTCAGAAAAGAAGCGAGTGCATCTGTGCATGGAAACAAAAAAAGGTTCAACAAACGACAGCTGATTCCCTGTGTTGCAATTAAGAATCTGCGGCCTCCGCTCCTCGTCCATGACCATGTTGCGTGACGCTAGCTTACCGTAACGGCCGGCCAGCGCGGCGCCGCATCGATCGTGTCATGCATGACACACACGGCACTCACTGTCTGTCTCACTCCATAGTTTCCGTAAAGGCAATGCATGCACACGCTTGTCCGTCGCCGCATCCACACATGCATGCCGATCCATGACCATACATGCGTCGGACAACGGCACAACGTACGTATAGGTACACAGGCAGAGAGATCAGCACACAATAGAACACGACGCGACGGCCAAGGCAGAGCCAAACATCCCAGCATGCCATGCCTGCAGTGTCTGTAGTAGGCCAAGCGGACGACGTGCGTTACTCGTGCGTTACTGCAGCGCATTCACCGCGGCCGCAGATTGGCGCTTATTGCCTCTGATGTCGGGCTCTCCGTCACTGTACCTACCATGGGTAGAAAAAAATAATCGCGTGGGAGCGGGAGAGCCCGGAGAGGGAGACTGGGAGGGGCGAGGCGTCTGCGGGTTCCAGCTGTATATACGTAGTATTGTAGGAATCGTATATGGAAAAAAAAAAAAAATCTCTTTATCAGAGTCCGGCTATAAGAAGATGTTGAAGGCAGAAAAAAAGGCAGAAAAAAAAAGTGGCAGAAAAAAAGGTGAAAAAAAAAGAGGTGGGACTGAAATTTTCTCTTTTATTTATTATAAGTAGGTATAGATATAATGCGTTGCCACACACTTCAACACCGTCTCTCTCTGGTGGTGGTGGCACACCGCAGGGGCAGCGGAGGAGTGCGACGCACAGGACGGTAGCTGCATTGGTTTGTGCTCCGCTAAATCGAGCTCTCCTTCTTTGTTACCGCGTTCCTCTCCGGCGTTATATTATATTGGTGCTTGTGCGTTTCAGGCGAGCGACGTAATTCATACCACAAGATAAATCATAAAAGTGAACCTCTCGTCTGTATCAAAATAGCTAAATACGCTGACTGAAATCAGAGCATCTGGTCAGTGAAATGCGTTGCTACAAGAATGGATGACATACTTAACTCAGAGTCAGAGTTCTAGTTAGATCCGCATAAATAATCTTAAAAATCATATATCCAAATGATTTTTTTCTCAAATTGAAAATAAAATTGAACAGTTCTTACTGCTATTACATCAACTGGAGGCACAAATATTAATTGCAAAGCTGTGCTATTAGCAATACAAGCACTTAGTAATATTAAAATATTAAAATCATAGATAAAATGCATCAATCAGGTTAATATCAAAATCATAGATAAATTACATCAATCAGGTTCGAATTAAACTAATCTAATAAGAAATAACCACATCTTGCTAAACTAATCTAATACTCAGCAGTCACCATGTTCTAGTGCTGTTCTCCTGCAGAACTTCAGCGGAAAGCACAGGGCAGAAGATTACCTCGTACGCATCACTGATCTCCTTAAACCTTTCTTCTGCTTCAGAATTCCTGCAAGCGATAATCCGGTGGGCAGCTTTGATCTCCTGGAGCGTGGCATCGCGGTGGAAGGGTTGGGTCCCCGCCGACGAGCCAGGGCAGGACGGCGGAGGTGGCGGCGCCGTAAGAGGGCAACGACGAGAGAACAGAGCGGCGACGGCGGTTATGGCGAGTGCAGGGCAACCTCGCGTCGTGTTTGGGCATGGCAGCGCGAACGAGGGCAGGCCAGCGCGGCGCTATGCGAGGGCGGCGGCTTTGGCGAGGGCGAGGAGCCGCGGAAGAGGACGAAACCGATGGTGTCGGGATCGGGGCAGGGACGGATAGGGGACGGATCGGGGAGGCCGCGGTGCCGCTGGAGGTGACCGAGTGATGGCTGAATGACCAAGATACCCCTTACGAATAAAATTAATATTTTAAGAAAACAATCAGAGACAATGGTAGACAATTTCAAGTATTGTAGAAGGGCTATTATATAAAACATCATAAATCTCCACATATAAAACTTCATAAACTGTAAAGTGTCATCAGCGTACTGTAAGATTTTTTGAGTGAACAGGAGGGGCAAGGAGCTCCGACTAGAATTTTATTAAAACTTTAAGAACAGCGTATTGTAAGATTGGTATTGATTTTCAAGGGTGGCCTGCGTTTTCCAACATGCAGTACTCCCTCCATCCCTAAATAGATGTCATTCTCGCTTTCGAGAAGTCAACGTTTTCAAACTACCGACAACTATATATTAAAATATATAAATATTTGTGCTAAGTAATTAGTATCATTGAAAAGATCTTTAAGTCTAGTTTTTTAATAAATTTATCTGGAGATATAAATGTTGCACGGATTTTGTACAAACCTAGTCAAAGTTGACAAAGTTTGACCGACGCACCCCCACGGTGACATCTAAAAAGGACGGAGGGAGGTGGTGTCAGCTGTTCTGCACCACAGCTCAAACCCGTTACAATGTTAGCATACCAAAATCTCGAAAACAATGTTGGACTCGAAGCATATCTCCACAAGTAACCGTGGTATTTTAAAAGTAAATTACTGAAAGCCTCTCCAAAACCATCACATTTTTTTTAAATGTGAAAGGAGCTGGCTGGCACTGTGGCTCGAGGTGTCTGCGTCCCCCTATGAGAAGGTTGGAACTAGGGGGATTTGGCCTGTGAACTATATCCTGGCCAATCTAAGGAAATGGCTGAGCAGCAAGCGGGTACGTAACAGTAACAGATGACTTTGAGTTGAGGGTCATACAAATTCAGGAAAATTCCTTCTTTTTTGTGTAATTAAAAGCTCGTGCGTGTGTGCTGAGGTTGTTTAGTGTGGGTATCGATAACCTTCCGATTATCGTAACTTAACACTGTTAGTAACTCAATTCCTTTTCTGCTTAAAAACGTGCTAATGCACGCTCTCGGAGAAAAACAACTTTGAGTAGAGGGAAGCAACCCCGTCTGGCGTTGCTGATAGAGGTACTGATAAACATTTTGAGCCACGTCCTCTCTGATCTGCTCAAGGATTTGTATTCTGCCCTCTGATCAGTGCGGCTAATGAATCCTCAGAATTGCTGAGTCTCAAACCTCTTGGTCTGCACTCTGCATCTGAATGAGCTGTGATTCAATACCAACTATTTGGCGCTGCAACTCTCAAGGAAGGTTTCTGTCACACCTAGAGCAGTGGGAGCAGCTGCTATTATTGTGAGATTGGCACATGTACATGTGACGACTGACGAGGACAGATCTACAATGGCCAGTGAAACAATCAGAGAAGGAATTTTCCTGAATTTGTAAGAATAGATAGCGGAAAAAAATTATTAACTCAGCGCCAGCGTCAAGATTGTCTTTAACACCTGATTGAACCAAACTCAGGGCAAGCACAAACTGTAGCTCCACTCCAATGACTGAATATCGTTCAAACTCACGCAGTTATCCAATAAGAAATAGGCAAAATTTGCCAGGGGACACTAAAAAAAGGTGGCTTTTGCCACTGGACACTAAAAAAGAATGGCTTTGCTACAACACATTACAAAAACATGGTTATTTGCTGCTGGACATTATAGCTCATATAATATGATTTCTCAGTCAAACAGGTAAGTAAACATGATATCTGGACAGAAATACCCCTGCCCTTCAATTCAAGGTTGAAGCAACATAACATGTCATAAGTCATCACCATAACATGCACATTTCAGCAACATTTTAGCAGATCCACGAACATGATAGGTTCAAAAGAAAGTAGCAGGTCCAGGCCCACAAAATACACACGTTCTCTAGCAACATTCAAGCCCCACTTTTAATAAAGTACAACAACAAAATATAGGATGAATAGCATGTTTCATCCAACTAATACAGTGAAAGCCTATGCTTTTTTAGACCTAACAACCTGTAGCTTCTTTGCCTTTCCCTTTTCAACACAAAATGGAGATGTGACTGGATGTCCAACAGGCTCTATGGCATCTTCAAGTTCCAGCAGCCTCTTACGACTATCGATGAGTATAGATTATAGAAACATGTCAGCTAAATACATAGAAGTAGCAACAGGAACATAAAAAATTCAGCAAGAATTTTACCCTCTTGTCATGGAACTTGGAGTAGAAACCAAGGTGCTGATTCTAGTTGGTGTAGATGATTCTAGTTCCAACAACCTCCTTGTCATACTTCATGCAAATACAATCATATGATAGTGTATTATTACATATTTGACAAGGGGACAAATATCTCAAATGCTCAAATTGCAATGGTACCTTCTTGTCATAGGGTTTGGTGTTTGAGAAAAAGTGATGGGTCTTGTGGGACAAATATCTCAAATGCTCAACAGTCCATACGATTTTCTTCAAAAAATCAGGGCTACAGTACCATCTAACCAAACCCTAGAAGAAATTAGCAGAAATCGTTTACCCGTCAAGGACCCATGAAAGATCAGCGTGCTCTTCAGGGAAAAATCTCGCTCAAGAACCGTGGAGGCTCCATCGCCTTCTCAGCTGCGGGATCCGGAGTTGCCGCTCTCCTCGGCTTGCTGCAGGGCGCCGTCGCCGCCATCTTGTAACACCCTAAATTTTGCCTCTTTTGAAAATAGAATAAAATGATTTATTTATGTATTTTGTGCTCATAAAATATAGGAAAATAAATATTTTTATGAAATTAAAATTTATCATAAGGCTAGATACATGCTTGATGCATTCATGCCGCTGCATATTTTATTTTGAGATGCTTGGTTTTTTGTTGAAGCTGAAAAGAGATTCAAATTCCTTTGCAAATGATTTTAGAAATTTGATTCAAATTAGAGAAAAGAATTCTTTTCTCCCCCTCTATTCCCAGCCGAAGGACTTAGCCTTGCCTTGCCTATTTCCTTTGCGTAGTGCAACAGAATCCAGCTGTCCAGCACGTCTCCTTGTCGTGGACGACATCAGGTCATCTTTAAATATCCATGAGCTGCTGCCCTTGGTTCCTTTCTTTCTCTATAATCCAGCCCATTGCCTTGCCTTGCTTTCTCCTCCTAGCCCAGCTTGCTATGCCTGGACCCGCTGCAACCTTCTCCCATGCAGCAAACGGACTCTAGTCTGAAGGCAGCCCTGCCATCGTTGTTCGATCTTTGCGGATACGGCTTGGTTCTGCACCCAATGCTCTATAAAACCTGAGGTTCCAAACCGTGCCTCTATTTCATCTACGTGCCGCCGGTTTAGCCCTAGCCACGCGCCGTCGACATCACGATCTCGCCGAGCTCGAACCTGCAGCCGCCTGAAACCCTAGACTGCTGCCGTCGGGCTTGGGTTTGCGATTCATCGCCTCGTCACCGCTGCCAAGGCCCAATATCGTTTCCGTCGTCTCGCTGTTCCATCTACATCCAACGCAGACCCCCGCCTCTCTGTCCTGTGCGTCGACATCCTCGTTGTAAAGTCGATGCCGACATGAAGTACTCGTCTTGGTTGCTTTTACGTCCAGGCGTCCAGCGATGTTCTATCGTTGTCTTGACCTCGTGACGTCGTTGGTGAGTCTATCTGCTGATGATCTATTCTCCCAACTCTCAGATTTCAGTGCTCAAGTTCGAGTATCCTTTGTTTTCGTTGGCACGTGCCTCCTCCGGCCTTGCCAGCTCCGCCCTGCCAGGGCTGTACAGGAGCCGTATACGAGTTAGAAGGTGACCAAGACTGTACGTACGTGCTGTCCAGAGGTACGAGATGAGATAGAACTGTACGTCACCAGTTAGATGTCTCTGTCATTTATTCGTTTTAGATCCCACTCATCCTTTTGCTAGCTAGGTTCCCACCGCACGCATGTATGCACGTAGACATGCTATGCTACAACTTCTATCTGAATCGATCCATCCTGAAACCCATTGCTTGCTAGCTTGTTGACGACGTCATCTGATGACATCATGTGCTTTTCTTGCCGATTTCCTTTACAAAAATAAAGCTAGAAATACCATGTTAATACACATATATCTTCAATCACCATGAGCTGTCCGTCTTCAGATCAATGGTCCAGATCACATGATACCTCTTCCGGCCTTTTTGTTAAAGAGACCCCAAATTTCTTGATTATCTGTCCATGGTCATCTAATCTGATTTAAAAAGAAATTTTATTTATTTTATTTCGAAAATGATTTCCACTTATTTACAGCTTTGCCACTGGATTCAAACCTTTATAACTCTCTTATTTTAAATCCGTTTTGACCCGTTCAACTTTCGTTAGGTTCGTAATTCCGTAACCTACATGTTTATATTACTGTTAGTCAGGTTTTGCGACTTTTAAATTTTGAGTTTATATTAGGTTTATGAATGTTAAACTTGTAAAATTCATATCTACACCGTTTTAGCTCCGATTTTGGTGATCTTTACGTCTGTGTGATCGTAGAGACGTGTAGAATAGCTTTTTGTACTTTTCAAACTGTTTTTCCACTGTTGGTGTACTGTTCTAATTGTAGCCTTGTTTGCCATGCATGATTGGATCCAAATGTTTGTCTCATTCTTTGATTGGAATCGAGTAGATCGGTGAGCTTTATGTTGTTGATCTCGAAGAAGACCGTGATCCATAAGAAGTTGATGAAGAAGGTGTTTTTGGGAAAGCATTGGACTTGAAGAAAGGATCTATATTTAAGGCAAGTATAGTTTTGGGATATGCTATCTTTAAACCATGATCTTATGACTTGCTTAATGTTTATGCACTGAACGTTAAATATGAATTGTTGATAACATGGTTCATAGGGCGAAAGAGCTATGTTTTGTTTATGATGCTCTTAGCTCTCCATAAGGACTTATTCATTTGTGATCATCCGGGATATACAAGATGCAGCTATGGGGGTCACATGGCTCGGCTTTAGTCGTTCGAGGGGATAGTGTTTACTTGTGTCGGTGGTTACCGAAACGGAAGAGAATGGGTTGTAGCCCTATCGCTATCCGGCATATTTAGATAACCCCTTTGAAAGGCTTTATGTGGGTTTTCAATGTTGTGGAGGTTCTAGAGCCCATGCAAAGTGGAAATCCATGACCCGTAGTGAAAATATACACCTCTGCACGAGTTAATTAAACTGTTATAACAGCCGTGTTCGTGGTCATGAACGGCCTTGGAGACATCTATGAATAAAATCACATGCTTATTATGTTGATAATTAACTTGATGTTTATAACTGTTGGCTATACATGCTTATTAAATTATTCATGATTTATCGTTTCATGCTATTCATTATTTATGTTATAATGATCATGGGTTTTGGGGTAGATATTGCCTAGCTATATTTTTGAGTTCGACATGGACTCACTCTTGCTATTCCCCACACCTCGGGGAAGAAGTTAGGCTTGTGATCAACCAAATCCGGTCGTTCCCGTGGTGCCTACATCGAAGAACAGAGAGTCTTTCCGCTGCCTGCTAGCTGAGGTTATGTCTTTCTTGTTAGGTTTGTTTTATCTTAAGCATTGTGAATTGATTACCATTCATTTGTAAACTATATGTGAGATTTGACTTCCGTGGCTCACATATGGCTTCATCTGGTTTTGTTCTTAAAACCGGGTGTTACTGAAAAGTGTACTAACATCTTGAATACTATCACATATATAAACTCTCTCTATGCAATATGTCTTAATGACATATCTATTTCAATTTAATACTAATATTTGAAAACAAAAGAACATGTAGGTTATTATCCCTTTTGTCAACTGATATACTGAGTACGTTTAACTACTCCCTCTATCACATAGTATTGCTGAAAGCTATTAGCATTCAAATTTATCGTAGAATAATATCCTCGGTCCATGAATAAATAAATTTCTAGGGTTATTTTAAGGTTTTTTATATGTTTGATCGTATTTTATATAAAAAATACAAATACTTGTGATACAAAATGAGCATACCATGAAAATATAGTTTGTGGTGTATTTGACAATACTAATTACTCTTTAAAATAAATTCGTTTGAACCTTAAAAAGTTGACATAATACAACTCTAGAAATTTATTTATTCAGAGGCGGAACAAGTATCTCTAGGTTTCTGGAGGAGACTAAAAGGGAAAAGAGACTAAATTACCCGTATGCTTGATTTGTGTGTGTGTGATTATTAGTAGAAATAAATAAACTGTAACATGCATATTTTTTTAGAAGCACAGCCACCACCACGATAAGGCCAAAGATAAACACAGAAAAGACACACAGAACGAAAAGGAGCTGAAAAAACAACCAGACACCACCACTTCCTGGGAAAAAGGAGCCGGAAGCAGGCCGACGAGAACTGCGCCGTCGTCGCCGACGATGTGCCACGCCAAAAGGCGCCGCCCGCTGCAAGCCCAAGTAGCTGCTTGGACTCCTCCAAGGGACTATCCGCCAGAAGCCACACACCCACGATCGTCGATACCCCTGCTCCAGCCTCGCGTCAGCAACACCCATCACGACAACATATATAGACCGTACTGAGATATGCAACCTGTCAGCTATGCAAGGCATACGCGTTGCGCGCGGCAACATATATAGACCGTACCACGAGCGTATACGTCTTCACATGGTCTTAGAATGTTTGTAAGAGTCTAGATCTTGATTAAGAGCTACCATTTCTCTATTTTCTATTAAATAAAATATAAAACATATTTAGAGATATCAGATAACTCAAAAGTCGATTGCTGGAGCTGCGCGCCCTTTAGCCAGGGAAGATTATATATTTATGGCGCACCTGTCAGCTGTTTGAATCTAATTGCGTTGGTTATTGCATAATCGCGTTCCCTGTTGTGCAGGATACTGAACAGTAGTCTGAATCAAAGACGGCGAAAATGCGTGACTGTGGCAGCTATGACCTATCTAGTCGCTATTCCATCCGATGATCCATCTCTTGTCGAATTAATCATTATCAATGTACTCTGCTTCCATCTCACTCACAAGCTTTGTTTCCTGGTGCGAGTTTCAATCTATTTTGGAGGCGTGAATGTTCATTAGAGTGCATGATCATATAGTAGCTGTTAATACATTTAAGAAATTTAATTTAAGACAAAACTAAAATACCTTACTTTTTTCGAAGAGAGAGAGAGTAGGGAAGCAAAATAATCCCCAAACCAGACGACAACAAGGGGGATGAGACGGAGAAGGATCATGTTGATGAAATTGTGTTTTAGGTACATGGGAGTAATGTTCCATGATTAATTCCATTTTTGTAGAGACAAAAATGTTGCATGTCAAGGTAAAAGATGGTCCACTCCCATGGGGAAAATGCTAAATATTTAAAAATGATAAAAAATATTAATATGAATTAAGGAATTAAGAACATTTTTACTACAATTCCAATTCATGCAAAAGTTGTTCTGTACTAAATTAAAAATAAAAAAGTTCACAAGGATAATGTCCCGAATAAAAAAAAAAATAATGTACAACATCACATTGAATAAATGGTAAATGCCGTGCAAAACAATCACAAAACCTTACATGAAATTAGAGCATGAGGGGAAATTTAATTTCGATTAGTGTAATGAAGAGAAGAAAATGAGGAGTAAAACAGAAAATAGTTTTTTATTTAGAATAAATAGTTTTTAAAAAAAAACAGGGAGACGAGAATAAATAGTGAAAAAAAAAAGATAATTCAACAGCCATAGTGACCCACATAAAACACTCCACGTAGTACAGAAGTGGGCTCAGCCCAAACACTCTCTAGCCTTCGGACCAAAATACAGTAGGGGCCGTTCTCGGGCGTGTCCATCTGGTGGTCGATCCATCGGCCCAGTTATCACATGGGCTGCTCACACAAGCTAGCTACGCCGCTAGGGCCGTGGTTGCTTCCTGGAAGGCAAAATAGAGCGGCCCGGCTTGGCCTGGCCTGGCCCCAAGCGTAGTGCAGCCTCGGATGGTAAAATTACGGCCCAATCAACCAACGCAAACACATTAGCGCTGCACTAAGCCGTGTTTAACGTTCAGTTTAGTCCCACCACGGCTGCTTTGAGCACACATAGCCAAGAGAAGGGTATAAATTGAGACCCACAGCCACCGTTTAACTCATACCTTTCGGCCTTTTGGCTAAGATCAAGTGTAGTATCTGTTTTATCGGTTTAATATCCGATATGTAGACCATGTGTCTACTTTGATATTAAATTTATTTTTTTTTGGGGGAGGACCACAACATTGGCTTGCCATTGGGTCTCTTGAGTGTCGCCCAGCTGTTGCACTGTTGGCAGGGCCTGGCGCACCCCAACCAAATCATAAAGAAATTTTCTTTGAGCCAAAACAAATTAGAGCTTGCTTTAAAACCAAGTTACATACATTTTACCTCTCAAAGTTATAAATATATATTTATGCTTAGTTGATCGAATTTTAATAATTTGTCCTATGGTTTGATTTTGGATGGATGGGGAGTGCCTGGATCCCTCACCAAACCGGAGAAATTCCTTGTCGAACGGAAACCAAATTGTTTGAGACGGTTTTTGTACTGATAATAAAAAATATGTTGGGCCTATGACATGGAAGCCCCAAGCCCGGTTGGCTGGCAGGGTGGGCTGCCTGCTTGAGCCTGGCCCGACCGGATGGAAATTATTAGGACATGGCTGGAGCCTCTTCTTAGACTATCGGGACCCCTAAACTATTTATTTTTTCGGCCATCCAACTAGAAAAGCTACAACTGTATTCTATCCACGCATCCCAATACTAGTGCAGTAGTGCGAAGTGTTTGGGAGGCCGTATGAGGGCTTCTTTGATACCAATGTATTTATCTCACTCTCATCCATATGTGTTGAGGTGGATTCGTGTAAAACTTTAAACTAACTCCACACCAATCTACCCTATCACACGTGGCTTGAGGCAAAGACATAAAAAATCTAAATATTTTGTGCATTTGTAATGTGTTTTTCTGTATTTTTTGTTTTGTTATTTCTTTATTTACCTATTTCTATATGTTTCATACTTTTTTTTCCATTTTTATAACTATTCTGTTACAAGTAAACCATTGCACAAAGTAAATTATGAAAGTTAGAAAGTACGAATATTGGAATGCTCAAATTCTTACAAGAGGATATAAGAGCTTTACCAAAACGTGAAGGTGACTTCAGTGTGGCAGAGGCAAAGTATGTGGCGAGGTTTAGCGGCTGCCATACCTAAATTATAGTATATTAAAAAAGAGTGAAATACGCCATGGGTTCTTAAATTTTCCCTCACCGCTCATCCGGGTCCAAAACCGTTGAAACTACCCTTCATGCGGTTTTGGATGGTGGCGGGTTTGTTACAATAACCATGCATGGTTTTGCTATAGTAACAACAGTTTTGTCTTTTTTTTTTTTTATTTATTTCCGTTGAATCTTTGAAAAATCATAGTAGATTACAGAAGAGCGGAAATAAATAAAAAGAAAAAAGGATAAAACTGTTGTTAATGTAGCAAAAAAAACGTGGTTATTGTAGCAAACTTGTCGTCCCAGCATTCGATGAGTTCGGTGGTCTCGACTGCGCCCTAGGTGGCTGAATGCCGTGAGCGGACGATCGGAGTCGTAGGAGCTAATGAAGCCTTTGGTTGGGGGTGTCTAGTAGTTGTTTGATCGGGAATTTAATTTAGTGAATGAAAGCTCCATATCTGACCTGCTTTAGGTAAGAAAATATTTTAGAGGCATCAAGCGTGCAGTGCATAGATATATATATCAACTCCAAGCAAGAGGTAGTATAAAACTACTCCTAACGTATACATAGATCAGAGCGCCAAGTTAAACAAGTCCATATACATGGCATCATTTTGGCATTCGTTGAGCCAGTTTGCATTGGGCGTCATCTAAGGGTCTGTGGTTCTAAGGAGAGACTAAGAGACTAAAAGGGACAAGAAACTATGGACTAATAATAAACTCTGAACAGCGAGCCACAAGAGATGGAGTCAGGTCCTGGTAATGCTAACAACATGGGAAGTTTGGAAAGAAAGAAATAATAGGGTTTTCAATAGACTGCCAAAATCAGTCGACCAAGTCTTCAGGACAATCCAAGAGGCAGTTGCTAGCCACAGTTTATATGTAAATTAGCTTTTATTTATTTATAGCTAGGGGTGGCTCAGCAAGCATTGCTTGGCAGGTAAAATTGGCGCACCTTGCGCCACATCTTGTAAAAACTTTGCTCTTACTTATGAGACAACGGAGAAGTAGTGACTAGCAAATATTTCGAAAAGAAACTATGGACTAATAGTATATTCTGAATATGAAAAGGGACTAAAGTATAGAACAAAGATGAAAACACCCTTAATACGAGACAACGGAGAAGTAGTGACCAGCAAATTGAGTGGCATGGGCTATAAAATTGATCGTCGGTCCAAATTGGCACATCTACAATGGACTAATGGACTAGGGACTACCAGTCTCTCTTTGTAAGTGGTGTTTGGTTCTAGAGACTTTTTGTGTTACAACTAAACAAGTTACTAGAAGTCCCTAGAAAACCAAATAGGAAGATACTTTTTTTTGCTAAAAGTTCCTAGAAATACCTCTTTGAGGGACTTTTTCCAAAAGTGAACTTAAGTCCTCGAACTTTTGGAAAGAAACAGAGCTTGACAATGTAGGGACTTGTCTCTAGTCGCTAGTCCCATAGAAGGCCTAAGCCAGCTAAGGTCAATGTGTATAAGTGCCAGAACAGCTGTATGGAGACTTTGTATTGGATGGTCACGCCTGCAGGTCGTCGGGCGCAAATAAAAAACCAAGAAAAGGAATCAGCTCGAGCGAACCGACCATGCTATATAACTGATTAATTCTGTATATATTTCTGTTAACGTTGACCATGATTCGCGAAAGCTTATAAAAATTTACAAAGTCAAAAGGCGACGCCTTCGAATTTATATAAGTGCGACCAGCCGGGATTTAATTTGTGAGATGATGGATTTAATCATCTCTTTTCTGTTCTTAGAGAGAAATAATTAATGAGAGTTGCTAGCTATTAACACTTCCCATCCGTAGCAACCATCGGTATTCGTTAATATATATGTGCTCGATCGCTCCAGTGGAACATTGCCTTCCGGCACCGGAGAACCTTACCGTGGAGCCTTTGTGCGAGAGATATGTAGCTAGACATCTTCTGGCCTGATCTGATCATGGAGGCGGCAGCCCAGACCCTCCTTAGCAACGCTGGTCTGCTCCTGAGTGAGGTGCACCGTGCACCGGCTGCTCAGCGGCGATGTCGCTGAGCTGGCCCTCCAACGCAGTCGTCTGAGGCCGACCGCCGCCGACGGCGCCGCTGTGGACGTACTACTTGGTACGCGGGAGTGGATGAAGTAGCTGCGCGAGATCCCGCGTATGATGTGGAGGACTGCGTCGGCCACTACGTGCTCCGCATCAGGTACGTCCAGGCCCAACGACACGGCTTGCGTTCCTGGCTGGAGCGCCTGCTTGGCATACCTTTGGGACGTGCTTGGTTTGCTGGCGAAGCAGCTCGATCTGCTGCTAGGCAGCAATCCCAGGCCATTGGATTTGGTCACCTGACCTGATAGCTGCCTCGCCTGCGAGATCAACGCCCTGCGCGCCAGCGCCATCACCATCAGCGACCAGTACGCGCGGTACGGCGTCAACCACGAGGCGTTACCGCAGCGCCGGTGTCAGTGGCTGATGGTGCCGCTGCTGTCTCAGTCCATGGTGTCGGTGTCTCAGGCCTTCGAGGCCGGCAGCGATCTCATCTCAGCGAGGGAGGCATCAAGGAAGAGGGGAACCAAGGTGGACTTGATGACTTGAATGACACTGACGTGGCTATATCTCAACGGCTGTGTCAAGAACAAGAGGTATGTTTCTTTTTTACCTATCGTTTGGCCTACTTATATCTCTGTACAAAAATCATTTGTACATATACCGCTTTTTCTAATAGAGGCAGTTTAATCGAGAACCGTATCTAAAAATGGTTAATGGAACCAAATGCTCTTTTAGAAATGCATTTATATAGTTGGTAATCCTTGGATTACTTACGAACCGTGTTGTATCACGTATGTGTAGGTCTATTAATTGACCATTCTCTTCTATTTAATGAAAAACGGGCTATATATCCCCGATCTCGCAAAAAATTTCAGCTGCCTCATATCTATACAAATTGATTCTTTAAAAACATTAAAGTTGGTTTGTACGTAGAGACGGCTAGATCTAGAGGCATCTCTAAAAATAGTCTACAATGGTAAAATTCATGACTTTTCAAAGGAAGTCGGGTGAAGATATAACTTTATATCAACATGATCGAACACCATTGAATTAGGCGGAGGGCATGTTGTCTAAACGAGTATATAAATCTTTACTCTTTGAGTACATGCTAGCCATCCAAGACTATACGCGCGATTATAAATTTACTAGCTAGCTAGTTGGCATGAGGGTACATGTACCTCTTTTGAAACTTCAACAAGGAGCAATCCCTTTTCCCTGTTGAGTAGGATTATACCTAAAAAAGACTCATCAATGAGAAGGATATATTTACCAGAAAAAGACTCATCAATGAGAAGGATATATTTACCAGATTCCTCCGCTTCTTCCATCTCACATCTTCCCTAGTTCCCTATCATCCCTCTTGTTCTCCTAATAATTTGATTTTGGATTTGCACCTGTTTTCTCTGTTTTTCCCATTTTTGAAGGCCATTGAGGGAATTGACAAACCTTCACCGTACACCTGAGTAAGAGTATCATAGCACCCTACCATGGCATTGGATTTTTCCTATGATATTGCACTTGAACTCCCTAAACTTGGTAAGCATTTCTAGATGTTTTGTTGTTGGAACCACAAACTTGTACTCAGAAGTAGCTAGTCTCCTAACCTGTCAATCCCAAGTGGAGCTGATTAGGTACTACTACAATTCCGTTGTGATATTTGCCATTGACCCCTTCCCTTCAATCAATTCATAACTGCAGTAATTGGGATCTTCGCTATATCATCCTCTTCTAGCAGAGGCACATGAATGTTATAGAAAAGTTAGATTAATCTAGGTTCTACGAGTTGACCTTACCTTCACCCCCATGTGCCCTTGACTTTGGGGCAACGTGCCGCCATGTGTCCTGATGAACTTGTGCTTCTTTTTCTTCCCGACGTACTTGCGCACAGAAAAAAAAAAAAAAAAAAAACTCGTAGGCGTGCACGGCGGCGACCTCGGTGGCTCGGGGCCGGCACCGAGTTCCAGTGGATGAAGAAGCAGAGACGTGATGAATCAATTTTAACCAGTGGCTGTGGCAAATAATTTTCTTAGAATTCTCCATGGTAAATAAATTTTCCTAACTCCACAATTTTGTGGGGCACCCCTTTTGGTGCTTCACCAATTTAGTGAATCTGGGAGTAAATCTATCGTTTTGGTAGATTAGAGCCACAGTGAAGTTGCTGGATCCAAAATTGTTTACCTACTAAAAGTGAACTTGAATCATGTTTTGAAGAAACTGAAGCTGGTGGCCTAGATCTAGAGCCATCATGCGGTATCTGTCATCAGAACATGTTGTTCTTTTTTACAATAACGCGAATTGTAAAAGGGATGGCCGGGGGCGTGCGCGGTAGGCATGGCGGCGGCGTGTGCGGTGGCTAGGGCGGGGAGATGGTGGAGAGAGAGAGAGAGAGAGAGAGAGAGAGAGAGAGAGAGAGAGAGAGAGAGAGAGAGAGAGAGAGAGAGATAGATAGGGAATTGAAATGAGCTTTCACTCTTCTATTACTTAATTGATTAGTTACATCTCCCCAAGTATTTATATTCCTCAACTTGACTCCTAAGCAAACTAGGAGATGCTTATCGGACTCAAATTCTCCTATCTATCTTAACAAACTTGACTTCCTATCTCAATACACTCTTTCCTAAACCAACTAGGACTCGATAAGGTAACTAAAGATGAAGACAGTGGGACCAGCGACGGCGGTGGCGGCCACGGGCGCTCTCCCCTCCATGCGTGCGGCTTGGGCACGTCGTGGATCCCGCCGGTACGGTGATAGTGGTGGCGGCTCCCCCTTCTTGGGCCCTTGTTGGTCCGTTTCCTTCAACGGGGAATACCACCCGTGTTGGGCATGTGACAAGACTCCCCCCCTGCGCCGATGTGTCCTCATGCTGACATACAAGCCAGTCATTGATGGTGTCAGGTGGTAGCGCTCCTTCTGGCGGAAAGGCCTCCAAGTAGCAAGTCAAGCAACTATCGAGAGGGTTGTTGAAGCGAACCATCACCCACGGGGGAGTGACAAAGCCTTGTATATGGTTGTTGATGTCGGGGGTGATGTATGTCAAAAGTTGATACTAGATGGTCGTGGTTGGGCATGTTGGCAGCGATGTCGTCAGGTCCAGCATAGAGCTAAAGAGAAAGGTTCCCAAATCAAATTCCCTTGGTGAGAGGCGTTGCATGCCAAAGTTTGGAAGAAGGTCGATCTCAACGCTGTCAACAATGATGAGTAGGCATTCAAAGTTGTCGAAAAGGGCCACCGTCGTCGCAATTATGAGGTGTCGCTGTTGCAAAGGGCGGCCTAGAAGAATATTCATGGGCATCGCGTCGTGTTGCCCATGTGTCGGTGGTGTGTGTGCCCCAATGCCAACAACTCCATGTTGGCGGGTCCTCCACAACAAAGAACCTACACAAGGTTAGGAAACAATATTGATGTTGTTGGTACGAAGGAGCGCCTGTCAAAGAAGATGAGGCCTTGTCCATGGACCAAGCCCATGCGGCATGACCCTCCGTGATAGTCATGACGACAGACCGAAACTCTCGCTGCTCCCGAATAGCCTGATGGAGGTGGGCGAAGATGATGTTGCGGAGTTGTCAATGTGATCCATGGCATTGGGAAAGTCGGGCCCTATGCGCCCGGTTCATAACATTGCAATGCGGTGGTAGTGGTGAAGTCCGTGTGATGCACACCTTTGGCAGGGGTGCTAGAAGGGTGAGCACCATCGTTGGCATTTGGTGACGAGTTACGGCGTGGAAGTTGTGGAGGCACCCGTTGCAGACATACTGTAGCTCTATGTCGGTGAAATCCTAGGTAACACGAACAAGGCTGGTAGCCATGGCATGCCCAGGAAGACATCGATGTCATTGCCGATGTCGAGGAGATAGGCGTCAACATCGAAGGTGTCACAATGTAGCGATACTGTGAAGGAGGCGGTGCATCATGGGACCTCGTTCCCATTGCCAACAAGGATGGTGGAGTTGATGCATTGCTCTAGGAAGCCGATGGTCTGTGCAACATTGATGACGATGATGTTGTGCATCGCGCTAGAGTCCACCAGCAAGTGAACTTCTGCCCCGTTCATCATCCCTAGGAGGTACATGGGGAAAGCGCCAGGACCCTTGAATGGATCAAGCCGATTGTCATCATGACTCATGAGTCTGTTATTAGCCTCCTCATAGTCATGGTCGTTGCATGGAAGTGGCTCAGTGCAGTTGGCGCAAAGACCAACACGACATCGTTACTTCCTCTCTCTTTAGCGGCCAAATGTTGAAGGAGAGGAGGAGTGGGCGTTGTTGCTCCAACTGTCGTCATATTTGGCATAGTCGTGGTAGTCGTTGTCGTTGTCATCTCCGGTGGGGTAAGGCGCCCCAGCTTCAAAGCTGACACCTTGTTGGCCTCGGCGACGATCGCCAAGCGCCTCTCGTATGCCCGTGCGGGTACTGTGTCTGTCTCCACATCCATCTTTGGTGGCTCTAGATTCTGGCGGTGTAGATGTTGACTTGCTGGTGAATCTCCAATCTTGGGAGGATGCTTGATGCTGCTCCCAATAGCTAGCTCTTCAGCCTAGGCTCCTTGCTGAAGAGCTTGGCCTCCAACTTTGCGTCAATCTCTAGCACTACTTGCGATGTGGCTGCAGCGGCATGCTCCTTGAGGAAGTCACGACTCGCTTTCTCCATCGCGTGCTTTGTGCGATCTCTAGCTTGGTGGCGAGGATCTCTTTTGGCACTCCATCTCATTAACGAGGTCTCTATCTACCGAACACCCTGTATTGATGTTCTACGAGGCAGGTGTTGACGTCGGTGATCTGTGTGGTGAGGGTGTCGATCTTGGTGATGACGTTCTTGTAGAATGTTGTGAAGAGCTTCTGGAGCTCCATGGCATCACCCATTACAGCCGGCGTGGGGATCAAGCTGGTCTCGCGATACCGGATGTTTGAGGGTTGGGCCGTGGGTAGTGGCATGTGCGATATGAGAGAGAGAGAGAGATAGGGAAAGGATATTTCTCTCTTCTATTACTTGATTGATCTGTTACATCTCCCCAAGTATTTATAGTCCTTTTGGGTCTTGACTCATAAATAAATTACGAGATCCTTATCGGACTCGGATTCTCCTTCCTATCTGTCATGGTCGTATACCACGGTCACAGTAATCGACTGGCTAATGTGTGCAACGATGGCCTAACTCAAGGGACAATGACACGAGGTTTATACTGGTTCGGGGCAAGATCGAGCACCCTAGTCCAGTGGAGTCACTATCCGAGCTCTAAGGCTCGTACCGGGGCTAGTACAAGCAGGTCGAGAGAGGGAGGTGAGCTCCCAGGTCTTTGTGAGTGTGTGAGTGTGCTAAGATTTGTGAGCTTGAGAGCTTGCCCCCTCCTGATGGCCAAGGGCCCCTTTTATAGTCGTAAGGGGGGTACTCGAAGGAGAGGGCGTCGAAGGAGAAGGAATACAAAGTTGAAGGGGGTGTGAAGTAAAATAGATGTTGGTTGCAGGGCACGCCGGACCGCCCGGCGTGCATGCGCCCGCCGCCGCCCGCACGTCATAACCCCGCTTGCCCGGTTACGTCAGAATGCGTAGGGGCGGCTCCGATTTCGATGTCCCAGACGCCATGCCGCCGAAGCTCGAGCTTGGCGGTCGGGTGTGGTGGGGGCAACGAGCTCGCGAGGCCGTAGTAGCCGCCAAAACGTCCCATCACCCGCCTTGCACGCGCCGCTGTCCGCCTCCGTGTCTCCACGGCGGTGAAAGGTCCTAAATGGCTAGAGGGGAGGGGGGGTGAATAGCCTAATAAAAATTTACGCAAAAACACTAGACAAACTTGTTAGAATAACAAATGGCGATATAAGCGTTTGCTCTAGCTCTACTTGTCGGCAAGCCTCCTATTGACAATTCTAGTTGCTATAGTCTCTAATTCACACAAAAGGCTAAATCTCTACTTTACCACTAGGTGAACAAGCTAATTACTCTAGCAAACTAAGCAAGTCTACACAAACTACACAAGCACAATATATATGAAGGTAATGCAAGGGTGCAGAAGTGATATACCACAATGTCGAGGCTAGTCAATCCAATCACCAAGGATGATACAATGAGATATCTAAATTGAAGCCAATCACCAAGAGACAACAATCACACAAAGTGGAGACACGAGATTTAACCCGAAGTTCACTTGAGCACCCTCAAGCTAGTCTCCGTTGTGCCGACCTTCTCACGTGTGGGGCAAGGTGGAGCTCACTCCTAGCCAAGTGCCTTTAGGCTACTTGCACCCAAAGCAAATGAGAGGTACCCAAGACACGAGCAATGTATTACTTGCAATTTGTCGTCCCGATGAGGATGCACGGTCCTCTCACAAATCAACCGGAGGTGGCCAAGAACAATCTCCTTCTCTTGCTAACGCCTCCACCAATCACCAAGCCGGCTAGGAGTGGTGCTCTCCAAGAGCAACAAGAAATCCACCGGCTCACAATGATCCCCAAATGCCACTAGATGCAAAGATCAAAGCAAAGTGCACTTGAATCACCTCAACTCACTAGAATGATGCTCACAAGCAAATGGAGTGAGGAGGAGGGAGTCTGCTCAGCTCTATAGAATGATTTCAACTCACTAGAATGATTTCAAATGACCAAGAGACCTCACATAGCCGGCCAAACTCATATATATAGCCCCCATCACGAAATGGAGCCGTTGGGAGGAAAACCATGTTTCCTGCAGGCCGACCGGACGCACTGACCGGACCCGCCAGAGCGTCCGGTCGAAGAGTCCGGTCAAACCCGACAAGCCCAATCGCCCGGCCGGCGACCCTGGCCGAGAGCTTCCGGTCGATGAGTCCGGTCGCGACCGGAACCACCATGCCAGCGTCCGGTCGAGCCAGGAAATTTGACCCGAAAAACATGCTCTCTGGAACCCGACCGGAACCTGTCGACCGGACCGTCCGGTCGGACCTCCTGCGTCCGGTCAAGCGTCCGGTCGCAGGGTCCAGTCGGCGTTTCACTGCGAAATGTCATCGTTTCTCCGTCGCCTTTGCTTCGACATGCTATCCAACAAGTATACCAACTTGAGCACAAGGACTAGCATGTTTTCACCACCACGATGCATCCGGCGCAATAGAAAATAGACGTTTCATTTTCTCAAAAGCACCGAATGAACTACAACAGCAATACCCAAACCCAAACCCATCTCAACCCTGCAAACACCACCGCCTTCGCAAATGTGCCAACACCACCACGTGTACATCACCATGTGCTCGTATGTTAGCATTTTCACAATCAATTTCGAAGGTTGGGTTAGCTCTCTAGGTTAGAATGCATGCAAATGATTTTGAACCTAGAGGCACATGAGGACCGATATGTACGATAGTTTTCCCCTCTTTATACTACGGCTTATCGATCCTAAATCACTCACACCCTCTATGGTGTCTTGAGTGCAAAATCAAAATGGCCCTATGGATATACCTTTGCCTTGAGCCCATTTTGATCCACGAACCACTCCAAGTTGCGCACTTGATCACCATTTGGATCACCTCGACCCATCCACCATGACCATCATGCACCAACCTTGGCTTGACCAATCTCCAACTAAAACAAACACTTAGCATAGAGAGATTAGTCCTAGGATGTCATCAATTAGCCAAAACCAATCTAGAGATCTTCAGGCGGCGCCGCCTGGGCGAAAAGGTGAGTACGACGTGTCGCAGGAAAATGTGTGGACAGGGGAGAGCTCGGCCGGAGAGCTCGATAAATATCGTTGGGGTTGTGTTTGTCTTGTCGTTGTTGTCCGTTACGCCTGGCGCGGCTTGGGCCTGGTCCGACGCAGACCCGCCGCGTGTGCCTCTGGAGATCTCGTTCTCCCGATGATATCTCGCCGCGGTCGTAGCTTCCGGCAGATAGACGCGGCGCCTGGCGGCGGCGCCGCGGTATGGTCTTTTCTGTCGGGCGTCTGTTCGACACCGCCTGGACATGAGAGCTCGTCCGGGCGGAGAAGTACTCGTAAGCCGAGCTCGAGCTCGAGCTCGTGCGGGATATAGAGCTCGTTGCCGCTAGAGCTCGTCCGGGCGGAAGGTTGTCGATGAGCTGAGCTCGAGCTCGCGTGAGAAGAGCTCACTTCCGAAGAGCTCGCTCGCCGAGATGGAAGGATGTCCGCCGGGCGAGCTCGAGTATGTACGAGGCGGGGAGAGCTCGTCCCCGTCGTGCGTCTTGTGGGCTCGCCTTGTGGGTTGGGCCCGTGATTACCGGGCCTTTGTTTTTAAATTGGGCCTATTTTTAGGATATCCGGAATATCTGTATTCCACACTATCTTAACAAGGACTCCATAAGGTAACTGAAGATGACAACGATGGGTCCAGCGGCAGCGGCGGTGGCGGCGGCGGCCTTTGGCGCCCTCCGCTCCACCGGACGCGGCTAGGAACGCTGTGGATCCCACCTGCCGCGGTGGTAGAGGCGGCGGTGCCCCATCCTTGGGCCCTTGTTGGCCCGTTTTCTCCGCCGGGAAATACGACCCGTAAGATGTGTGACACAAATATTATATAATATTAAAGCACGATACAACATCATGGTTCAAGCTTTCCCTGGTTACAAACTAACTAGTTTCCTCCTATCGATACAACATCATGGTTCAAGCTTTCCCTGGTTACAAACTAATTAGTTTCCTCCTATCTACTGAGCATCTCCAAGAGACAAACTAGCTAGTTGCCTCTTAGCTACTGAGCATCTCCAAGAGATTAGCAAGAAAAAAAAAAACTAGCCATATTTAGTGATTTAAGCTACCATCTAAAATAAATTTGACTAAAAAAAAAGAGAGTACTCCAACAAACTCTTTAAAAGATGGCTAATGAGGTAGGCTATCCAAAAGTAGAGAGCGAATAAAGTGGGATGAAGAGTTACTAAATTTAGAGAGACATTTATAGAGTCTGTTGGAGACGTTTTTGCATTAATAATAGCCAAATTTAGCTTTAGAAAATAACTTGGCTAATTTCTTAGAGATGCTCTAAGGCGGTGACAAACCCATAAGGCCATAACTCTAAAGAAGAAGCTCATAAACAAGGTTGTGTAGATGATGTTTCCTAAGAGAGAAGTGGCCGTGACAAAAACATTGAGGATCCTCGGTCTCACCCTTGGATATATAGCACAGCCAACGTTCCCCCATAACTGTTTGATTCGGCTTTTGTGTCTTTGAGGATATACCGATATTAGCTGATCAAGCCTGCATCTTTGAGGGTATATGTACTCTCATGACTCATGAGACACAGATAAGTTATATATGCTTCATCGGTCTGAAGAAAATGGGTCCACAATCGTCGATGTCAAATCTGAGGACCAGCTTTGACAATTGTCGAAGGTCATCTGAACACTTATAGCTTCTTTGCCAATTCATATCTGCATAGGACAGAAAAGCGGACGATATAATATATAATGAAAAAATATACATGTGCCGCCAGCCATCTTGAAGAACGCCGTGGGCCCTTGAGATCGAATCCATCGTGGAGGACGCGTGTTACCCGGAAGAAGACGGATTCCCCCCTAAGAACCCTGGAAAGAGACGGATATGACGCCGTGTACACGCATGTGTTGCATACTGCTAAAGGATCAACAAGACGACAAGTTGCAAGGTCAGCTTATATATTGCTCTAAATTACAAATTGTTGGTTATGAACGTACGTGTATCGCAAAAGAATAATAGGTGCTTGTTGACAATTGAGCCAAAGAATGACTTATGTTGTCTGATTCTAACGTTAACACTCTTCCGGTTTCTTGTTGGTTAAACAAATGCTAGCAACAAGCTACCAATGCGCGCGAGCGCAAATGATTTAAAAGTCAGACCCATCTATACTTTGGATCGATCGTGTAGGTCATATTCAGAGGCCCAATAAATACTACTAGCTTATTATATAGTATATGTCGTGCGCGGTGCGTTACACACAGAAGAGATATAACCATTTAACGCGTATTTCTAGTATAGAACATAAATTTAAAAAGGTTCGTTTAGCATACCTTTATAGGATTGTTTAGATTTATAGGGCTAATTATTAGTCCATTAATTTTTTTATTTCTAGTCCATTGATCCATTCGAATAGATAGAGATCTAAAAGGCAGACAATTATTTAGCGAGAACCTCCAACCAGGTATCCAACATCAGCTAATTTGAGTTTTTTTATTAACCGAACTATTAACCACAGCCTCAACCGATCAAACACGAACTTGTCAAGATCACCAATGCATCTCTTTCTTCTCTTCCCGAGGGCTGAGGGGAGGGGGCAGGGTTGTTGGTCTAGTAGTGGACATGTAGTACGTCACCAGCACCTGATATGATCCCCCCATTCCATGGTACTTTTATTGTAACCAGATCAACAAAAAACCAATCGTCTCGCGAAGTCGCGAGAAGGGCACGCTCTCTCTACCCAGCGGACGGCTATATCTTGAGAGTTAAATCGCTCTCAGCAAGAAAGTGAGTTAATCCAGCAGCTCGTCGGAGCTAGAGCAGCGACCATGTTGCCAAACCGGGACGCCATGATGATCTTCGCCATCATCGACATCTTCCTCCGTGGCCCAGATGCGTATAAGCGAAGCTTTGTGCTTGAGAGCTTCCCCCAGAGCTTCGAGTTGATACCATGGCGCCGAATCTACAAGCAAGTGGTGGCGGTAGCAGAAAGCGCCAGTCTAGGTCTAGGAGATCATAATATCATACTCTTCTGATTCTTCTCATTTGTGCTTTAATTACTTAGCTCATGATATGTTGCTACTTGCTCCGGCCATCTGCAGCTCACCCTCCCATGGATCACTGGGAGGTCAGTGATCTGTCCTTCGGCGGAGCGGGATCCTTTGGTGCTTTACAGAGCTCCAGCGCAGTGGCGAAAATGTCAGCCGGAAGACCGAGGACGGACAGACCTGGACGAGCAAGAGCGGGCGGGGTCCCAAGAATGGCTTCCCCGATCAGATTCGGGTGGACAAGCTGGTCATCACACGAAAGGACTTTCACATGATTGAACTCACTTTGAACCAGGAAAAGGTATATATGCGCTGTATATATAATTATATTATATTGACGTTTTCATCACTACATGTATACTGCTGTGCCTTAATTATCTAGCTACACCAATGTTTTCCATACGATTTTCCTTTGGTTTTAATCATCAATTTTTGTTTTATTTTAAATTTCGAATTATTTTGCTAAGGTGGTATTATTTTTTAGATTCTTTCTTAAACTTGTTCTATCACACCTTTACTATTTATTAGTCTGAACAGTTAATTTGTTAGTTACTGTTCCACAGTGTATTAGTCTAACAGTTAATTATATATCTCACATGTAACTAGTTGGTTCTGTTCCAGATTTTGAATTGCATGTCGATAGAATTTCAACTTGAAACTAAATTTATAACAAGGATTGACTTTATATATACTTTGTATTCTAAGTAACCCGGTGTTGGATTACTACAATAGACAGACAAAACACAGTAGAGGACGCGCTCGCGAGTCACTCCCTCACGCAGGCGACTCTGGGCGACAAACCCTAGCGCCGCCACCTCTCTTCACCTCCCTCCCTTCCACACCTCGCCGCCGCCGGAGCAGGCTGCCCGGCAGGGGCCGTGCAGCTCGCAAGGATGGTGGCGGCGGGATCCTTCGATGGAGTGGCAGCGTGGTGATCCAGCGGGCTGACAGCGTTGCCTCATCGGTTTGCGTGAGGATCGGCGCGAGGACGTCTCGCCTTGCTCGCATCGGGGCCGGCCAAGCCTCGGGCGACACGGCACCGATGGCGACGGGATCCTTTCCTTTGTCGCCGGTGCTGGCCCGGGGCAGAGGAGACTTCGTGGACGTGGCGCGGGCGGGGATGGCGGATCCGGCCTCCGGCGGACGGACCTGTTCCTCCCCTGCTGCAGGTTGCGCGTGCCTTGGGGGCTCCTTTGCGGGCTCCGGGGGTGTGCAACGCGCTGGTTGGTTAGTGGAGGTGGTGGAGGTGCGGCGCAAGGTACAGAGGTGGAGGAGTCCCAACGACTGGCGGTGCAAGGCAAGATCTGAGGCTTCGAGGCGTGGGGTGCTTGCGCGGGCGGCGGCCGTTCGACGCTGCTCCCGGCGATGGTCGATATCGAAGCCGTGCGATGGATTTCGTGCCCCCGCCAGTTCTAGGGCTCGAGGCGCCGTGGCGCATGGATGTATGTGGTGCACCTCCCAAGAGCTCCATTGATCTGGATTTGTGGCCACCGACGTAATGGCATGGATCGTGGTGGAGCAAAGGATCGTGTTTAGACGGCGGTGACGCCTGTGGGTGCCACTTCCTCGCTGGAGGTGTCGTTTCTTCTCTCCAAAGACGCCTTGGAGATCTTTCGGGATGAAAATCTAGCACCAGTCTTTCTAGTCGGGCGACGATGGTATCTTTGTATGTCATGTTCTTGTTGGAGGCGTCGCTTTTTGAAAGTTTTCTCCTTGGTTTATTAGTGTTGGAGCCGCCTAGTTACCTCCCTAGATTCTTATTGCTGTTGTAGTTCATTTGGCGGTGTATTCTCATTTTCTACCAAGCCGAATACCGCGGATGACTTCTCGAGCTTCTAGAGGTTTTCTTTTTCATTTTTCTGGCCTACGACCTGAACTTTGTAATAATTGGCCTGATTTAGATGAAGTCGGGTATGAAATACTATCCATTATCTAAAAAAGGTTTAAACCTTAAATAGCCAATGCAGATTATCATTATGTGTATCCAAATTTGCGAGTGAAGTAGTCTGTGCAATGCAACATCAATTGACATGTTCTATATATGATTCCAAATTTGTTGAAATAAATCTTATTTTGATTTATGCTTTTGCAGTTTAGGCTTCATGAATTTTTACTAGTTTGGAACGCTTCTTCTATACTTCCATAAGATATATGCATGCATCTTTTCTTGGGTGTCGTCTCGAGTGTTGCCTTTTGTGTTCTTGGCTTATAGCAGCTACAGTCAGTCATATATGGAGGGTTGCCTTGATGGTCTTGTCCTCATTTGCAGCCCGCAAATACGTCCATTTGAAGATATAAAATTGTATTATGCTTAGAATACAATATCATGTATTACAGACATGCACATACTATATAATAACCTATGCTTTTCAGTTGCTATATGAATTTTAATTAAGCTTTAATTACTTTCCAGTCTAAGAGCATTAAGATCCAATTACATACTATATACAGAACTTTATTTATCTCCTCCGTCTGTGAACAGCCTATGATAGCTCTTTGTAAAATCTGGGGAAGGGCAATTCAGCAGCAGCATCTCCGCAAACCCCAAAACCCAGCGTCTTCAGTCCTGGAGCATCATCAACATCGTCTCTGCAGGTACTGATAAACATAACACCACAATGCCCTTCTCTTTCAGCTGATAATAAAGATGGATCTCTAACCACTACCTGGATGGAATGAAGGTGTTTGAAGATCATTTTCTTGTTCATGACCAACCAACGGAGATGCAAATTGACCAATTTCAAGGTGTTTTCATTTACGCGCTTTATGCAAAATCAGACATGCATGCTACTTATGATGTTATTATAACTTCCATTACCTCGTCACAGGACAAATGGAAGGCGGTATACCTCCACAACAACACATACCAGATGATCATGAATCGCCCATTATTGGTGGCAGCGATATAGCGCCACCTCCAGATTATACAGTGGGTCAGTATTAACTTGTTTTTTAGTTACTCTTCAAGACATGCATTACATGTACATGTGTTATTCCTTATGTCAATAGACAACTACTTAATTTGTGAACATAAAACAATAGTCATACGACAGTGTGAATATAATAGCATCCAAGTGTTTGTGGTTGTGTGGTGTGATGTGTGAACATGATGTCCATATACAAGGTTTAATTTGTGTTATTATTAGAAGGATAATAAACATTGGCCGTTCCATTGTGTCATCTATATACAACTAATTATAGTTCTATATATCATGGCAAAAGGTGTACTACCCCTAAAAAAACTAGATTATAGGAGAAGACTCTTCTATAACTTTGCAAATAAGGAGGTGCCAACCTTCAAACCCGTGTCCGGCCGCACTACGAGAAGCTTAGGTGTACTAACCCCTAGTGGTGAGTTAACAAATAAATAAATATTTATGGAATACAATTTATGCATTACTCCCTTGATATTAAAATATATCATATGAATTTTAAATAAACTAATTAGTTTGTCCTTAACACAGTATATATTCAAGAATAGCTTCAGTACTAGTTAAGCATGGTATATTGTTGTAATGAATCCTATTATCATTTATTCCACAGTTTTTCATTCATCAGCCTCCTTCAATTCAACTATCAGGTGTGTTCAAGTTAACTCATACTCTTACTACACATAGTAAATAAAGAAAATAGACATATGATGATTGTGAAGCTAGCACATACAGTAAAATAAGTGCCAGAACATATAGTGGTATGTTTGTGATCAAAGAAAAGAAAAAAAAATTGAAACTTAAACTAACTGGTGTATAATATGTATGTGTTACTAAGTTCAGGTTACAAAGTACAAGGGACCTGCAATAGTGTATGTATTAATGCACCATCTGTAAGTTTTGAATGTTGCCACATGACAACAAAATAACTACACAGGCACAGACACATGGTCACTACATACATTATTAGACTTATTAGTATTATTAGTCCACAAGGGATTCGAAACTAATTTGAAATCTTCCAGGTGGCATTACTAGTTCCAATGAAGATGATTCTACCAATCAGTATCAGGTGAGTACAGAAGGTTTTCACCAAAAGATTATACTGCAGTATAGTACAATGTTTTTAGGACAGTAAGTGCATATATATATGATAGCGTGTGCATATACACTTATAATCCTCTCTGTTTGTAACTCTTACCGATGGTACACGATTAACTTGCTTCTTGAGTTTTAATTTATACAGGATTCCATTGATTTTACATATGAATTTGGTAATTTATGTTGGAAAATAAATTGATTAATTGATATCTATTTTACACACCTTCCTTTCCATTGATTTTACATATGAATGTGCAAGCTAGCTAACCATTTCGAATCATGTGCATAAGCGACATATATATAAGTTTTTGTGATGGCATGACCATAGGGATACTTGAAGTTTGATATATACTATTAGCATGAATACACGATTTTACATTACATTTGTTTTTTGAGAAATTGTACATGATCATTTGTATTAGGCAAAAACTCTAGGGTACTAAAAATAACAAGACGGAGACACATTAAGTGACTAATTGAAGTTTTTTTAGATGGAATATAGTAGTATATAAACAGTAAATAATAATTTTAATAGATAAGTTTTTAGATTGGAACTGGGTAGCTTATTCTGTCCTTTCCCGAACATTAATTCAGGATGCAGTTTCATACTTAAATAGAATGACGGAACCATTCAAAGTCGTTGCCATCCACAGAAAAGATGAGGCACGCTGGATCGCTTCAACAATACAGGTCAGTTAAGTAGGTGATCAATACTATCTAGATAGGGTAATTGAAGAACACATCAGCTAGGCTACAAACACCTTATTAAGATGTAATCCAAAATAAATAATATTACTGCTAACATAATATTTCGCATCCCTTTGATAGTTGTTGTCTCACTATAGATCAAAGGAAATATATTTCTAGCCATGCATCACGTGTTTGCATGAAACAAAATTATTAGACAAGGAATAAGCACTAACATCATATATACATTCCGTTTCTATGGACAGAGTGCAGCATCAACCCTTAAAAACACACTCAAATTCCTAGGGATCAATGCAGAGCCAGAAAACACAAGGCCATGTACATGGAACACCCCAGTAATAGAGCCAGCAGTTAGCACTGAAGCCAACCATGCAGGGCTAGCTCCAGAAATGATGGCACAGGGTGAACTTCCGGAACAGTCATACTCCATGGAACAATTGATGGCACAAAGTGAATTTCCGGAACAGTCATACTCCATGGAACAATTGATGGCACAAGGTGAATTTCCGGGACAGTCATACTCCATGGAAGAAATGATGGCACAAGGTGAATTTCCGGAACAGTCAAACTCCACACTGGAAGACAGCTATTTCTTAGTTGGCATGGATTTCAATTTTGACGGAGGAATGGGGGCTAACAATGATCCATAAGAAGCCACGTAGCAAACTGTTATCTTCCCATGACAAACTTGTCTCCATTTGAGTGTTGTTGAGTACCTTATTTATAGAGCGATATATCAATCGAACCATAGTAAAAATATATCTATCGAACCCTCTTGAAATGAATAATCATTTTAATATTATTATAGAACTTTGAGGTTGATTTTTGCGGCTAGTCTATTATATAGTTTCCATGTGACCAATATGCATGTACGTAACAAAAGATTGTGGATTATTGCTTCATAGATGGATGCTTTGAGATGACTTATTTATACAATTTGTTTTTTTTCGTTTCTCGAGCCGTATACTAACACATGAAGCAATTGCATGAGTGACTTTGCCACAAGCGGTGATCAACCTCTTTAAAATGTGCTCATAAGATACTACTTATTAGTTTATATTACCTAATCAGCATGCAATGTATTTTTGATTAACAAATCTAGTGATTACATCACAAACAGATTAAACTCCTGGGTAAGTGGCGATCTTCATCGCAGAGCCAACAACGCGCTCAACGCCTGGCATCCGCCTCCTGCTAGATATGGACGTCGAGCAGAGGTGCAGTCATCGCCGTTCTCCCGAAGGTCCTGGCATTCCTCTCTTCCCGCAGAAGCCAGCCGATGAGGAAGAAGAGACTGCCAAAACCTTTACGCACCAGCTGCGGCACCTGCTTTCTACTCCGGAGCCACCACTCCATAGCAGCTAGCTCGCCGTCCGTAACGACGGTGACGGGCAGGTGCAGCCTGCGCAACCAGAGGTGCCACACCTCCCCCTGCTGTAGCAGCAACCTAGAAGAATGTGGTCCAACGTTTCGGCTTCTTGGTCACAGAAAACACAAAGTCCAGAGTCTTGCAGCCCATGGCGGAATCTCCTATCCGCTGTCCAGCATCTCCCGTGCATGATCAGCCAAAAGAAGAATCGAACTCTAGGTGGCGCCGATGTCTTCCATCGTTGCTTTGCTCCGATTGGCGCCGATGAGCCGATGAACATGGCCCCCGTAGGCACTGGCTGCGGAGTAGTTGCGGTCACTGGAGAGAGCCTAGGAGAAGGTATTAGGCCAGTCTTAGTGGTGAGTTTCATTGCGTTGTTTCCAAGATTGCCATGTCATATGAAATAAAATTAAACTTGGATGAAACCCCTGCTCTCAATGGAGAGTTTCATTTGATGGTTTCATAGGCATTTAATTTCATGACTCGAGAGATAGTTGGTATTCGTGTCAAGAGAGTTTCATCTAGATGAAACTCATTTCTTCTCTCTCTTCTTAAATACACAGCCATGTCATCAAAAGTGCCTATGTGGCAGCCTAACTAATGCAAATGAAACTCTCATGACACTCCCACTGAGACTGGCCTTAGGGGCGCTCCACAAGCTGAACGTTATGTAGGCGATCACAGATCGCGCCAAACTCCACAAGCAGACGCACGGTGATCAGCCCGTTGATATGTCGAACCCAAGCGTCCCCCTCTCGATGGCCTCAGCAACCGTTGCTTTCCTCTTCCTAGCATTAACTGCAGCAAGAACCGTTGGTGCGAAATCCTTGATCGGAAACATATTGCAACAACTATGTGTTGCAACACCTAACAACACCAAACCAATCATTGTGTGACATGTGTCTAGATGGGTTCCCCACTCCTTTCTCTCTCCTTGCTTCATTGATGGATGAATGTGTTGCACAAATCTTGATGTATCATGCGTTGTTGGATAATAGGTGTTGCAACACATAGTTGTTGAAAATAGCACTTGAATCCTTGATGCATGCGTGCCCCATCCAACCAGCGATCCGTCCAGGAGTAGGTTGATCTTCCATAACCCAGGTTGAATACCGTGGTCCATGGCTGCCAGGAATAATGCGAGCACAGCTTTCTCCGACGAAGAGCTCCCAGGCTGCCGACGAACAAAAAGTTGGCCTTCGATGAACTTGCAAGCCTAATGTTCCCAAAAAAAAAAAAAAATGATGTACGGCAACACACTGAATAGTAGAGCATGAGGGGACATTCGGAATAGTAGTAATGGACAGAGAAAAAGAAAATGTGAAACATAAAACACTCGACGTCGTACAAAAGTGGGCTCGGCCCAAACACGCCCAAACACACTCCAGCCTTCAGGCCAAAATACAGCTGGGGGAAGCACGTAAATTTTCCGGAAGGAAATGGTTTATATAATTTTTCAACGAAACAGTAATTTAGTTATCTGTTTGGTTCTATGGAAATAGGCTGAATTGTTTGTTTAAGGAACAGGAGGGGCGATAGAGCCCCTACTAAAAATTAACCATGATGATTACAAAGCAACTAAAGCAAGGACAGAATAGGACTCAAAAGTCTCAAATGGAAACATTCAGGAAACGAAGAAAGAAACTAAGAAAATCAAATCAATGACACAGTTTGCTCTAGCCATGATTCAATAGCAGGGAAATATTTCTTCTAGGCCCTCCATAGGAGTTGTCCAAATAAATTTTTGAAGATTTCCAAACCACGCAGACTGCTCACTGGGATTCCTCTGAAAATTGCATCATTTTGAAGGCTTCAGGTCAGTTAATAGTACAAAATGGCATTTAAAATTGACCTGAAGCTTTCAAATATCTGAATGGGATTAGAGGCACTATTAACTGTTAGACCAATGAGTCCCTAGCATTTTTTTTGCCAATTCAAGAAGAGATTGTCAACTGTCACTCAGAATTCATAGGGCAAAAGAACACGACTGAAGGAGGGTATGTGCATATTTTTCCTTTTTAGGATATTACGAGTGTTGAGCCTGTGTTGACAAGAGGATTTCCAAATCCATTTGAAAATTGGGTGAGCACTAGTGGTCCCTAGGAGCTCACCGTAAGCCCTTTTGAAGTAAAAGTGGAATTATCCCAAATGTAAAATCAAGAGTCAAATCCATCAGACAACTACTGATCTTGAAGAATGAAACTGATCAAATGCTTCAATTGTCAGAGGGAGGTTGAAAAGGTTTGTGCTTTCACGGATAGTAGCAGCACTTTTATGGGAAATCAAAGGCTTCTTAGCAAAAAGAGAATAGCTCTGGAAAAGTTAACTTAAGTGGTTGTCCATTCTAATCTTCCGAAAAAGACAAGAGGCACCATCAACGGCAACAACAGAAGCCATACCTTTATATTTATCCAGAAGCTTCAAGACATCCATCCACCAGAATGAACCCTTTTTAACATGATTGGGAAGTTTACCATTTGAATAATGTTTCTCCCAAACAAGATGTGCCCAAAGAATATTAGCCATGTTAAAGATTTAAGAAGTTTTTTCAAAAGCAAGGCCTCATTTTGGGTTTTCAGGTCCAGAACTCCCAAATCTCCATCTTCTTTTGGCTGGTGACCATTGGCCAGGCTGCCTTACCATTAATCCTGCTTTATCATATCCTCTCCATATACAATGCTTTCTATACTTATCTTGCTCTCTAACAATGGAATGGGGAGGGAGTTGAAGACAGAATTAGTCATGTGGAGTTTTCCTGCTTGAGAGAGAAAGAGAGAAGTGCTTACAAGCCTTCTTTCACACATCTTGTAACTAGAGACTGAAATCATCCACTCTTGGCTTAGTTAGTCCAAGAGGTAGGCCAAGATAAGTGAAAGGAAGGTTACCAATAGAGAATCCAAAAAGTGGCAGAAAGGTGTTGAATCTGTCATCTGACATGTTGATTGGGACCATTATGGATTTAGCAAAGTTGACTTAAAGACTAGTGGAGGTTGCAAAAGTGTTTTTTTTTCTTTTTTACGGAATGAGGTTGCAAAAAGTGTTTAAGAGGGCTTTCAAGATAAAGAGTTGCCTCCCACAACCAAGAGGCTCGTTTATATAAAACTTCATAAATCTCCACATATAAAAACTTCATAAACTGTAAAGTGTCATCAGCGTGCTGTAAGATTTTTGAATGAACAGGAGGGGCAAGGAGCTCCTACTGGAATTTTATTAAAAAACTTTAAGAACAACGTACTGTAAGATTGGTATTGATTTTCAAGGGTGGCCTGTGTTTTCCAACATGCAGTAGTTTTTCGGTCGTGTCAGTTGTTCTGCACCACAGCTCAAACCTGTTACAATGTAAGCATACCAAAATCTCCAAAACAATGTTGGACTCGAAGCATATCTCCACAAGTAACCGTGGTATTTTAAAAGTAAATTACTGAAAGCCTCTCCAAAACCATCACATTTTTTTAAATGTGAAAGGAGCTGGCTGGCACTGTGGCTCGAGGTGTCTGCGTCCCCTATGAGAAGGTAGGAACTAGGGGGATTTGGGCCTGTGGACTTTATCCTGGCCAATCCAAGGAAATGGCTGAGCAGCAAGCGGGTACGTAACAGTAACAGATGACTTTGAGTTGAGGGTCATACAAATTCAGGAAAATTCCTTCTCTTTTTGTGTAATTAAAAGCTCGTGCGTGTGTGCTAAGGTTGTCTGGTGTGGGTATCGATAACCTTCCGATTATCGTAACTTAACACTGTTAGTAACTCAATTCCTTTTCTGCTTAATGAAAAACGTGCTAATACACGCTCTCGAAAAAAAAAAAACTTTGAGTTGAGGGGAAGCAACTCCGTCTGGCGTTGCTGATAGAGGTACTGATAAACATTTTGAGCCGTGTCCTCTCTGATCTGCTCAAGGATTTGTATTCTGCCCTCTGATCAGTGCGGCTAATGAATCCTCAGTATTGCTGAGTCTCAAACCTCTTGGTCTGCACTCTCTGCATCTGAATGAGCTGTGATTCTATCCCAACTATTTGGCGCTGCAGCTCTCAAGGAAGGTTTCTGTCACACCTAGAGCAGTGGGAGCAGCTGCTATTATTGTGAGATTGGCACATGTACATGTGACGAGGACACATCTACAATGGCCAGATAAATTTCCCAATATTCACGACATACGTGAAACAATCAGAGAAGGAATTTTCCTGAATTTGTATGAATAGATAGCGGAAAAAAAATTATTAACTCAGCGCCAGCGTCAAGATTGTCTTTAACACCTGATTGAACCAAACTCAGGGCAAGCACAAACTGTAGCTCCACTCCAATGACTGAATATCGTTCAAACTCACGCAGTTATCCAATAAGAAATAGTACCACTCTCTTAACCCACCGTAGCAAACTTTGACTATCAGAGTGACGAGAATAGAGTTGTCAGTTGCTCACAGGAAAATGATATTTATGGTGTGTGTGTCTGAGTCCAAGTGCCCAAACACTGATAAATAACAAAGGGAAAAAGGGCACACCCAAACACAGAAAAATCAAATGCAAAGTCTATTAATACCAGGAGAGCGAAATAAATCGACAAATTGAAACAATCACTCATATTTGACGACAATCTGAAACTGTTTATTGGCGTCGCGCATGAGGTTCTCCTTCTTCAGCTCCTCCAGTGTGCGGCCTATCGCTTCGTTGTTCTTGTTACCCCAGAGTTGTACCTCTTTGATGCTGGCAAGGTGCTCGATGCCCACAATCCTCTTGTGCTCGTTGTCAGCCATATTAATGAGAAGCGTCTGCAGATTTTCCATGGATCCTTCCTCAAACCGAATAGTATCAGGATATCTAGAGCCAGATGACACTCTGAGGTTGGCAAGCGCTGGGAACTTGTGCTTATCAGTACGTGCAACCAGCTCAGGGCCATCGTAGCACCGTTGAAGAATGGTGACAATCTTGAGGCTGCGACACTCGCACAGGCCGTCGAACAGCTTGTCCCTGTCGAGTCTTGCCCACGATATGTTGATCTGAGCCAGGTATGTGAGTGAGCCGATCCAAGGAGGCAAGTGGTTGATGCCACCAGCGATCATCAGGTAGCGGAGGAACTTTGGTGGTGGCTTCAGTTCGTCGAGGAATGAGCCGAGTATGTAGCCATAACCTAATTCTCCAATGATAAGACGCCGGAGGGAGCGTGACTTGCTCAGGGACTGGGCAAACTGATGGAGAACCTCCTTGTCTAAGATGACCTTGTCATCGACATAGACAGCCAGCTCTTGGAGGTGTTGTAGCTCACCCAGTTCTCTTGCAACCTCGAGGTCGTTGCCGAGGACGGAGAAAGCCACCTCGCGCAGCTTGGTCATGTTGCTGAGACCTCGAGGCAGCCTCCACGCATGGTCGGCAAGACTGTTGTGGCTTGTCAGTAGGCGCTCAAGTTGATACAGCTTCTTCACGGTTTCTGGCAGGCGGCAACCTGACGTGTCACGTACATCCAATGTCTGCAGATGCTCTAGCTTCTCTATCTGACGTGGAACCTCCTTGATATCTGTGCCCTTGAAGCTTAAGAACCTGAGAAGGTACAGCCTGCAGATACATGGCAGGTGATCCTTAGTTAGACCCACACAGCCTTCAAGGTCAAGCACCCTCATCAGGGTGAACTTAGAGAGGTGATCCAACACCTGCTGCTGCCCTTTCTGATGGAAGATGCTCAGTGATCGGACATGTTGCACATTCATCCCCTCAATGCCATAGTCATGTCGTCGTCGTCCTGCTCCTGCCACTATGACACTACTCTGCCTTCTGTTGTCGTCCCCCTGGATGGAGAGGCGGCGAATCCTGTCATATGACACCCCAGCATACTGCCCTCCTATCAGGCTGACGAAGTTGCACTCCAGGCACTTGGACGCCATGACCTCAAGAAGTATGTCGTGCACACGACACGTCTCCAATTTCCAGTGGTAACCAAAACTGACTTGGAGCTGAATCATATTCCTGCTCACCAGCTCATCTAAGTAGGATTCCGCAACCTCCATCGGGGTGAAGCCCCGCTTCTCCATGACCAGTCCTTCGGCGATCCATCTGCTCAAGAGCCGGTACTTTTCATCTCATAATCCTCTGGGAAGATGCTAAGGTACATCATGCAACTCTTGAGCTCCTGTGGCAGATGGTTGTAGCTAAGCGTGACTATCTGCCTCATCCCTTCCAGGGAAGGGTGGCTCTCCATCTGAGAACCAATTGATTTGTAGACTGATTCCCACTTGTCTTGGCTTCCCGGTGATGTATAGGCTGCCAAGACGCTAGCAATGCTCACGATAGCCAATGGCAGACCAGCACATCTTTTCAAAATCTTGCCCATCACATCTTCAAGCTCCTTCGGGCAACCCTTGTTGCCAAATGTTCTGCTGAGGAACAACCTCTCTGAAAAGTGCCTGGATGGGCTGACCCGTGCGTACTTCTCCAGACGGCACTCTCCGATCGCCCGCAATTCTCCTCCCGCTCGTACTCCCCAACCGGGCGATGCTCCCTCCACGCCCGTCCTTCACCCGCCGGAGATCCAGTGCTCCTCCTTCCCTCCCCCGGTGTCCGCAGCGGCGCTAGCCAGAGATGTCGTGCTCCTCCTCTAGGTGTGGTCAGCGACGTGCGTTGGCGGAGTTCCCATGCTAGCGAGGAAACTTCGCCAGCGTGGTAGCGTGGTAGGTGGAAGGCGGAACGATATTTTGGTGTCGTAGTCTGCAAGGTGCCATCGTGGTGATGCGGCCTGGGTTACCCGCCGACAACGCGCAGCTCCCGGGCGCGCGTCGTCGTCATCCTCGGGCGCGCCGGGTCGAAGGTGGCAATGGTGGCACGCTGGGCGCCGCCACTCGCCTACTGTGCAGGCCCGGCGCCGCGGCAGCATTGTGGAGGAGACGAGCACCCTACCGCACCTCGTGGAGGTGGTGCGGCTCGGGAAGGGGACGCTTACAGGGATGTGGGCGGAGGCGCTTTGGGTGGCACTACTACATTTTTTCCGTGGGCGGTTTTCCTAACCGCCACGAACCAAATGCCATAGTTAATAGAACATTTACCGTGGCAGTTTCTAATGCCCGCCACGGTTAATAAAAAATAGAAAAACCCAAATCTAGATCGGATCTGGCCACCCGCCACCGCCACTACCGGGGGCTCGATCCTACCACTACGGGCGCGCGCATGCGCCCAGCGTCGGGCAAGAGGGAGGAGAGTGCGCCGCCACCACCGAATCCGCCAGTCCGGGACACCGCCGTGCGAATCTGGTGGAGGGTTGTAGACAGACTACCTATACGGCGGTGGGAGGGAAGTTGAAGAGGGTGAGGAAGTTGAAAAGGGTGAGGAAGTTGAAGATATTGTTCCGACCAAAACCAAAAGTTTTTTTTTTTTTGAAACGAACCGGCAGAAGAGCTGCCTGTTATATTAAAAAGAGGAGAACGCCAGAAGGCATCGGGCAAAACTTTACAACTGTACAGAAGAAAAAGGAAGAAAAAAACTAAGCGCCGGAGCTACTCAGACGGCTCTGCACAGAAGAAAAAAGAGAGAAGAACCGAAACTAAGAGGGCGGTCTCTGAAGCAGGGCCCTAAGCCCCTTTGCTCCAGCGCTAATCCACAGCGCCGCCTCATCTTTGATTCGCTGAAGAACCTTGAAGTTTGGAAGTTCCTCCCGTTGGAACACTCTGGCATTTCTCTCCTTCCAGATTTCCCAGCATACTAAGATGATCAGCGATCGCAGTCCTTTCCTGCTGGTAGTCGGTGTGCTGGCTAAGTGCGTCCACCAAAGGTGTACTTGTTTCACTTGCAGGCCATGAAGCTGGGCACAGGTTGCCGTTTTGTGCCCATACGGCCACCTCCTTCCAGATCCTTTGAGTGTATCTGCATTTACAGAATAGGTGCACTCCATTTTCACCTTGTTGCCGGCAAAGGACGCAGATGGATTGGTTTGGCCAATTGCGGGCCTGAAGCCTGTCCGCTGTCCATATCCTGTTCTGGATTGCAAGCCAGCTGAAGAACTTGCACTTTGGCGGCGCCCAATTTTTCCAGATTAGTGACTCAAAATTTGTGTCGGTTGCTCCAATAAATTGGGCACGATATGCGGATGCGGCTGTGTATTCTCCTTTGCTCCCGAACTTCCAAATGATGGAGTCATGCGTGATCTCGTTCAGGTCAATTCGTCTTGCTTCATGCCATAGATGTACGAACTCCTCCAGGTGCCGTGCGTTGAAGTTGCGGTGTTGAAGATCAATATCCTTGATCCAAGTGTTATTGAGCAGCGCCTGGCGCACCCTTTACATTCTTTCTTTTCGAGATGGCGAAAAGGTTTGGGGTCACGTCGCATGGCCGCCTTCCATGTACCCAAGCATCCGTCCCGAACCGGCATTTGTTCCCGTTCCCGATCGTGATTGTTGTGGACGCTGGCGGCGCAGCTTGTCTGTTTTTATTGCATGGAGTCTCACTGCCAACGCACATTTGATCGTTTGGCAACCATTTTCGCCACGACCATCCGGAGTCTTAGAGCGGCAAATCTCGGTGAAGGATGCCCAATCCTCCCGTTTTCTTTGGCCTTGAGGATCTTGGCCAATTAACCTTGCATTTCCCTCCCCTTAGCGCCTCGGAGGCAGCCCAAAGGAATTTCCTTCTTTGACCGTCGATTTCCTTCGGGATCGATTTGGGGCACGCAAACGCCGTGAGGAAGTATACTTGCTTGAGCGGTGAGGACCGCTTTCACAAGTGTTAAAGCGCCGCTTTTGATTTGACGCCCGTTCCAAAGGGTGATTCTTCTTACCGTCTTGTCCACCAAGGGCTGAAAGTCCACTCTCTTTAGTCGCCTATCCGACGGCGGCAGCCTTAAGTACTTTGTTGGGAAGGAAGCCACCTTTGCTTTGCGACCCACGAAGGATGTCTTCTAAATTTATACCTTCACACCATATGGGTATAATCGTGGATTTCTGGAGGTTCGCTGCCAGCCCCGTGGCTTGGCCGAAGAGAGCTAGGAGCTGAGCTAGTGCCATGACATCCCTCCTAGTCGGCTTGATAAAGATGGCCGTGTCGTCCGCTTACATGGACACTCTGAGGTGAGAGGTACGTCCACCTAGGCTTGAAAGGTGCCCCCGTTGCGTTGCCCTTGCTAACAATTTCTGCAGAGGGGTCAATGGCGATGACAAAAGTAGTGGCGATAGCGGGTCACCCCCCGACGCAAGCCCCTCCCATGCTTGATTGGCGGGCATGGCACGCCATTGAGCGGCACTCGGTCGAGGAGGTGGAGAGAAGTGCTGCCGGCCCGTTTCGCCACGGATGGGGAAGCCCGGTTTCTCTAGTAGGGTGAGTAGGTACTCCCATCTCACTCGAGTCGAAAAGCCTTGCGATGTCGAGTTTAGAAACAGCGCCCGGTTGCTGTTCCTATGGTAGCGCTGATTGTCTGCTGGACTGCCATATAGTTGTCGTGTATGCTTCTTTTCTTAATAAAAAGCACTTTGGAATGGGGATACTAGCGGCGGCATGTGGGGGTGCTAAGCGCAATGCCAGGACTTTTGCCATGATCTTGGCGAAGGAGTGGATGAGGCGATGGGCGGAAATCACCAATTGCCTCAGCTCCATCTTTCTTGGGGAGCAAAATAACATTGGCGAATTGACGATGGGTAGGCTGTTTGTCCGCAAGGAGTGCATAGAGTTTGCCGCTCTAATGAAATCAGCTTTGATAATCTCCCAACATGACTTGTAAAAGCCCCCGTGAATCCGTCCGGCCCGGCACCTTATCCATCCACCGGCATCCGAAGGATGGCCTTGCGAATTTCTTCCTCTGTGAAATCATCGTCAATTCCGCTAAGATTATGCGATCGCAAGTCCAGCTCATTCCAGTTGATGTCATGTTGCCTCGGCGGTCGCCCCATAAATTGTGAAAAGTGGTCGTGCACTAGGGAGGCCTTCTCGTCATGGTTTACCGCCCAACCGTCGCCGTTTTTTGAGACGCTGGATGTAGTTTTTCCGTCTTCTAGCATTTACTCTTGGTGGAAAAACTTTGTGTTGGCATCACCAAGTTTCACGGCCGAAATTCTGGCTGCTTGCTTCCTTCGAGCTCTTTCAACAACCGCCAGTCCCAGCACTCTCTTCTTTAGCCTTGTCCGCAGTCTAGTCTCCTCGGGAGTGAGGTCTCTCGCTCTTGGGCGATGTCCAGCCGTAGTATGATCTCCTGCGCCATGAAAAACATCTTCTTGGCGTCTGATATGATCTCCTTGCTCCAAGATCGGAGTTTCTTCGCCGTGGCGCGTAACTTATGGTCTAGAACATGGAAAGGCTCATGATGATCAGTTGGGGCGTTCCGGGCTTCTTGCACGATTTCTTTGAAGCCGGGCAGATGTGTCCAAAAATTCTCGAATTTGAAAGAGCGCGGCCTTCGTGGCCCGGACTGGTTTGATAGTAATAGCGGGCAGTGGTCTGAGAGTGATGTCGAAAGTGCATTGAGGACATGGGAACTAAAAGTTGTATCCCATTCCGCGTTGCAGAAGAAGCGATCAAGTCGTGCCATGGTAGGCCTACGTCTCTCATTACTCCAAGTGAACTTGCGGTTCTGGAGGTTTATCTCTGATAGGTCACATTCATCTATCGTCTCTCGGAAGTGCCGCATCAGGCTAGGACTTAGCCTCGTGTTGTTCTTGTCCGCCGCCCTGTAGATCAGGTTGAAATCACCGGTGATGAGCCACCGCGTGCCTGCCGGTGGCTTGATGGCCTTTAGTTCCCTTAGGAACGTGAGCTTGTCTGCTCGGCGTGCTGGGCCGTACACCACTGTTAGCATGAAACTCTCATCGCTATCAGTTAGTCGTACTTGTGTCGAGAGGTGGTACTCTCCGTAGGTGAAGTTTGCGCAGTCAACGCGGTTGTCGTTCCATAGGATGATATGATGCCCCCTCTCGTTTGCGAGGGGCCTGTCGCCGGTTTGTACGCAAATTGCCGCAAACGGTATCCCCCCAAATACGCTGCATCGTATTGACACAGCTGTGACAATTTCGATTCCTGGAGGCAGGCGATGCTACAAGTAGTGGCTGCAAGAAGTTGATGCACCGTGTCCCTTCTTGCTTGCCTGTTGAGGCCTCTAACGTTCCACGAAACAAGATCGATGCTTGGTGTATTCATTTGGGAACCTGACGTGCTCGCGTTGGCCTAATGCATGATGCCAGGGCCGGCTGCCTGGTGACCACGAAGGCAGCTGTGACACAGGAGTTGACGAAGCAAAACACGTAGTTGAAATGCAGGTCTGCGAAGCTGAGCCCAAACACCTTGGCTCTTAGGTAATTTAAAACAGATTGCCCCCCTACTGCAACGACGAAGTTTACCACATGGACGATGGCGACAGACGCCTTAGGTTCAACACAATGACAGACGATAAACTTAAACTAAAATTGGGGGTCTTGATTCATGATGAAACTGCAGTGACTCCATGCTTGAGTGACGGCACATGATCAGGCCACCTCAATCTGGGCCCGCCGCCTCCTGCAGATCGCCCACCCCTTCGTCCACCATGCGGAGGAGCGCGTCGTCGGCGTCATCGTCGTCGGCGTTCCCCAGGTTGAACAACTCCGACAGAGCTGCGATGATGTCCGCCGGGAGGGCCATTGAACATGGCAATGTAGTCCTGCAAAGCCGACTCTACAGGTTCAAGATCATCATGGAGCAGGCCAAGCTTCCTAGACAAATTGCGTTGCGCTCGCTGCATCTGTGACATGGGTCGTGCCGGACGAGTGCTTGCAAGTCGCGCGCTGCGGCGTACCGTGGACATGTCGTAGACGCGCCTGGCCCTGCGACGGCGTCCTGCCCGCCTGCTGACGGCACCGGCGAGAGCGTGTTGTCTGGGGGCGGCTGCTGAAGTAGAGGCGGTGCAGGGTTGCTGAAGAGCGCCGCTACGTCTCCGGCGATCTCCTCTGCAGATGTGTCGTCCTGTATGGAGGCATCAGGTAAGAGCTGAATGAACCTGCTGCCTGATGGAGGCTCGGCCTGGCGAATTGATGGGCTGGACGCAGCCTGATGAGTAGGAGTGGATTGTAGAACCTGTTTGGTGGCAGCAGCACTCGCGTCGAGGCCCAGGCTTGCCAGGGCATCCTGGATTTCCCCACGCCATCCACCCGCCTCGCGGAATTGACCTCCCGGCTTGTCTCTTGTGGTATCGCCTGCAGTATGCGGTCGAAGACAGCACGCACAGGTATCTCAGCCCCGTTCGCCGCGGCCGCCTGCTTGGACCAGGCTTCATTCGCGATGGCCTGCGCAGCATGCGACGCCGCCAGCCCCAGCCGCACAGCCAGGGCGACCGCCTTGATGATGTAGTCGTACATGAGGGACTGGAGGCCCCCCAGCAAGGCCCCGTCGTCCTGGGCGCCTTCCTGTCCCGACGCGCTACGCGCCGCAGCGAGAATGGCCGCAGCGTGGGCCTTGAAGATCTCCTGCAGGTTCTCCTCCTGGGCCCCCTGCAGCTCTGTGACCGGCGGCAGTGGCCCCTCCGTGTGGCCATGCGCAACCAGCGAAGTTTTGAAACGCACCAAACTTGAGTTTTTAGATCAAAGGGGGTGGGTGTGTTTGTTGCTAGAAATTCCACCGCAAGATTTTTGTTGCTAAAGTGGCGAGAACGGGCATCCCGTCGAGTTTTGCACATTTGTTCCGACCGAAAACCGAAAGTTTCAAAATGCGCCAAACATGAGTTTTAGATCAAACAACCAAGGGTTACCTTGCTAGGACCAAGCCAAGACTAATCTGTCTTAGTTTTGCTAGCCAGACTGAGAAACAACCAAACACACTCAAAAGAGGAGGACTTCTTCCCTATAAGCTTTTTTAGCATACCCTATGGGCTATTGTGCATTGTCTTTTAGGTTAGTGGGCCACTGGCCTAACTGATTGGGAATGTAGGCGCTGGCCCAACTCCTCAGCCCCTCGTACACTATTACATGGCAATTCAGTATAGACTGATTGTGCATTCTTATTTTATTGAGAAATTTTGATGTTTATCATTCTTTGCACAACTAATTATTTGTGTAGATGTGGTTGGTGTGACTCTATCTGTCTACCAGGAAAAATAAAGGATTTCTAGACTCCACACTTAGATCCCATGGTCAAAACTTTAGCTACTAAACTTTAGATCGTAATAACTTTTGAGGCTTCTAACAGAAGGTTTAAAGTATTTTCTAAAGTTTAGACCGTCTAAAAAATGAGTTAAAGTGGTCCAAAATTTTGACAAAATTATATAATACTCCCTCCGATTTGGTATTAGAAGTCGTTTTGGATAAGGTTTTGGTCAAACATTGGGAATATAAATAATCAATAACTTTTAAGGTGTTGGGTTTGTAAATGTGAAAATTATATGAATAGATTTGTCTTAAAAATACTTTGATAAAAATATACATATATCACATTTCCATAAATATTTTATAATAACAAGAGGTCAAAGTTGTGTTTTGGAGACCGTGTCTCTGTCCTAAAGAACTTCTAATACCAAACCGGAGGGAGTATAATAATATTTATGATACCAAATAAATATCATTAGGATTTTCATTAAATATATTTTTTTATAGTATGTGTATATATATATTTGATGTCATAAATATTTATATTTTCTCTTAATAATTTTGGTCAAACTAAGATGTTTTAACAATTCTCAAAGATTTTTAGACTTGACTTATATATATATGATTTGGAACGAACGGAGGGAGCAGGATAACATTGTTAAAAATGACAGCGAGACACAAAAAGACGTGCATAGAATTCTGTAAACCAATTCATCAACTACACCAAATAGAGAGAAAAAAATTCTCCTCGAAAGCAAACTCTACTTGTTTATTTATATAGGTACCTTTTGCCCTCGAGAAGCTTGTCGAAGTTTTCCTTCTTTTTTTTTTTTTTTTTTGAACCGCGGAAGAGCTGCCTCGTTATATTAAAAGAGGAGAACGCCGTAAGGCGACGGACCAAACTTTTACAAGTAAAGGAAAAGGAAAAAACTAGCTGCCGGAGCTACTCGGGCCGGCTCAGACGAAAGGAAGAGAAAGAAAAAAAAAAACCTCAAAACGAAACAGAAAAACTAAGAGGGCGACCTCTGGACCAAAGCCCTAAGACCCTTTGCTCCAGCGGATATCCACAAAGCCGCCTCTTCTTTGATTTTCTGTAGAACTTTGAAATTGGAAGTTCCTCCCGTTGGAAAATTCTTGCATTTCTTTCCTTCCAGATCTCCCAAAGACACTAGGATGATTAGTGACCGCAGTCCTTTCCTGCTGGTAGTCGAAGCGTTGGCTATGTGTGTCCACCAATGATGTAAAGTTTAAACTTGCAGGCCACGATGTTGGCTGTAGGTTCTCATTTTGTGCCCAGAGGGCGACCTCCTGCCAAATCCTCTGTGTGTATCTACATTTACTGAAGAGATGCACCCCAGTTTCCGCGTGCTGCCCGCAAAGGACGCAGATGGATTGGTTTGGCCAGTTGCGGGCCTGAAGCCTGTCCGCCGTCCATATCCTGTTCTGGATTGCAAGCCAACTGAAAAATTTGCATTTTGGCGGCGCCCAGTTTTTCCAGATGAGCGTCTCGAAGTTTGTGCCGGCGGCTCCAATAAATTGGGCTTGATATGCAGATGCGGCTGTGTATTCCCCTTTGCTCCCGAACTTCCATATAATGGAGTCTTGCGCGGTCACGTTCAGGTTGATTTGTCTTGCTTCCTGCCACAGCTGCACGAACTCTCCCAGGTGCCGTGCGTTGAAGTTGCGGTGCTGTAGGTCAATATCCTTGATCCAAGTGTTAGTTTTCCTTCGAGTTTATCGTCATCCAACTTGTCGATTTCATCCACGGCCGCTGCTGCTTCCTTGATCTCTTCCTCTTTCTCAATTTTGGCCTTGACGACCAGCTCGACCACACGCGCTTGAGCAGCGGCCTGAGGTCTCTGCCGGACTCGAACGCCTGCGACACCGACACCATCGCCTGCCACGGGAACTCCGCTTCCAGCCGCCGGCACACCTCCACGGCCAGCGTCGTCTTGCCAAGGCCTCCGAACCCCACGATGGAGAACACCCTGAGGTCGTCGTCGTCGCCCTTGACCATGAGCCGGGCAACCAGGGCGTCGATCTGCTCGTCGATGCCGACGAGCTGATGGCGACGACGCTCAGGGTCGCTGACGGCACGGCCGCCGAGCACATGCGCAGACGACGACGCCAGGACAGGGACAGAAGGCGCGGCGGTTAAAGCCGAAGCAGGGGAGCGGCGCAGCGCGTCGCGGTCGACGCCGAACCGTGCGTGGCGCTCGCTAATGGCGACGGCGCGGGCACGGAGAGCGGTGATTTCGCCAGCGAGGCGGCGGCGCGAGAGGAGCGTCTGGACGTGGTGTTTAAACCAGAGCCGCACGCCGCCGCTGCTACCCCGCCACGGCCGGGTCTTGATGCCAAGCTTGTACAGGTCAACGCAGTCCTCGGCGTCGTACGCGAGCTCGCGCAGCTGCTTCATCCACTCCCGGATGAAGTGGTCCACGCCGGCGCCATCGTCGGCGGCCTCGGACTGCATGCGGAGGACGGCGTTCATGGTGGCCACGTCGTCGCGCAGCTCGGCGACCTTTCCACCGACGCCGCTGAGCTGCCGGTACTCCGCCAACAGCTGCCAACCATTGGTTACGAGGCTCTCGGCCGCGCTCTCCATGCTTGCTCTCTAACGATCAGTGGATGCAAAGGCCAAGAGCCCAAGACCATCAAGAGAATATAACATATCCCACATGCCGAATATATGTGTTATTTATTTATATCTACTTTGTAAGTCGACAATTACAAAAATATATATAACAAACAAGTCATTGAGGGAAAATGTAAAATATACACCAATCATATCGAGAGCATAAATAAATGGGGGCTGCTAATGATCCGGGCGGCCGAACGAAAGGCACACGCCGTCGCCAGCACATCTTTTTTTTCCCTAGTGGGCTGATATCACGCTTGCTTTTAAACATTGGCGCAAATAATATTTTTCTCGCTCGTTGCTGACATCATCACTCTTTGAACATCTTTTGAGAAAAAAAATGACTAAGATTCAAAATTAAATTTTGATTGGACCTTGATAAAATCTTGAAAACAAGATCCCATTTAGATAAGTTTAGATAAAATTTTATTAACGAAATTTTTTATATAAAGGTAGATTATTTTGTTTTTGTTGAGGGGATGCAATGCTCTCGCCTCTAGGTTTAGAAAACAACGTTCCGTCTTTACAAGGAAAAGTGTTCTGAAGAATGGTATTCCAGATCTAGGAGAGAGAAAAAAATTATAGATTCAACAATTTGTCTTATAATATATGTATAAAAGAATAAAAAAAGAAAAATTATAGATTCAACAATTATCGAAAAATTATATATTCAAATAATTGGTGTTACAATTTGTATTATAATAATGTTATCAGGCCCGCGCAGGCAGCCCAGCGAATCAACGATCCCACTTCCTGCACCCACACACCCAGGCCAAGCCGCGCCAACCACGGCCCTAGCGGCGTTGCTTGTGTGAGCGGCCCATGTGATAAGTGGGCCGATGGATCACCACTAGTTGGACACGCCCGAGAACAACACAACAGTGACTTTTTCGCGTAAAGTCCAAAGCGGAAGGGCGTCGTGATTGACACTTCGGCTTTCCTTGCTCCTAGTCCTAGGCCTAGACCCGGTCCCTTCTCCTTTTTCTTTTCCTTTTCCAGCTGGTACTTATTGTTTCTCACTTGGGTAGTTTGGCGCCACTGGTCGCCGCGCTGGAGTGGCCAAAGTCTAGTTCTAGTCAAAATGAACGGTACCAATACTTCACGTCGTTGACGGACTTATTGTAAATGACCCTAGTACTCTATCCGTCCAAAAAAAAAAACATTAAATTATTATGGGATTCGTGTTGGTCAAATTAGGTAAAAAAACTTGACCCAAGTTACCGAGGCCAACAAATTATCTAGAGAGGATAGAGTAACCGCATTTAAATATTTTACAGTATATGCCAAGGTTTTATTAATTTGATCTCTTATTATAAGCAACTCAAATCTCCCAGTTAGCTCAGTGCAAGTAATTATAATTATTACGTTAGCTGTGTCAATTCCTCTCAACTGGCTCGTACTCCTACTACTCCAACCCGACTAGGCCGGAACTAGCTCAACGATGGCGTCCACAACAATAGAGCTAGCTTGCAAGCTACTTCGTATCCACGTCAGCCTGAGAGATGGCATAAATTTTTTTGCTCTATTTGGTTACACAGTTTCCGAAGAACCAGGTCCCAGCACCAGCTTTTTTAATCCTTCCCAGCTCACTTGGGTGTGTTTAGAGCCCAAGTTTCTCTCTAAAATTTCCTGCACTCCCATCATATTCCATCACATCAAAACAATAAATCACCAAAAGACGCGCGTCCGGAAAGATGCGAAATGTAGGTAAAAAAAATAAACTAATTACACGGTTTAGATGCACATTGTGAGACAATTCTTTTTTGGCTGGTTTCTGCATGATAGGATAATATTTACCACAAACAAACGAAACATACTACGATTGTATGATGTGACGTGCATGCAAAATTTTGCCTAAAATTTAGGCCTCTAAACATTGGTTGGTGCGTTGCTCAGGTGATGGGCCAGGCTGCCTCGGTAGACACAAATAGACTAGCGATTCGGTAGCGAGAATGAATTTCGGTTTCCTCTCGTCCACGTCAGATGAAATCTGAGTCAGCTGGCGTCGCCCGTTGTTGGGGACGCCCTGAGACTGACTGCACTGGCATCCGTCACCGCCCCCGGTAAATGCCACGACGTCGCCACGAGTGCTCACGAGTGCAAAAATCAGCTGCAGCTGTGTGCGGTACAAGCTCCTGGAAGCACGCGCACACGCGAAGAATACGAGGGAAGTTCTGGACAGCATGCGCGGGCCCAGGCTTGTCCTTGCGCACGAGAGAGGAGGGGAAAAAGGGAAGACTATCCGCACTCACGTTCCTCTATTTACCTTCTCTATACATCCTGGGCATCAAGATTCCCTCATTTACGATCTTTTCCGCACCCCATCTCTCCTTTATATCTTTACTCTATACCAACTATCATCGATCGATGGATCCACTTATAATTTTATCCAAATATATTCATGTAAGATCTAGTTTTGAAGGATTAATTGAAACAAATTTAATGGTGTAATCGAATTTAATTTGGTTTTTGTTTATGAGTTATAGCATTTTTTTTGTTTATTAAACTTGTGGGACCCGCTGCTAGATATGCATGCACGCCCTCTCCACCTTTTCTCTCCTCTCTCTCTCGGTCTCTCTCCTGCCACAGCGGGCCCCAACACCCTGTAGCGAACGTCCGCGAGTGTCTCTAGGAATACCGGAAACCAACCAGCTCCGGGCGCGTAGCGTGGCTATCCCGTCCCCGCTGCAGCGAATTTGGTACTGGAGGGAGCGGTAGCGTGCCCCTCCCAGTACCCGCTGCAGATAGTCGAAGAGAGGGGATGCAGTAGTGGGCCCCACCATTTTTAACTATCTAAAAATGTTATAACTCACAAACTAAAAGTCTAAATTAAATTCTGATTACACTATCAATTCGCTTTCAATTAATCCTCCAAAACTAGATGTCACATGGATATATTTAGATAAAATTACAAATGGACCCCAATGATGGTAGTTAGTATATGATAGAGATATAAAGGAGGGATGAGTGCGGGAGAGAGTCTGTAAAGGAGAGAATCTTGATGACTAGGATGTATAGAGGAAGGAAATAGAGAAACATGAGTGCAGATCACTGCTGCATGCGCGGATCTGCCGACGCACTTCACCGGACGACACAGCTGATATGCACCACCTGTTGAGTTTACGGTTAATGGAAGACAATATAACATGGGATACTACCTAGCTGACGGTATCTATCCAGAGTGGGCAGTGTTTGCCAAATCAATCACCAGACCCCAAAGTGATAAGCATAAATTATATGCACAGCATCAAGAATCAGCAAGGAAAGATGTCGAACGGGCTTTTGGTGTTTTGCAGAAACGTTGGGCCATCATACGACACCCAGCACGTCTTTGGGAAAGGAAAGAGCTTGCAGATATAATGTATGCATGTGTTATTTTACACAATATGATAGTTGAGGATGAGAGAGATTCCTATAATATCCCAGATGAGAACACATATGAGCAAGGACAATTTTCTGCTCAAATAACAGGGCTTGAACAGGGCCCAATATATGGATTTGCAAGTCCTAGAGAAAAATAGGAGCCTTCGTGACCGAACAGCACATCGGCGTCTCAAGGAAGATTTAATAGAGCACATATGGCAGAAATTTAGAGGTCAGCAACAACAAGATTAGACTGTACTAGCTTCAGATCGACCATGTACTTTTACTAGTTTAATTTGTTTTCACCGATCCAACTTAGAATGTAATGTGCTTATTTCGTGAGTACTTGTATTGTAATTCATCAATGTATTAATTTGTCACCAACAAGATTAGTAGCAATACTTGTGGATTGTCATGCACGTACTAGTACTCTATGACCGAGCACAAGGATAGCAAACGGGCAAGGAGTGCTTACGATGGTTGTCTTGCCGATGAACATTCCACCTGTTGGAGAGTTCACCTGCCTGCAGATCTGGCCCGGTAGGAGGACTGCACGCCCGCTCGGGATGCGCCGCCGCCGGTGGTCCTTGCAAAGACGAGTGGGGGAAGCTCCCGCCCGATAGGGAGGACTGCACGCCCGCTTCGGGATGCGCCGGCCGCCGGTGGTCCTTGCAAAGATTTAGTGGGGGAAGCCGCCGCCCGGTAGGGAGGACCGCAGATCGAGGACGAGTGGGGAAGCTGCCGCCGTGGACGCCGCCGCACGAGGATACGCCGATGAGGAAGCGGGCGCGCCGTAGGAGGAGAAGACGAAGCGCCGCGCCGGCGGTCGATTCTAAAGACGGCGGCGGAACAAGATTGGGGATCTGCTTCTCTCTCCGTCTCCCGCCGTGGCCTCGCGGGAAGGATCGAGGAGGTTGGGGAATCAGATTTTTTTCTCGATCAGGGCCCCACCTTATGCGGGGTGCACATTGTGAGCCGGGTGCATCACTACTACCGTCGTGCCTTGGACCCACGTTACTACCGACTGTGGTAGTAAACATTGCGGCTGCTCTCAGTCGTAATAACAACAGTAGTAAGTAACCTGATGCCTCTAACTGTGGAGTAGGAGTACGTAGGTGCGTTCGATGCTGGCCAGGCAGGTAGATCCAGCACGGAGTACTACTGAATTATTGCATCGAGTAATTATTCGAATTACTAGCTCCTACCGCGGGTCTTTTTTTTTCTCGATCGGGTCATTCACCCGTTTTTTATTAAGAGGAAGAAAAACCAAATCCGAACAAATACAAGTCCGATGCCGAGCGGACATCGAGAACCAAACGAAGAAACAAAACGAACATACGAAAAAGCTCGGAGAGCAAACTGAGGGGAGCCTAGACTACCGGTTTTTTTGTTAGCTTATTACATACTAAAACCTTGCTGCGACCAGAAGGAGAGCACCGGTGCTAGGGACCTCCTAAAGCTCAAGCGTCTGGCATAACTTCGGTCTTCATGCCTGAAGCAGCTGCTCTAGCTCTAGCGACCTTGGTAGCAGACTCCCTAGATATGAGCCATGTCACTTATCTCTCCGACTCACTGGTGCTAGTACAAACGATCAACACTCAACTTGCAGAGAACCCTCCGGATTGGAGAGCGAAGACCTTCACACAAACTTCCAGGAATATCATCTTTTGTCAAAATGCAAAGCTTCTTCATATTAATAGGTCCTTCAACTCTACAGCTCATATTCTAGCTAGACATTCTTTGCGAAGTTGGCTCGAGTTGACTCATTATAGCTAAAAATCTTAGCTCGGTTCGTCTTTTATCCTAATAAGCGGAGCCGGTCACGGATGAGCTACCAAGCTTCGAGTTTTTTTGTCCAGCCTTACTCAAGAGGGTAAGCAGGTATCCATGTGTACGCACTAAATGGAAAAACCTCTCTCACCAGCAAATCCAAAAGTATTATGTGCATATCGTTACACGCATATGTTCCATGTTCCAATATACCGAAATGATAAGGACAATAGCTCACAGCATATATGCGAGCCTTTTTGTCTGGAAGAATTTATAAAAGAAAAGACAGCATATATCCGGGTAGAAAATATAAAAGAACTGAGATGACATTTCGGCGACGAAAAGAATAAAAGATGTCATATGTGCAACTAGGTGCTGCTGTTGACGATGGTTTGAAAATGATTTTGGGTCACGACCGTATACACATGAATATATCTAACGTGACATACAGTTAAGGGGTTAGAATATTATTTATATATGAATAATTAACTCTAGTGAAAATTGAAATTTTTTGGTGATATGCCAAAAGACAATAATCATATATGTCATAGAGATTGAATTCTTATGTGTGGACCAACATAGGATATTTGATCCACGAGGGGTGAGAACCCTAGTGGAGTATGTATATACAAGGTGACCATCCTAAAACCCTAGCCACCACCTCTTCTTGGCCAACCCCACGAAACCCTAGCTGCACACATACGGTACGTGCTATCACATTGGCGCATGTTGTTCTATCTTTGCGTGTGGATACTACGGAGACACTGTTGCTAATTGCTACGTTGCTACCTTAAGGCGGATAAATATATCACTATCGGACTCGTGCTCTTTACACCTTATACACTCGGCAAACAAAAGTGTTGGCAAAGACCTCTTTCCCGAGTGTCTTTTGTGGAGCAATCAGCAAAGGCTTTGCCGAGTGCAAAAAAAAAAAAAAAAAAAAAAAAAAACACTGCAAAACGTAAATAAAAGAAACTGAAAAAATAGCACAAAATTTTTTTTTTAAGGGGAGGCCGCCACGCACATTTTTCACGCAAATTAATGATTGCTTACTTGCTCCAAACTGACTTGCATGACATTGCACCGTCTGCCATAACTGTTATTATGTTGTTCTTTACGTTAGTGCAATCTATGGTGCCTTTTTTTTTGGAAACGAACCGCACTACTACACAATTGAACTTGCATGGTGTTTGCAAAATATTTTCCGTGGCGGTTTTTCCCACGGACGAGGGCTGCCGGGCCACCTATTTTTTCGTGGCGGTGCGGTTTTTGTAAAATAACCGCCATGGAAAATCGTGGCCCGAAATATATATACCAACACTTCACTTCTCTCCCTCACCGTAACTTCCTCCCTCTCTCCGAGCCCGGACGCCCTCCCTCTCTCCATCCCCTCCCTCTCCCTCACGAACCCGACCCGGCGGGCGTGGCATGGGGCCGGGGCGGTTGTGGCGGCGGCGCCCACCTCGAGCACGCATCCAGCAACCCCGAGCGGATCTGGCGTCCCAGGCGTCCTCGAGCACGGCGGGCGGGCGTTCGAAGCTCGGGCGGCCGGCGACCGAAACCACGGATCCGCGGCGGCGAAGCACGATCTGCGGCGGCCGAGCATGGATCTGGCGGCGGCGAGCACGGTGGCGCGTAAACTCCATGGCGGCGCCGTCCACCTCGAGCTCCATGGCGGCGGCGTCCTCGAGCTCGTCCAGCCGCGGAGGAAGACGGCGGCGAAGCGGGCAGCCGCGCAAAACCGGGCGAGGACGACGGCAAGCCGAAGGGGCGGGTCCGCCGCGACGACGAGGACGTCGGCCCCTTCCCCGCGTGAGGGCGGCGGCGGCGCCCCTTCGATCCGGATCCGATCCGACGGCCCCCTCCATCCCCGAACCCTAACGGGCCCCGGCGGCGGATCCGGCGGCGCGAGCCCGATCCCGCCCCGTTAGGGTTAGAGTGGGTTTTTCTTTTTTTTTCTTTTTTTATTTTTTTAAAAACCGTCACGGTTAATATTTACCATGACGGTTTTGGGCCTCAAAATAACAGATTAACCGTGACCCTAGCTGCATGGCGGTTTTTTAAAACCGCCACGGAAAATCAAAAATAACCGCCACGGAAGTTCATTTGAGTAGTAGTGCCGGCAGAAGCTCTACCCGCTATATTAAAAATAAGTGCAATCTATGGTGCCTTGAACGCAGTAAATCGGTTCCTCCTCTGCATAAGCAAACCAGCGGAAAGACTCTGAGATGGAGGAGACGACCTTGGTAGTTGGTAGTGTACGTACTTTGGGCAGGGCTGAACGTGGACTCTCGCACAAGGGCACACTACTACAATAGTAGTTTTCCTAGTCAGGCAAATGTCTTTCGTCCTGATGCCTCTAGGAAAGAGTATGCGTTAATATGAATTTTTGCATCTGAAAAATTGTATTTTCTGAGGTAGTGTGTTACAACCACTAGTACGTACAAAACTAGTGTTACAATCACTGTCAGATCAAAACTCATCAGTGTCCGAATCGGGTCCGGTGGAAGGCAATCAACGGTGATGAGTGATTTCTCTTTCAATTCGAGGATTCACTTTAGAGGTCAAAATACTGCTTCAAAAATGAAATCATTCGAAACGCTGAATACCACTTGTACGTGAAGCACAAGCAACATAGATTCCTGAAGGCGGTTCGGTTCCTGCGTCCCCATGAGGCCTCTAGAGAAACATTTTTTGACGGAGTTGTCTCTGGAAAAGCAGAGCATCTCTAGAAAAATTGTTGTGACATCTATTGGTTCAAAATCAATGAATTGTTTTATTTTAATTAAAGGGTCTGCTTTGGTCAACTGTGAAAAAGCTGTCCGGAATTATTCGCTGTGAAAAAGTTGTAGGCTGTTTGATTAAAATAACTATAAAACCTACCCATCTCCCTACAAATAGATGCTTTACCAAGGACACAAATAGAGCATCTGCAACAGCTTTAGAGCATCGCCATTTGCTGTGTCCTTGGTAAAGCATCTTACGAGCTGTTACCTTCTACCCAAAAAAGCAAACTCCAGCACTCTGGACTCTGGAGTAGGGAGAGAGAGAGAGAGACTGTTTGTGTGTGTGTGTGTGGGAGAGAGAGGGAGAGTGAAAAAAAAGAGAGAGAAGAAGATCATATATGGATGGCACGGCCCAGACCCTTCTGCGCAACGCCGGGCAGCTACTGCGAGAGAAGTATCGGCAGCTCCGCGGCGTTGGTGGCGAGGTTGATGAGCTGCGGGACGACCTGGCCACCATGAACGCCATCCTGCGCATGCAGTCGGAGGCAGAGGATGGCGCCGTGGACCACTTCGTCCGAGAGTGGATGAAGCAAGTTCGCGAGCTCGCCTACGACGCGGAGGACTGCATCGACCAGTACCTGCTCCGCGTCAAGTGCCGGCCCAATCACGGCATCAGCGCGAGGCTGGAGCACGTGTTCCTGACGCTCTTCCCGCGCAACCGCCTCGCTCGTGAGATCCGTGCCCTCCGCGCCCGGGCCACCGCCATCAGCGAGCGCCACGCGCGGTACGGCGTCAACCGCGACGCGCTGGCGCTGCGCCGGTTCCCCGCTTCCGTGCCTGCCGCTCCGGTGCTGGTGGCGTCCGCGTCCATGCACGCGCTCCGCCGTGCCAGAGACACCGAGCTTGTTGGTATTGGGGACCAGGTCGACACCCTGGCCAGGCGGCTTATGGAGGACGAGGAGCGTGCTCTCAAGGTGTTCTCCATCGTCGGGTTCGGAGGACTCGGCAAGACCACGCTGGCCATGGAGCTGTGCCGGAGCCTGGAGGCGGAGTTTCCGTTCCAGGCGATGGTGTCAGTTTCTCAGTCGTTCGAGGCTAGCAAGGACCTCAGGGCGCTGCTCAAGCACGTTCTCGAGCAGATCGTCAAGCCCAAAACACATAACGAGAAAGGCTTCAAGGAAGAAACTGCCCTGGATGATATCAGCGGCTTGGATGACGACAAGCTGGCCATTAAACTTGAGGAGCTTCTCAAGGACAAGAGGTATGCACGTGGAAATACATACAAATTATGTATAGTATATAACATAGTCAATTTTGTTCCATCTTTCTCGCGTAAGAACCACGCTCGTACACTAACAGCAACCTGATAGGAGGCATCACCTGCTGAAAAGGCTTTTTTTTTTTTTTTTTTTTGAGCTCGCATAATTAAGAGCACACGCATATCAGCATTGCCTGCTACGGTGCTACCAAGAATTAATTATTCACTGCCTTCCAATTATAACTTGTTTTGATTTTTAAGTATATAGTTTTTTTCTATACACATACATTATTATTTATGCTATGTCTAATTAATTGTCTATATAAAAAATCAAATTGCTTATAATTTAGAACGGAAAGAGTATCTGGCCATATCTATACAGTACAATATTAATATAAGTAGGGTTTAAACTTGATGTTGATGGAGTACAAATAAATACTGTGTACGTACTATGCAGTGCTCGATCATCTAGTCCACACAAGCAGGCAGGAAGAAGCACACTAGCACTACAGTACCATTGCATCTTGTGGAATAAGAAAGATTATGGTCACCGACTCTAATCTTACAATTACAAGTTGTAAGAGGAGACGTGCTAGAAAAAATAATAAGTAATATAAATTCTTAGAGCAACTCTAGTTAGGGCCTTTACTTGGGTCCCTATCTTATTTTGGGTGTCACTAGGTAAAAAACCAGCTCCACTAGGGTCCTTACTAAAAAAACAGTTTGCTTCCCAATTCACCTCAAAATCAAACCATTAGTTCATTTCTCTTATGTTTAATTCTGAATTTTTCTAGTTATAAATTGTATTTCACAGAGACTATTATTTGCACATTTTGAACGCCATTGGCATGTATTCCTCTTTTGCATGCATTAAAACCCAAACTAATTAATCTAATTTATGCGTATGGCAAAACCAGGGTACCTTATCTTGATCGACGATGTTTGGGCCATACGAGCATGTGAGGCAATCCAATCCAAGTTACCAGAGAACAATTGTGGCAGCAGAATCATCGTGACCACTCGGATAGAGACCGTGGCCAAAGCATGTAGTGCTCCTAGTGTTAGGGGACATTACATCCATCATATGAAACCCCTCAACATGGAAGATTCCAAAAGGTCAAGCTTTACGAAGCGAACATTTGGCTTAGTGAGTGCTTCTTACCCCAAGGAACTTGAAGATGTGATGGGAAATATCTTGAAGGAATGTGGCGGCCTGCCATTGGCCATTGTTAGCATTGCTAGCATTCTTCTTTGGGTACGAGATCATCCGGAAGCAAAGACAAGTGGGAAGTCGTGCACAAATCAATTGGTTTTCAGATGGAGAGCAACCCTACTCTCGAGGGGATAAGGCACATAGTCACTCTGAGCTACAACCACCTGCCTCATGAGCTCAAGGCTTGCATGATGTACTTTAGCATCTTCCCAGAGGATTATGAGATAGACAAATATCGTCTCTTGTGTAGATGGATCGCTGAAGGCTTGGTTCAAGAGAAGCGGGGCTTCACCCTAATGGAGGTAGCAGAATCCTATCTGGAAGATCTAGTGAGTAGGAGCATGATTCAAGTGCGAGTTGGTTTCAACTACTACTGAGGTTAGAGTCATACCGGTGCACGACATGCTTCTTGAGGTCATGGTGCCCAAGTCCCCGGAGTGTAACCGTCGCCTCCTAGGAGGGCAGCATGCGGTGATGTCATATGGCGAGGATTAGTCGCCTCTCCATCCATGGGAACGATGACGGGAGGGCCCGAATGCGAGATAGAAAGATGGTAGGAACAACAGGGGGAAGCGGCCTCGAGGGGATGGAGGTGGAGCATGTTCGATCATTGAGCATGTTTCAGCACAGAGGAAAAAAGTTGTTGGATCACCTAGACAAGTTTATCCTGCTGAGGGTACTTGACCTAGAAGATTGCCAGGGTCTAACGAACGATCATATGTTGTGTATCTGCAGATTGTACATGCTAAAGTTCTTGAGCTTGAAAGGTACAGATATCAGCCAGGTGCCACCTCAAATCGAAAAGCTGGAGCATCTGCAGACATTTGATATACGCGACACGCCAGTTCGAGGCCTGCCGGCAACTTTGAAGAAGCTGTATAAACTAGAGAGCCTGCAGATCAACTACAACGATGATCCGGACCGCATGTGGAGGCTGCCCATGGGGCTCCACAAGATGAAAGCACTGCGCGAGGTGGGCTTCTCAGTCCTCGGAAACGACGTCCAGATTGCAAAAGATGTGGGTCAACTAGAACAGCTTCAAGAGCTGACTGTCTACGTCGACGACGTCATCTTTGACAAGGAGGTTCTCCAAGAGTTTGCCAAATCCTTGAGTAAATCATACTCCCTCCGTCGTCTTATTATAGGAGATGTCGGTTATGGCGGGACACTTTCGACTTTCTCCATCAACTGCCCACACCACCACGATTCCTCCGGTACCTTATGATCGACGGTGGCATCAATGAGTTGCCTTCCCGTTAGACTCACTCACTTACCTTGTTCGCTTTAACATGTCATGGGCCAAACTTGTTGGGGACCAGCTATTCGACGGTCTCTCGCAATCGCCCTAGCCTCAAGACCATCTGCATTCAGAACATGTGCTACAACGACCCTGAGCTTGTTGCACGCACTAAGCACCTGAGGTTTCGAGAGCTTACCGGCCGAGAGTGGCCTCCGCCTCGATTCCCCCGATATCATTCGGTTTGAGAAAGGGTCCATGGACATGCTCGAGACGCTCTTGGTTAACATGACCGACAATGTTGAGAAGAGGATCGTCGGCATCGAGCACCGACCAGACCTCAAAGAGGTACAACTCGGGGGCGGCAAGAACAACCCGAAGAATAGGCCGCGACCGGAGCAACTCAATGATGAGAACCCAGCGGCGCCCGTTCGATGTCGGTTTGATTATTGTCGTCAAATCACGAAGTGATTGGGTTAGTTAGATTTATTTCTCGAGGATGTTGAATCCAAATTGTTGTATTGTTTGTACTAATTACTTGGTCATCACACTAATACAGATGTCAATATAACGATTAGTGTTGTCTAAAGCAACTCAAAAGCCACTTTATACTATACCCTTCCTAACTGATAAGAATTTCAATTAGATCTCCAAATGTTGCTGATCTCTATTTCTGGTTCCTTACTAGCAAAAAGATGAAAAACAGGAATATGGCTCTTCAAAGTGCGCACAAATATAGAGATGTTGGTAAGTGGAAAGGTATAGGGAGTGGTTTTTATTTAAATAGCTCCCTAGATGAGGATTTAGAGAGTGAGATTACTATTTATATGATTCACAAATCTGAAAAATGTTACTAAGGACTCATAAATAATTGACCTGTGATCTGATCAGTAGCTTTATTAGTTAGACGGAGAGACGAAATATGTGATTTGCTATAAAACCATGGCCTGATTTTCCTCAACTGCTCAGGCGACGTCGACGTGCACTTTCCCCACGTCTAGCTCCACACTACGTCCACCCGGTAAGAAAAAGCGTCGCGTGAAACCAATCCGGCGACTGGAGTTTAGGAATTGTGAAGAAATATAATAACTGGTTCAAGTAAAGAGACGCGCGGAAAACAAAACAAAAAAGAATTATTCAGAGGCAGGCAGCCGGGCTGAGCCAGCTGCTTTGGTGGGTGTTCAGTTAGGAGTACAGATAACCCAAAAAGTGTTACGATTCCCTCGTCACATCGAATATCTTATCGTATTTTTAGGAAAGATTAAATGTAGGTAAATAAAAAAAATTAATTACACAGTTTGGCTGAAAAGTACGAGATGAATCTTTTAAAGCCTAGTTAGTTCACGATTGGGCACTAATTACCAAATACAAACGAAAAGTCTTCAAGAACCCAACCCAAAACTTTTCACCAACTAAACACCCTTGCATCCACGGGTCGGACCAGGCTCACGCAGGCAGTCCAGCGAGGCGGGGCTAACGAACCCATGGATGCGCTGCACTGTACCTAACGGTCACGGGCTCTGCTCTATTTTGCCTCCGAGGAAGCAACCACGCCCACGTCCCTAGCGGCGTAGCTCATGTGATAACTGGGCCGATGGATCGACCACCGGGTGGATGTGGTTGTCCTTGTCCAGAGAGTAGGCACTGTCCACGGTGTAGCAAAAAAAGGATAGGACAGGCAAGGAAAGGCCCGTCGCGGGAACCGAGGCTGGAAGGGGCACAGACACTGCTGTGAGAACCGTAGCTACGGTTTCGCCAATTTTGCTGGAAGCGGTGTCTGCCGGCAATCATTCACTGTCAGCATAGCAGTTGCCACGCGTCGCGTGGAAGTGCGCGCGCGCCAGAGTGGCCATCTCGTTACAATAAATGAAATGATGTAAGCAGAATTAAATTAGATTTTTTAACATATATCTATTTTTATAGATCACGTTACAATAAATGAAATGTTGTAAGCAGAATTAAATTAGATTTTCGACTAGAAAGCTATAATATTTTAAAGGTTATGTACCGTTTGTAAATACAAAACACATCTGCCATCCTCTCCCTACATCCACCAATGTGCAAAGCGTCCCCACATCCACCACCTAATATGCCACGCACTCGCTGATCAATGCGGCTAGAGAATCCTCGTGTCTCTCTCTGCTCGGCAACCAGTCGCGGCCGAAAACGTGGTGGTCGATCCATCGGCCCAGTTATCACATGGGCTGCTCACATAAGCTACGCGGCTAGGTCCGTGGTTGCTTCCTTTTCTTTTTTTTGGAAGGCAAAATAGAGCGGCCCGGCCTGGCCCCCACGTGAAGTGCAGCCTCGGATTAAATTACGAGCCCAAACGGCCCAATTAACCAACACAAACGCATTTGCGCTGCACTAAGCCATGTTTAACGTTCAGTTTAGTCCCACCACGGCAGCTTTGAGCACGTAGAGCTACAACAAGGGTATAAATTCAGACCCACAGCCTTCGTTCAACTCATACCTTTCTCGGCCTTTTTGGCTAAGATCAAGTGTAGTATCTGTTCTTATCGGTTTAATATCGATATGTGGGCCATGTGTTCACTTTGATATTAAATTTATTTTTGTGGGGAAGGGGCCATAACATTGGCTTGCCATTGGGTCCCTTAAGCGTCGCCCAGCCGTTGCACTGCTGGCAGGGCCTGGCGCACCCCAACCAAATCAATCATAATGAAAACTAATTTTAGGATGGATGGGCGGCCTGGATGGCTTGAGAAACGGAAACCGAAAGGCTCACACTGATAAAAAAAATGTGTTGGGCCTATGACATGGAAGCCTGTTGGATGGCTGCTGGCTGCCTGTTTGAGGCTGGCCCGACCGGATGGAGAGCCACGGTTCAGCTTCAGCCCGACTGCCTCGTACCTCTTCGGGGTGGATCCGTGAAAAAAATTTAAACTAACTCTGCACCAATCAACACCATCACACAGAAAAATGCATGAATATCTAAATATTTTTGTGCACTTATGATGTGTTTTTTGTTTTGTTATTTCTTTATTTATCTATTTCTATGTGTTCCATACTTTTGTTATTTGTTTAATCATTTTTTAGTTATTTATTTATAGATATTATAATACAAATTGCATTAATAATATTATACCATGTTTTCATTTTTACTTTTGAAAAGATGTTGCATGAGTGGCGATGTCAGCATACTGTATTTGGATTTCTTCTTTTATATGGTTGCAATGCATAAGCATAAGCGCGATGGATCGAAGACTTGTGTAGAAGCATACGTTATCGGCGCCGGTGCTTAAAACCAAACGTGATATCAGCCCACCAAACGTCCAAATGGTCTTCCACGGGCCCAACCACGGTTTCACACCGCCTAAACTCGCTCGTACAAAGTCCACGGGGTACCCAGGATCAGGTTCTCTCTTCTCCTCCGGATGCAAACCTGTGCAAACCGGCCCCTCAATTTTCAAACCATGTATTTTTCCTCGCTCGTATCCGTTTGAGGGCGGTTTTGCTCCAGTAACGCGCGGGTTTGGTACAGTAACCATGGTTTGCTTCTTCCACCTTTGCCTTTCTCCAAAAAATTTTGGTTGAATCTTTGAAAAACATAGTAAATCATAGAAAAATCATAAAATAAAAATCCAATTTTGTTGGACTCCACAGTTTGATCTACATCTGAAATATATAATATGATATGCTTTAGTACAAAAGTTTTTGCTGTGAACAAACACATCTTTTCTTTTTGGTTTATTTGCTGCCTCATAGAAAATCATAAAAAAATCAAAATAGAGTTCCAATTTTGTTAGACCTCCAGCATAGTAAGATGTAGATCTACCTTCAGTGAATATTTAATATGATATGCTTTAGTACGTATTCTACGCGGTGAATATATAATTAATTAAAATAATTCGGGTAGATGTCGCCTATAATTATTTTGTTGAACTAAAGTATACCATATTATATGTTCACTGGCCGATCAGAAACTCATGTAGAGGCAACAAAATTACGGGGGCTCGATTTTTAAATTTTTGTGATTTACTATGATTTTTTAAAGGCGAGTTTTTTTTAAAGAGGAAAGGCAAAGGTGATGGTACTGAGGAAAATCAGGCGTCGCGAAACCCGAAGACGAGTCAAACCGACGTCAAAACTCGAGAGGAGGAAAAATGCATGGTTTGAAAAGTTGAACGTCCACATGGTCTTCACACCGGGCCCAACCACGGTTTCACACCGTTTTTCCAACTCCAAATACAGAAATCGATTCCAAACCCAACCAGCCCACTGTATCTGCTAGCCCAAACCGAACCACCCCAATTCACGCTTTAGCCCATTCGCACCCAAACTATGTTGGCCCAAACAAAAACCGAACCAGAAAATCCGGTTTGAGCCCAAACCACTCCCAGGTTGACTCCCAGTGTTCTTGAATCTTGAGAACTGACCTTGCTGCACAGGTGTTCAATGAGAGCTGGACAACAGAAACATCGACACGGATCTCGTGGAATGTTATGATTATCGGCGCACGTAAAATGCGTGTGCTCCGAGAGGAGCGGTGAGGCCTTTTCTCTAGAATGCAGTTTGAAACTGTGAATTGTGAAACCACATTCACAATTCACGGTTTAGTCTCTTGTTCTCCCTGTAACCAAACGTGATATACGTACAAAAACTACTACAAATTTCGACATCCATGCGAACAAGTTATCGTAGGGCCCAAATGTTGTATTTCACCAATATTTCACTACAACTTTGAACGGGCTTGGACCCGGCATGGAAATCATCGAGTCCGACCAAGTACATTTGGGGCATGTCATCCCGAAAGTCCATGATGTAGTTTACGAGTACCGGGAAGTAGTGGCCTACAACCAGCTCTCCTTGCTAGAGTAGCACCTCCTCTCCATCCTGATGCTCTACAGGCTAGGCAACTTGCACAAGACGCCGATCGGATCGTCATCATGAAGATTCCCTACATCGTCAATGACAATCTCGACAAGGTAGCCTCCGAACCCCACGATAGAGAACACGACTTTGGGTTCTTCCGTCCCCGTCTCGCCACCCCGCTCTTCGATTAGTTAGCCTGGTCCCGATGACGACAAACCGATGGTTCGCCCATGTGACAACGATGCGCAGCTGCTGCCACAACCATAACCACAGCGACTGGTGGCAGAGAAGGGGGGGGGGTGATGCGCACGGCGCCGTTGATGGCGCTGCCACAACCATAGCCACAGGGACTAGTGGCAGAGGGGGGATCTTAGCGTGTCGCAGTTGACATCTTAGCGCGTCACAGGGACTGGTGTTCGGCCACTGTGTTACATTCTGATAGTCTACATTGAGGCATTGGAAGCACAATCTGTGCTTGCCATGAGTTTGGTTCAGTTGGCTGACCCAGACAGCACGAGTCACAGGGCCAGTCAATGCCTCTTGGAGGCATCTCTCCCTTGATCAGTAGTGGTCAGCAGTTGAACTCCCTAAGTGAACACCGTGTAACCATTTTTAGTGAGTGAGAGCCATTTCAACAAAGTTAAGTACTCTACCTCTGTTTTTTTTTTTTTTTTGACTGAGGTGTCTCATCGTGACCTGTAAAAGCACACTGTCTGACAGATGAGGCACTTATATAACATAATAACGGCAGCCATTGGACATCTGATTCCGTTTCTCACACGCAGACGATTTCTTCCTCTTCTTCCCTACCCAACATCTGATTCATCTCGATCTCAGTCGAGTTTTCAAACGAACCATTGTATTGCATTGCTACCTAATTAAGAAATTACTACATGTATAATCAATTTCAATATGAATCTAGCAAAACTAAACATGAAACGTCTACAGATTGGAGATTGAAAAGTGCTCCTCTTGTAATTAAGCACACCTTGCACGGCACAAGTTGTTGTGGTGTACTATGTTTGTGTGCGGCACGCACACATGGCAAAAAGAAAAAAAAAAAAAAAGCGAAGACTGGAGATTGAAAAGAGAGAAAAAAATCAGCCTGTTGTGGCCTTGTAGGCTAGCATTGCTCCTGCTGTCATGCAGGGTGCAGGTCGTCCTCACTGGCTACTGCTAGTGCTAGCGATGCTGGTCTTGCTGCAGGGTACGAAGGGCGACGGGCAACAAGAGTCGCCGCAACGCAACTTCCCCTCCAAAAGAAAAGAAAAAAAGAAGAGTCGCCACAAGTGTCGGACGTGGTTGTCGTTGTGCAGAGATTGGGGACGACGACGACGACTATCCTCGGCACAAAAAGGACAGACAGGCAAAGAAACACCTTCCGGGCAGGCAGAGGCGGTCAGGCAGAGGGGCAGGCGCGCGTCGGCTGGTAGACGCGGGAACCGAGGCTGGAGAGGCGAGAGAGGGAGAGACTGCTGTGAGAGCGTCCGCAGTGGGGGTTTTTTGGTCGGTGCGATGCTTGTTCGACCCGACTCGATACATTGTGAGACTGGTACGATGAAGAACCGGACTCGATGCATAGCAACCGGCCCTTGGAACTAAAAAAATCTTCTTTCTCTCTCCCACCGCACTCTCTCTCCGCTGTGTCTTCCTCTCCATGCGTCCGCACACTTCTGCCGGATATGCTCTCTCTTCTCCGCCGCGTCTTCCTCTCCATGCGTCCACACACCGGCTGCCGGATCTTGTGGCGCGCACAGCACACACAACGCCGCATGCATGCGCGGATCTGCTGGTCCACACTGCTGCAACCGGAGAAGGATAGCGGCACCCTAGCCCCGCCGCCTGTGCCCCCGGCCCAATCCTGCATGCTCCGACCTTGGAGGACTTGCCGCTACTCACTCCGCCCCAATCACGGCAACAACAGAACAACCACAATCGCCGCCCATGCAAGGAGGAAGGGAGCCGGAGGAGCGGAGGCGAAATCGTCGCGGTTGAGAAGAAGGGGCCGGATAGTTGAGATGTCTTTTTTTAATGACATGGGCTCCACTTATAGATCCGATGTTGGTTCTATACATTGCTGCATTTTTAACAGGTGCCATCAAATCATAGTATAGAACCCAGATCGGTTCTATACACCGCTGATGCTCGAGAGGCCACGAGTACTCCGCCTAGCAAGCAGGCTATCGCTACTTTTGCTGGGGTGGCGTCCGTCTCCTGGTGTCGGCCGGCAATCATTCACTGTCTGCGTAGCAGCAGAGCAGTTGCCGCGCGTGGAAGGGCGCGCCCAAACGGGAGCAAAAGTGGCCACTTTCCCGGCCAGTGGCAGAGAGGGAGGAACCGGGAGCAAAAGTCTCGGTCTGACTGCCTCTGTTTCGCCTTGGCGTGGGAGACGATTCAACTTTTTTAATAAATATTCTGCCCGGCCCCGGCTCGCGTAAAGTCCAAAGTCAAGTCGGGCATCGTGCTTCACACTTCTTGGGTGGTACTACTAGTATTAGCCTGCATAGCAGTGCAGTGAGTGATACGGAGATGAGTGGAGTGCTCGTACTACTGATTAATCAAAACACTTTTCGCTTTGGTCAGACAAAACAATCCGCGCGCGTTCCTTCCTCCTAGGCCTCCCACCCGGTCCCTCTTCTCCTTTTCCTTTTCCTTCTTTTTTCGTTGCTATAATCGTTTGACAAATGTGGTACTTTGGCGCCACTGGTCGCCGGCCGGTCGCTGTGGAGTGGCCAAGTCTAGTTCTAGTCAAAATGAACGGCACCAATAGCTCACGTTGACCTACTTCTTCTAGACGACCGTCCACAAAAAAACATGTAATTCTTCCCTCCCACACAAAAAAAAAAAAAAAAAAACATGTTTGGCTGCACATCACAATAATTGGCAACTGATTGGTTCATACCTATCCAGGAGCAGGTACCAGTATGGAGACCCAGTTCGTTTTTGCGCGGTGGCTCGCGTTATCGTGGGGCCCTTTTCGTACGCCACAGCATGCGACTTTGCGAACGTGTCATGCATGAAATTAGCAGCAAGCCAGCTTAAACCAACAGGATCGAGGCCTGATGATTCAAGCACTTGTAACAACTTTTCCAATACACCTACTGGGATCTTAGAAGTAACTCCAAACTACTCGCTCCCTAGATTAATTACTCTACCCAGTGCACTCGGAGGAGTTACAGCATGATCAATTGATCCACATAAATGGACACGGCACGCATACAAGGTAATAAGTTATTACTCCTTGTATGCTCAATGTAAAAATTAAGGTACAGTTGTTGTCGACTTATTGTTACGGTGAAGATGAAACAAAAGTCGAGCGCCGGCGTGTTGTGTGTTGAGGGTGTTGCAAACGGCGAACCTCCTCGCTCTGATCCGATCCGACGTTGCGGCAATGCTGCACTGCACATCACTAGTAGTTGCCGATCGATCGCGTGTGGAATTGAAGCTGCTAGCGCAGCACAGGGGTGGGGCGGCCGGGCGCGGTGATTTGTCGCCGGCCTGGGTTCGCACGGCGCGGCAAAATTAACTCGATCATCAGCCGTAATAACGCGAGTACTAGTACTAGTAACCTTTGATGAATCCGGGCCACCTGATCTGATGCCTGTGGAGTAGGATGACGTACGTACCATGCATGCAGTACGTGTACGTCATATCCGATCCAACAAGAACACGCACGGTGTCGTGTAGGAGTATGCAGGCCAGGCCAGGCAGGTAGATCCAGCATAATAGAGTACTAGTAGTACTGAATTGCAGCAGTAATTATTCCGAATTACTCCCACTCCGCGCCTCCTAATATAACCTCCGATCCGATCCTTAATTAGCAGTACGTAGCAGTAAGTTGTATTAGTATTGTGCAGCTACTACTGCCTTGTCAGAAGCAAGCGCGTACTACGTGCAGCACTGCTTGCACGCCCGTCACGTGATGTACGCCCGCACCTCTTGCTTCTGCAGCAGATAAGAATCCTGCAGCACGCGCGCGGTTGTTTTGTTTGTGGCGATAATGACGGCGCCGGAACATTGGCGCGCGGCCGGCCGCAAGCCAAAACGACGACCACGGCCGATTCACCTAGGGTGCGTTTGGTTCCCGTTTTTTGGCCCAACCAGGCCCATGGGGTGCAGGGTATTAGGGTTTGGTTGCCCGCCTCCGCGCGTGCAGGCGGGAGATGAGGAGGTGCACGCGGGAAGATTAGGGTTACCGCCCTGCATTTCGCGCCATTCTCCCTCCTTATATCCTCACCTCCACCGCTCCTCGCCTCACTCACCCGGCGGAGCTCGCCCTCTTCTTCTCCATTGCCTCCTCGGTTTCCTCGCCGCCCGGGTCGGCGAGATCTGTTCGTCGCAGTAAGTGGTGTCCTCGCCCCGTCCTCCTTCCTCTCGATTTGGAGCCAATCCCATCCAAATGACATTAGGGTTCTTCCTCTCCTACTCTCCCACCGCAGGTCAATCCTCCGAATCCGCCCCGCATCCACAGTTTCTCTGTAAGGTGAAGTAAAGTCTACTCGATCCGTTGTTTACCTCTCTCTTCCCTTTGATTTTGGTTGTGTGCTTATGTAATCTGTCATTTGCGGGGGCCGGATCCGTCTGGTTGATCTTGTTGGTGTTGGAAAGGCAAGTATCCCCCCCTAGTGTTTCGATCCGTGCATGCATGACGCTGATCCGCCAAGTTTTTTTTTTTTGATGCTAGGGTTTGGTACTGACTATTGTAAATTTGTAGGTGCTTGCTTTGTTTGGTTTGGTCTCACCGGTTGCTTGAGGATTCGCTTGGACGGTGTGTGCTCGGCTCTCACGGTATCATTTGTCTAACCCAACCTTTTTTGTGTGGCCAATGATGTTCTACCTGTTTTACTGTGTTTTGATGTACATGTTCATAGCAGTTCATGATTGCTTGGTTCATGTCTTTTGTCATGTTAAACTGAGTACAAGTAGTTGGCCGATGATAATTGGTACTACACGCTTAATCTGAGCACATGTTCTTAGTCGATGATGCATGATTAACTACAATAATGCTTTCTATAAATGTGAGCACAAGTATTTGGCCTTTGATAGTTGCTAGTCAAATATAAATCTGAGCACATGTATTGGTCTTTGATAGAACTTGATAATCCTGAGTACATGCAGTCAGCTCTGTGATAACTTTGTTTGTTATGTTCCACCACTGAAGCATGTCCTTTGAACTTGTAATGTTCTAGATGAATCCTGCCGAGCGTAGGGAGGTTGCTTGTGATCCGTGCCGCCGCTTTTGTGTCCGTTGTTTATGCATATTTGATGACTAGGTTGAGGATGGCACGTAGTTCACGGCCTAGGATTAGTTATGCCCCAATGAGTGCCACGGACTTGGAAAGGCAAGCCAACCTTAACAAAATCTATAACCGCAATGACACTGAAAGTGCATTAGCATGCTTCGTAGATGCGTAGAGCTCCCTTTTTTAATCAGGTAACCTATTTAGGGAGAGAAACTTGTTGAGGGACACTATAAACAACTACGTGGAGGAACAAGTTGCAATGTTCCTCCATGTAGTGGGGCACAATAAGAGATTTAGGGTGATCCATCAAAACTTTAGGAGGTCCATGGAAACAGTTAGTAGGTACTTTAGAGAGGTCTTGTATGCTGTTGGAGAACTCAGGGGGGAGATGATTAGGCTACCATCAACTCAGACAGCCCAAAAAATCAGGAACAGCCCAAGATGGTACCCATATTTGAAGGTAATTACATGAACATAGTGTTGACCAATTTTTTGATTTAGTGATGACCAAACTAAAACCATAGTCTTGCTGACCTGTAGGATTGCATTGGTGCAATAGATGGCACCCATGTTCATGCTAGGGTGCCAACAAAGATCTCGCGAAGATTTAGGGGTAGGAAAAATTATCCTACTCGTAATGTGCTTGCAGCCATTGACTTTGATTTGAGGTTTACCTATGTGCTAGCCGGATGGGAAGGGTCTCGCACATGATGCCCTTATTTTGAGTGATGCTCTAGAGAGGGATGATGGATTGAGGGTTCCACCAAAACCTATAAGCTAACTAAATACTTGCCTACCTAATTGTTACCCATGTCCATAACTAATTGTTGCCTACCTAATTAATTATATAGGTAAATACTACCTAGTGGATGCTGGCTATGCATGTCGTCCTGGGTTTCTACCACCATACCGGGGCACTAGGTATCATTTGAAAGAGTATGGTGGGGAACTATCCTACTAATAAGAAAGAGTTGTTCAACTTCTCGGGCATTCAAGCTTGAGGGTGACCATTGAGAGGGGCTTTGAAGAACCGTTTTTGTATTCTTGACAATAAGCCCTTCCACCCCTACAAGACACAAGTTAAATTAGTACTTGCATGCTGCATTATACACAACTGGATTGTGGGTCATGGGGAAGATGAATTGTTCCCGATGCTGCCACCTGGGAACCAAACCCACCATCAACTAGTACACCTTAGGAAGTAGCTAACAATGTAGCTTGGGGTCAAAGAAGGGATGCTATAGCTGATGCCATGTGGAACAATAGGGGCCATTATCATGTCTAGCTGTTGCTGTGGTTGAATTGTTCATTTGTACTGAGCTGATTGTATCACATGTACCCTCAAGTACTCTATTTATTATTGTTCAGACTAAGTACTTTGTGCAATGATGATCTGTTGAGACTAAGTATTTTATGGCATAATTTATGGCATTATTTAATCTGTTTAGGCCAAGTGCTTTGTGCTGTGATGCTTCAATCTGTTTAAACATGCTGAGGCTAAGAACATGTGCTGTGATGCTTTAAAATTGAACTATACTTTGAGGCCAACTACTTATGCTGTGATGTGAACTTTTTATGGTAGCTGAGGCCAACTATTTTTGCTATTCTGCCTTCCTCTTTTTTTGTGCAATGATGACAACAACATGCATGTTAACTGAAGTAGGCCATGAGTTGTGCTGTGATGACCAGTTGCGGCCGAAAACGTGGTGGTCGATCCATCGGCCCAGTTATCACATGGGCTTCTCACATAAGCTACGCGGCTAGGTTGCCTGGCCCCCACGTGAAGTGCAACCTCGGATTAAATTACGAGCCCAAACGGCCCAATTAACCAACACAAACGCATTTGCGCTGCACTAAGCCATGTTTAACGTTCAGTTTAGTCCGACCACGGCAGCTTTGAGCACATAGAGCTACAACAAGGGTATAAATTCAGACCCACAGCCTCCGTTCAACTCATACCTTTCTCGGCCTTTTGGCTAAGATCAAGTGTAGTATCTGTTCTTATCGGTTTAATATCCGATATGTGAATTATGTGTCCACTTTGGTGATAAATTTATTTTTGTGGGGAAGGGACCATAACTTTGGCTTGCCTTGCGTCGCCTAGCTGTTGCACCTGGCCGGGGCCCGGCGCACCCCAAACAAATCATAATAAAATTTTCTTTATGCCACTTTTCAAAGTAATAAATAAATAAGTATTTATAAAGTCGATAGAATTTTTACTAATTTTAGTATGGATGGGCTCCGTGCCTGACCAAATCGGAAATTCCTATTACTTGTTAGGCTTGTGAAACGGAAATAAGATGGGCTTTGCACTGACAAAAAAATGTGTTGCGCCTATGACATGGAAGCCCGTTTGCTGGCTGGGCTGCCTGCATGAGGCTGGCCTGACCGCGGTTCAGCTTCAGCGCCTCCGAGCAACTGCCTCTTCTTTAACTAATTTCTTCGGCCATCCAACTAAAAAAGCTACAACTGTATTCTATCAACGAATCCAACACTAATGCGAAGTGTTTGTGAGGCCAGATGAGGGCTTCTTTGGATACCAATGTATTTATCTCGCTTCGCTTGGATCCACGTGTGTTGGGGACTTGGGGTGGATCCGGGAAAAAATTTAAACTCCGCACCAATCAACACCATCACACAGAAAAATGCATGAAAATCTAAATATTTTTGTGCACTTACGATGTGTTTTTTGTTTTGTTATTTATTTATTCATCTATTTCCATGTGTTCCATACTTTTGTTATTTGTTTAATCATTTTTAGTTATTTATTTATAGATAGTATTATAATACAAATTGCATTAATAATAGTATATCATGTTTTCATTTTTACTTTTGAAAAGATGTTGGTTGCATGAGTGGCGATGTCAGCATACTGTATTTGGATTTCTTCTTTCATATGGTTGCATGCATAAGCATAAGCGCGATGGAGGTCACTTTTGTGTAGAAGCATACTGTACGTTATCGGCGCCGGTGCTTAAAACCAAACGTGATATCAGCCCACCAAAAAGGGACCACGTCACGTTGCCTGGAACGCGCTCGTCGCCGGGTACGCAGGATCAGGCTCTTTCCTCGTCCGGATGCGCGCTGTGCGGCCTGATGACTTCGTCACGCTCGTATCCGTTTGTCCGCTTCTCCTGCTCCAGCGCTCCACGCGGGATGAGCTCGTCAATGCCTCCCAGTGTTCTTGAATCTTGAGGACTGACATTGCTGCACAGGTGTTCAATGAGAGCTGGACAACAGAAAGATCGACACGGATCTCGTGGAATGTTATGATTACAGGCGCACGTCAAATGCGTGTGCTCTGAGCGGTGAGGCCTTTTCTCTAGAATGCAGTTTGAAATGTGAATTGTGAAACCAAGATTCACAATTCACGGTTTAGTCTCTTGTTCTCCCTGTAATTAACCAAACGTGATATACGTACGAAAACTACTACAAATTTCGACATGCATGCGAACAAGTTATCGTAGGGCCCAAATGTTGTATTTCACCAATATTTCACTACAACTTTGACGGGTCGGACCCGCCCGGAAATCATCGGTCCGACTAGTCGGACCCGATGACCGCTCCGACCACCCCCTCTTGCAATGTTTTCTTCCTCCTCGAGCTCATGATTTCGCCCAGCCCGCCCAAGCCTACCAACATGGCATCCTCTCCCCCACGGGGTCTAGGGTTCCGCAAGAGGGCGGCGCCCATAGAATGTTCGGCCGACCGGGGAGGTAGGCGAGGCCGGTGGGAATTGTCGTCGGGCGGCCTTATGTGCTGTTGTACCTCTTTAAGATTAGTCGGTGCTCGATCCCAATGATGACACAAGTATCGCTTTGTTGTCGAAATGGAACATAAGCTTCTCGAGCTCTCGCATGGATTCTGGCTCAAACGGTAGGTTTGGGGCATGTCATCATGAATGTCCATGATGTGGTTGGCGAGTCACCGGAAGTAATGGCCTACAACTAGCTCCTCGCCAGAGTAGCACCTCCCCTCTCCATCCCGATGCTCTACAGTCGGGCAACTTGCACAAGACGCTGAATGGCTCGTCATCGCGAAGATTCCCTACATCGTCAATGACAATCTCGACAAGGTAGCCTCCGAACCCCAGGATAGAGAACACGACTTTGGGTTCTCCCGTCCCCGTCTCACCACCCCGCTCTTCTTCGATCGGTTAGCCTCCCCGATGCCGACGAACCGATGGTTCGGCGATCACGACAACGATGCGGACGCTGCTGCCACAACCATAACCACAGGGGACTGGTGGCAGAGAAGTTGGTGGGGGAGTGGGCTGACGCAGCGCACGACGCTCGTTGATGGCGCTGCCACAACCATACCCACAGGGACTGGTGGTAGAGGGGGATCTTAGCGTGTCACAGGGACTGGTGTTCGGCCACTGTGTTACATTCCGATAGTCTACATTGAGGCATTGGAGGCACAATCTGTGCTTGCCACGAGTTTGGTTCAGTTGGCTGACGCAGACAGCATGAGTCACAGGGCCAGTCAATGCCTCTTGGAGGCATCTCTCCCTTGATCAGTAGTGGTCAGCAGTTGAACTCCCAAAGTGAACACTGTGTAACCATTTTTAGTGAGTGAGAGCCATTTCAACAAAGTTAAATACTCTATCTCTGTTTTCTTTTTTTCTTTTTTTTGACTAAGGTGCCTCATCGTGACCTGTAAAAGCACTCTGACAGATGAGGCACATATATAACATAATAACGGCAACCATTGGACATCCGATTCCGTTTGTCAAACGCAGGCGATTTCTTCCTCTTTTTCCCTACCCAACATCTGATGCATCTCGATCTCAGCCGAGTTTTCAAACAAACCATTGTATTGCATTGCTACCTAATTAAGAAATTACTACATGTATAATCAATTTCAATCTGAATCTAGCATAACTAAACAAGAAATGCCTGCAGATTGGAGACTGAAAAGTGCTCCTCTTGTAACCACACCTTGCCCGGCACAAGTTGCTAAGATTGAAAAGAGAAAAAAAAAAATCAACCTGTTGTAGGCTAGCATTGCTCCTTCTGTCATGCAGAGTGCAGGTCGTCCTCACTGGCTACTGCTAGTGCTAGCGATGCTGGTCTTGTTGTAGGGTACCACGGGCGACGGGCAACAAGAGTCGCCGCAACGCAACTTCCCCTCCAAAAGAAACGAAAAAGAGTCGCCACAAGTGTCGGACGTGGTTGTCGTTGTGCAGAGATTGGGGGCGACGACTATCCTCGGGTGTGTTCAGAGCCCGTAATTCCTCCCTAAATTTTACTATGTAAAAGAAGATTCCCATTACATCAAAAATGCCGGCACATGTATCGAGTATGAAATGTAGGTAAAAATAAACTAATTACACGCTTTAGATGTACATTGCGAGACGATTCTTTTGAGCCTAGTTACGCCATGGTAGGATAATATTTACCACTAACAAACGAAACATGCTACAATTAATACGATATGACATGCATGTCCCATCCGGCCCAAAAAATTTTGAGTGCTAAACACACCTCTCGCACAAAAAAGCCACGACAGGCAAGGAAACACCATTGAATATATATGTGCACCGTCGCGCGTCCGGGCCGCCATCGTCTTGCGCCCGGCGCCATCGCGGCCGCCGTGCCGCGTGCCATGGCCGTGCCGTGCCGGTAGCGCCCGTGCACGCCCGCCATGCCGTTTTTAGCCGTCTTGCCGTCTTGCGGGCGTGCCGCCGTCCGAAGCTCCCACCATGGCCGTCCGGCGGCAAGAGACAGAGCTCGACCGCCACGAGGAGGAGGCCGCGCGAAGCGCTGTATGCAGCGGCGCCGGCCGCTGGTGTGGGAGGGAGGTCGGCTTCCGCCGACGAAAGATCCGTCCGCCGTAGCTGCGCCTTCGAGGGAGGAGGCGCCGCTGCCGAAGTCTGCGGCCCGGGCGCCGCGCGCTGCCGCGGCGGCGAGGGCGGCGGCGCTGCCTTACGGCCGCAGGGCGGCGGCGCGGCCGGCGCTGCCGGCGCGGGCGTTGCGTTATCTTGGCAGCAGGAAGGCGGCGGAAGGGATGTGAGCGAGAGATGAGAGAGTCGGGAGTTAGGCTCGGGGATGTGAAAGTGAAACCGCATTGTGGGTCGGGCCAAAATTGTAACTCATCGGGCCGCCGCGTCGCGCCTTGCGCTGCCACGCCAAGATGGCGCCCGTGCACGGCACCCGTCACCGGTCCGCGTGCTCCTGCCGGGCCAAAACATGTGGCCACCTGGGCCGTGCCACGCCTTCTGCTACATGCACATACTCCCTCGTCCCAAAATAAAAGACCTTCTCGCTTTCGAGAAGTCAATGTTTTCAAAATGTTTGGTAATTATATATTAAAATATATAAATATTTATGTTAAGTAATTAGTATCATCGGAAAGATCTTTAAGTCTAGTTTTTTAACAAATTTATTTAAATATTTAAATGTTGCACGTATTTTCTACAAACTTAGTCAAAAGTTGAGAAAGTTTGACCAAGACGTTTCTCATAGCGTCGTTTATTTTTTGGGACGGAGGGAGTACTCCTCCGTCCCCAAAATAAATGACGTTTTTTTCCCGAAACATCTACCTAAGAATTATATATTAAAATAGGATTAATATTTATAGTATATAATTAGTATCATTGGAAAGATCTTTTGATCTAGTTTTTTTAATAAATTTATTTGGAGATTTAAATCTTCTACGTATTTTCTATAAATCGAGTCAAACTTATGGCATTTAAAACCCAAAACGCCGTTTATTTTAGGACGGAGGGAGTACCTTTTAAGCAAAGCAGGCAGAGGCGGTTAGAGCAAATACAGTAAATATTTCTTAGCCGGCTAAATGCATGTCCATGTCATACAAAGTCTGAGCTGGCGAGAGATAAAAAGAAGAAAAGAGAGTTGAGCGGGCGCTTCGTTAGTCGCCGGCAAAAACGCAGAACCGAGACAAAAGCAGTCCGCACCTAGCTTTCCTTCATCTCTCTCCTAATCTCATTGGCGGGCCATGCAAACAACAAATATTTAAATATTTCTTACAGCCGATTCAGTAGCTAGTTTCATTGTACGGGTGTTTGCTAACTTGGACTACGGATGACCCCAAGACGAGGATGCAACCGGCCGCTAAATAAACCATTAATCTTGCTCTTAGGCAGAGAGCCCCAGAGGCAGGCGTCGGCTGTGAGATGCCACGAGTACTCCGCCTAGCAAGCAGGCTAGCGCTACTTTTGCTGGGGTGGCGGCCGGCAATCATTCACTGTCAGCGTAACAGCAGAGCAGTTGCGGAGCGTGGAAGTGCGCGCCCAAACGCAGTGGCCACTGGCCGGCCAGTGGGAGGAGGAGCCGCGAGCCGGGAGCAAAAGTCTCGGTCTGACTGCCTCTCCTCTGTTTCGCCTTGGCGAGGGAGACGACGACCTGCCTCTGCCCGGGCTCGCGTAAAAGTCCAAAGCCGAAGGGCGTCGTGCTTGACACGTCTTTGGTGCTATACTAGCATAGCAGTGCAGTGAGTGATACGGAGATGAGTGAGTGGAGTGCTCGTACTGATAAATCAAAACACTTGGCTTTGGTCAGACAAAACAATCCGCGCGCGTTCCTTCCTCCTAGGCCTCCCACCCGGTCCCTCTAATATCCTTTTCTTTTCCTTCTTTTTATTTAGGCCTTATTTAGATATCGAAAAAATTTTGTAGCACGTTTAGTTTGTTTTGCGGTAAATATTATCCTGTCATGGGGTAAGAAAAATAAAAGAATCGTCTACATGATGTACATCTAAACTGTGTAATTAGTTATTTTTTTACCTACATTTTATCTCCCAACATATGTTTTTTTGGTGTATTTAATGTGATGTGATGAAGAGAGTGTGGAAAAACTTTGGAAGTTGGGTTAGAAATTTTAGCCATCTAAAATGCGCCCTTACTCTCTTTTCCTGGCTATAATTGTTTCACACACTTGGACTTTGGCGCCACTGGTGGCCGGCCGGCCGCGCTGGAGTGGCCAAAGTCTAGTTCTAGTCAAAATGAACGGCACCAATAGTTCACGTTGACCTACTTGTTGTGGACGATCGTCCCCAGAACACACACACACAAAAAACATGCTTGGTTCATAGTACCTACCTATGGAGACCCAATTCGTTTATGCGCGGTGGCTCGCCTAATCGTGGGGCCCCTTTCTTACGCCGCAACATGCGACTTTGCGGAATGAACGTGTCATGCATCAAAGCAGCGAGCCACCTAAATCCAACAGGATCGAGGCCTGATGATTGAAGCACTTGTAACAACTTTTCCAATGAGTTTGTAGTTGTACGCACGTACGTTCGGATCTGAGAAGAGTAACTCCCAAACTACTCGCTCCCTAGATTATTACCTCGCTCCCTAGCTTATTACCACCTTAATTACTACACCTAGTGCACTCGGAGCAGTTAGAGCATGATCAATTGATCCTCATAAATGCACACGCATATACAAGGTAAGTAAGTTATTACTGCTCAATGTTAAGGTACAGTTGTTGACTTGCTGTCACGGTGCAGATTGAAACAAAAGTGGAGCGCCGGCGTGTTGTGTTGGGGGTATTGGAAACGGCGAACGCCCTCTCCCCCTCCGATCCCATCCGACGTTGCCGCACTGCTGCACTGCAGTGCACTAGTAGTTGGTTCTGGCGCAGCAGCAGGGGCCGGCCGGCCGTGTGTCCGCACGGCGCGGC